>CAMUPN010000010.1:0-181821 GCA_947093115.1 Brenthis daphne | reverse complement strand
CTATTTGGTGGAATTATTACATACATCTGTTTCCTTATCTATGAAACTATTCTCAGAAAAATTCTTTGGGTCTACAATAGCTGAATTAACATTAGTAAAAATCTTAAACTTATTACTAACTCTTGCATCATAGCCATAAGATGATAATCCGAAAGATACAACACCCTTACTGCTTTTATGATTCACAAAAGGCTCTATCATTCTAGAGTTTTCAGCCTTTTCCCTTATCCATTTATCTGGCATAACTGCCATAATTGTCCTTTAAAGTTTTGTAATACTTATAATAATATGTAATAGAATTTAAATGTAAACCTGAATTAGCGTTACACTCTGGAATGGCAAGGTTTTCAGTATAAACTACCTATACAAAAATAAATTGGCAATATTTCAAGCCTGCCAAGCAGCATCAAAAACGATAGAAATAGCTTTACTCCACCACTAAAGGAGGAATAATTACCTGAAGAACCTATTAGGTTACTAAATCCTGGGCCAGAATTTGTAAGCATTGCAGAAACAGAGCTGATGCTAGTTATAAAGTCCGCATTGCTCAAGTAAGGAATCACTATTGATGATATAGCGAACGTTAACATGTAAATCGCAAAAAACGTAAAGACAGATTGAACTTCATCATTCTCCAGTATTTTACTATTGAGTTTTACTCTCACTTTTACCCACAACTTTGAGAGGTCATTATGCGAAGCATAACCATGCTTTCCCTGAGGTTTTCATAACCATGCCATAGAGTCATAGTTCCTGGTAAATTATCACTTTTTCTATTCATAAATCCACCTAATTTTCCTAACCAAATAATAGCTTGTTTTATGTTTGGAGGTTCTTCTGGCAATTTGGCTACTTTATGCTCACGTATGTAAAGGGTTTTCCACTCTTCATTACTTAAAACCTTGGTACAAACCTCCATGGGATTCGATAAAGCGACTTTTGTTAAATATAAAATTTTAAATGCAATAATGCTCTTTATAGCGATTAATTTCTCTAATCTTTCTTTTGTAGCTAAACGAGAGCTTTCTACCTTACATCCTGATTTTAAAATCCTAAAATACTCCTCGATTTTCCATCTTAGCTTATACCAATTGATCCTTTCTATAGCATCTAAAGTGCTATTAACTGGTACATTAGTCAGCAAAGTCCAATCAATAGCTTCTACTCTTTCAGGAGGATTTGTTTCTTTGGCACTTACTACATATATAGCGATTTTATCACTTATTTTATGCTCTGTATCTTTCGATCCATAAATGTAAGAAGATCTGATAGGTATATAGCCTTTCATATACCTGACTTCAATGTTAGCTTTTCTTGAGATTTGGTATTTATTTTCAGCAACATTCAAAACAATTTCCCTTTTTACAGGCAGTTGAGTTATACGTGTTTGCAAATCCGTTTTTCCCCCTTCAATACAGATGAATTTCCTATTAGTTCGGTTGCGGATTACATAAAAACTATCCAATGATTCAAATAGTCCATAAAAACTTAAAAATATCTGCTTCCCTATCACCAATAGTAACAAGCTGTGCACCTTCTGCGAGGTTATTTAGGGTTTCTTTTAGTGCCGCTATCCATTTATAGCTTTCTTTCTCCTTTATAGCAGTACGGTATTTCCTGTTTTGCTTTTTCTTGCGCTGTTTCTTCCCTGATAGAACGTGCCCAACACTGTTGAGAAGATAGCCCTAAAGGTAATCCGTCTTTGTTAACTATTAAGGCACTGTGCAATAACAAACCCTTTTTATGTTTTGTATAGGCTTTAGAAATACTACCTAGACCCTTAGTCTTTATATGAGAGTCAAAATCCAAATAACTTGTATCTTGAACTGAAAATACAATCTCATCTCCTTTTATCCTTTCTATAGTTTCTTTATAATGGGAAGAATAAATTTCCTTAGCTTCAAGCTTTTCATTGCTAAATAATCTGTATGCACCTTTAGCTTCTTTCCATCCTACACAGCTTTGATTAATTGACCCAGACGCCTTATTCTCTATTAAATAGCTTGTTTTAATAAGTCTTTTATTAAGCCTTACATCTCCCAGATTAACATGTCTCAACTCTTTTTCTAGCCATTTATCTCCTAAGCCATCAGCACATTGTACATTTCTATTTACTTCACACATTTTTACCTCATCTTACTCAGTATATTTTTCTCTATCTTACTTACTTTTTATACTTGTGGGTAAAAGTGAGAGTTTTACTCTATCGCTTTCACTTGGATTTAATAAAGAGCTAAAGTAATTCCTTATAGATTTTAGAAAAATGACTAAACGGAAGATTTTGATTCCACCACTAGCAGAACCACCACATCCACCAATAAAGGCTAAAAAGAAAGCTAAGACTGAAATAAAGCTCCAATTCAAGTAGTTGCACATTACATAGCCAGTTGATGTGATAAAGGAGGTAATGGTGAATGTGCTGTACCTAAATGATAAAAATACTCCTAAGTCAAAATTTTTATATAACCGAAAACAAGCAAGCAAAGATGAGATAACAACTATCTTAATAAAGTAAGAGACCTGTTCATCATAACAAACGTCTAATTGTCTTATAATTTTTAAATAGCTCAGAAAAGGTAAAGAGCCTAAAATCATAAAGATAATTGTTATGACCTCCAATATAGGGTTATTGTAGTAGCCTATAGAATCGTTATAGTTCGCAAATCCACCAGTTGATACAGCGGACATTCCGTGACATACTGCGTCAAATAATGGCATGCCAGCTAGATAGTAGGAAAATATGCACAATAAAATTAGGCAGTAATATATTTCTGCAATATGTATTACTACGCTTCGCGTATGTGGTAACTTTCTTTTAAGAGCATCTGAGTACTCAGAATAGAGTAAATTATTTAAGCTCAAAACCTTAAATATGGGAAAAATTGCAATTCCTACTGTAATTACTCCAAAACCACCTATACCGTGCAGCATTGCTCTCCACAGTAGTATCCCCGGAGATTGTTGCTCGATGTAACTTAGAACAGTTGCTCCTGTGGTTGTAATCCCAGATACTGCTTCAAACAGTGCATCAATGTAGCTTAAACTATCAAGATAAAATGGAATAGCTGCAAATAGAGATAATGCAATCCAGGTACAACTGGTAATCGCAAAAATTGCCGGCATTCCATGTACCCCTATTTAGTTTACCCAGTAGAATAAAAATCGCACTAAATGTTGCAGGTAACTATAAATCCAACCAGAAAATTTTTCCATTCGTAACCTAGATAATTATTAGTAAAAGCAGGAATAAGCATTGCTACGCCAAACAACAATAGAAAAATTCCCACAATAAACGCAATTGAACGTAAAACTTGCAGACTTTCCATAGACAGTACTGTGAAAGCTATATGTTATTAAAACTTCAACCGCTTTGCTAATTTTTTTCTCTTGACTTGATTATGAATACGTATAATTATAGCGCTAAATTTGCCATAAGATATAGAGGTAAGGTATGTTATTAACTGACAGACAAAAAAACATTCGAGATTCATTAATTAGTGAAGCTATACAAGGCAACTTTGAGAATATAAAAAATAATTACGATAGCGATATACAAGAAGTTTTGAAAAGCGAATTACCTAGTAATATACAAAAAGAGTTTAAAGACGATCTACCTAACCCTTGTACCACTTCACAGTTGATTATATTCAAAAAAAATCAAAAGGAAATTAATCAATGTATACAGAAAATGGAGCAAAAAATTGAGAGTATTTCGTGTGATATAGCTATGCAAGAAGCGAAAGGAAATGATGATTCGCATATGCAAAAAGTGAAAAACTTAAAGAGAACAAGTGATCTTCACCATAAATTACGTCAAGCAATAGATTATTTAGATGTTCAAAAAGTTAAAGCAGTATTAGAAGATTGTGATACAAATCTAGCAATGATTTTAAATAGACCTATACATTCACAGAGCAAAACTACCTTTTTACTTTATCCTCTGCAAGTTGGTCTTAATAAACGATATATAGGTGATGGTAAAAGATTGAAACAAGAAGATCTGAGAAATATAAAAGAAATTACTAAACTTCTTTGGGATAAAGCTTCTCCTGATATTCGCAATTTCTGGTTTAAATTCCATCAAGATCAACAAGAAGAAAGTACAAAAGACACAAAAGCAACCTTTGAAGCTCATTTGAAAAAAGCTCCTCCTGATATTCGTGACTTGTGGCTTAAATATCAAAGAGTGCCTGAAAATCAAGATGCAGCTGTAATAAAACTTCTTAAAGGTGAGCAACAACGACATGCCAAGATAGGTAGTGAGAAGTGGCTTGAAGATTTCATTCAAGAAGTTAAAGATTACAGAGAACAAAAAAAGCGTAGAAGAAAACCTTGAAATAGCTACAGAGAAACCTACAACAAAATCTGTTCTACAAGACGCACAACTTTCTCAAAGAAATAGAACTTGTTGTATTTTGTAGTAAATAAGTTCTTAGGAAATCTAAGTATGATAACAATAAAAACAAGAAATTTAAACGTTCTATTTTTAACCTAGTATCCAGAATAAAAAGGGAGTGTTAAATAAACTGTGTCAAATCGCATTTTTAGTTCAACTCGATTTTTAACCTACCAGGAAAAAAGATATCAAGTTGAGAGATAGTTAAAGCCCAATCATGTATAGGCATAGTCCATTTCTCTCCTGCCTTCTTTATAGCACAATATACCTGTTTATACAAGGCATTTGTGCTAGTAAATGAGCCCTTAGTTTTAGTAAATTTTCTGATCTGTCTATGTAACCCTTCAATAGGATTTGTGATATAAATTAACTTTCTTACAGGGCCGGAATATTTAAATTAACTAGACAGATTTTCCCAATTATTCTCCCAAAACTAAAGTATATTTTTCTCCCCATTTTTCCTCCAGATCAAGTAAAAAATTTTCGGCTATTTCTCTACTTGATATGTTTTTTTTCAAATCATTCATGAAAACTTTTGCTCGATACATATTTCAGTGAATTTCTTGGGAATGTTCAAAAAAGTGTGTCAAAGCGAATTTTTAGTTCAACTCAATTTTTAACCTATCAGGAAAAAAGATATCAAGTTGAGATATAGTTAGAGCCCAATTAGGCAAAGCCATAGCCCATTTTTGCTCTATCTTTTTTATAGCACAATATACCAATTTGTACAAGGCATTTGTACTGGTAAATGAACCTTTGGTTTTAGTAAATTTTCTGATTTGTCTGTGCAACCCCTCAATTGGATTGGTGGTATAAATTAGCCTTCTAACAGGGCCAGAATACTTAAAATAACTAGACAAATTTTCCCAATTGTTTTGCCACGATTTTATGACTAAAGGATATTTTTCACCCCATTTTTCCTCCAGTTCAAGTAAATAATTTTCGGCGATTTCTCTACATGTAGCACGGTATATTTTTTTCAAATCATTCATAAAAACTTTTATATCTTTGCTGGATACGTATTTTAGTGAATTTCTTATTTGGTGCACAATGCATAACTGTACCTCAGCATTGGGAAATACGCTATTTAAAGCTGTAGGGAAGCTTTTCAGACCGTCAACACAAGCTATCAAAATGTCTTCTACTCCTCTCTCTTTTAAGTCATTTAATACGCCTAGCCAGAAGTTAGCTCCCTCACTTTCTGCTAAGTAAAAACCCAGTACTTCTTTTCTGCCATTTTGGTCTATTCCTAATATATTGTACATGCATTTACTTATGCAATGTCCATTCTCTTTGACCTTAAAAAACATCCCATCCATAAATACTATCGGGTATACTGATTGTAGGGGACGACTCCTCCATTCATTGATTATAGGCAGTAATTTATCTGTAATTCCAGATATCTCTGCTGCAGATATTTTATGGTCATAGATTTCTTCCACATAGGATGCTATATCCCTGTATCCCACACCGCTTGCAAACATGTTCAAGACCTTTGTTTCAAGTTCTGGATGTAAGCTTGTTTGCCTTTTTTTCACTATCTGTGGTTCGAAACTTCCCTCTCTATCTCTTGGTGTCAATAGTTCAAATGAACCTGCACTCGTCTTCAAAGTTTTGCCATTCTTTCCGTTTCTTCGATTCTTTTCTTCTCTTTCATTGGATAAATGATGCTCTATTTCACCTTCTAGACTTGCTTCCAGCAGCCTTTTTACAAATGGTGTTAATGCTCCATCTCTCCCCATCAATGGTTTACCTTCCCTTATTGATGACAGTATATTTGCTTCCAGCTCTTTGTAATCTACCAGGCCAGTCGTTCCATTTTCTATTTTGTAACTCATATATCAAACCTCTATTTTTTGTTTCTATTTTATTTTTATTTCTCGGTTTGACACACTTTTTTGAACATTCCCAATTTCTTATCTGATGTACTATACATTTTTGCTTTAGGAAATACGCTATTTATAGCTGTAGGAAAGCTTTTTAACACAAGCTATCAGAATATCATCTACTCCTCTCTCCTTTAGGTCATTTAGTACTCCCAACCAGAACTTCACTTTCAGCCAAATAAAAACCCAAAACTTCTTTTCTGCCATTTTGCTAATATGTTATACATACATTTGCTTACACAATGCCTGTCCTCCTTGACCTTAAAAAACCACGAACACTATTGGATATACAGATTGCAGCGGACGACTGCGCCATTCGTTGATTACCGGTAACAATTTGTCAGTAATACTTGATATCTCTGCTGCAGATATTTTATATTTCTTCTACATGCGATGCTATATCCCATGCCACTGGCATATGTACTTAAAACCTTTGCTTCAAGTTCGGTTGTTTGCCTTTTTCTGACTACTTGTGGCTCGAAACTTCCTTCTCTATCTCTTGGTGTCAATAGTTCAAATACTTGTCCGTAAAGTCTTTGAATTTCTTCGGTTGTTTTCTTCGCTTTCAGCCGACAAATGGTTTTCTATCTCGCCTTCCCTCTAGCAGTTTTTTTATAAATGGTGTTAATGCTCCATCTCTTCCTGTCGATGGTCTTCCTTCTCGTATAGATGAGAAGATATTTGTTTCTAATTCTTTATAGTCTACCAAACCGGTAGTTGTGTTTGCTTGACTCATTGTCAAACCTCCATTTTTTTATCAATTTATTACTTTACTTCTCGGTTTGACACAGTTTATTTAATACTCCCCCGTTGCAGAAAAGTTTACTCAAAAGGGAGCTTCTTATTGATACTTCTCAACGTTCTGTTCAACAAACTAGAACTTCCATATTTAAACACGTAGAAATTAGATTTCTTGCACTACTGGAATTTAAAGAGCTCCAGCGCGTAACGCTGGAATCTAGATTTTCTTGCTAAATCCCAGCTGGGATGACGCTTAGTTATGCAAGAAATCTATTTTTTATCATAAATAACTTAAATATTATATTATAAACACTGCTAAATTTATTCTCACAACAAAAACATCTTCTCTACTTTTTTTTGAGTAAGGTCACCAATTCTATTTTTCTAAAAAAGTGTTTTCTGAGCTGAAAAGCCTAGAAAACATTTAGTCTTATATAAAATTAGTATCATCAGAAACAGGATTATCTTCATAGTAAGGACTCGCTCTTTGCATATCATCAAAAACAGTTTTTAACAGTACTTCCTTATCAGTATCCCATGCAACTTTCTTCATGATTGGAATATAATCCTTACACTTTTGGTCATTTCCACAGTCCTTGATTTTACCATTAGCCTTTAGATAAGGCTTTAATAAATTATAGTGTATTTGAGTGTTATTGCCCTCTTTATCTATCATTTGTCCTGAGTTATTAACAAGTATCAATGGTGCAACTTGTTTTGCTTTCATAACATTTATTTCACCGAACTCTTTAACGAGATCAGGACATAATTCTCTAGAAAAAAAATTCTTGTTGCATTCTTTAGCATAGTAGTCGTTAGAGTAGCAGAAACTCTTAATCCCTTCTTCTTGACACGCTAACTCTTGTGGACTATTAATGCATTTATCACATTTTATATCACTAAAGTAGCCTATTGAACTAAGAGTATCAGTAAATGCAAATTTAAAATTTACTGCACCATAACCACCCTCTGCTCCCTTTTCTATATATGGTGCAATTTTAGGATTACCGTACATCTCAGAATACAAATGCTTTAATAAATCAGATGTATTAAAACCTTAATAACCTATCTTTCCATTTTCTCCATAAAAACGAGCATAAGATCCACAAATTTCTTCCTTGCTACAATCTGGGGTTATTTTTTGAGACGTAATTTCTCTATTTTCATCCCTTCCTCCATTAGTAACAGGTTTGATTACATTAGTTTCATCTCCTCCTCCATTAGTAACAGGTTTGACTACATTAGTTTCATCTCCTCCTCCTTTAGTAACAGGTTTGACTACATTAGTTCCACCTCCTCCATTGGGACAAGGTTTATCTGTACCACTTCCTTTCTCTTTTTTACATTCTTCAGCTTCTTTTTTATACCACTCAGTCTCTGCTTTTGCCATATCAATTTTATACTGCATAAGTTCTTCTTTTACCTTGTCAATTTTACACCGCATAACTTCTTCTCTCTCTTGTCCAATTTCGCACCTCAAAGCTTCTATTCTTGCTTGCTCAGCTTCCAATTTTGCTTGCTTAGCTTCCAATTTTACTTGCTTAGCTTCCAATTTTGCTTGCTTAGCTTCTAATTTTGCTTGTTTAGCTTCTGCTTGAGCATCATCATACTTTGCCTGATTAATTGCCTGTTCAGAGCCTTCTTTCATCTTCTCAGCATCTTTTTTACACTGTATTAACTCATCTTTTGCTTCCTTAGCTTCATTCTTAGTTTGTTATACCTTCTCCCTTTCTTTTTGAACCTGTAATTTTAACTCATCAACTTCTGCTTTTGCTGCCTCAGTTTCATTCTTAGTTTGTTCTACCTTCCCTTTCTCTTCTTGAACCTGTAATTTTAACTCAGCAACTTCTGCTTTTGCTGCTTTAGCTTCATTCTTAGTTTGTTCTACCTTCCCTTTCTCTTCTTGAACCTGTAATTTTAACTCATCAACTTCTGCTTTTGCTGCTTTAGCTTCATTCTTAGTTTGTTCTACCTTCTCTCTTTCTTCTTGAACCTGTGACTTTAATTCACTAGCTTCTGCTTCTAATTGTGTAATTTCTCTTTGTGATTCCACAGCATCTTTTTTACACTGTATTAACTTATCTTTTGCCTTCTTAGTTTCATCTCTACAGTCACGAAGTAAATCTTCTTCTGATTTATCATCCTCTTTTCCCGCAACCTGATCTCCTAGATTTTCGACTTGCTCACCCTCTTCACCATAAAAAAGTAAGTCGGCGGGTAGACACGAAAGAGCTTAGATGCGAATTTAACTGCTCTACTATAAATATTTAAAAAATATATATATATTAAATATATGTTTTAAAGTTTTTATTACCAGTGCATATGTTGACTATTTATTCACTCTCACACAAACTTTCTTCACTAATTAACCATGGATACTCCTGTTGATCAACTTCTTAAGAGCATGGAAGAGCTCTCCTCAATGTTCGCCACCAGGATGGGGGAGTTTGAGAAGAACTTGCAGCAACCCGGTCCCTCTGCATCCAACCCAACAGTAAAAGCCTTGTCTGCCGAATTCTATACATTTAAGACCTTTGTATGGAAATCACTCGGCATACTCAAATCCCAAGTTGAGCTTGTAGCCCAAGGCCTGGATCGTTTGGAGACACAATCACGGAGAAAAACTCTTCTTTTCCATGGTATTAAGGAGGATAAGGACGAAGACGTGATGAAAAAGGTCATGTCAGTATTAACCAGCCATTTGAAACTTCCAGACGCAAACCCTGATGTTATTGAATCTTGTCACAGATTAGGTGCCAAAAGGGATTCATGTAGGCCTGTTCTTGTGCGTTTTGTTAATATGAAGACTCGAACAACTGCATGGAGGGCTAAGACTTCGTTGAAAGGTACAAAAATAACCTTGACAGAATTTTTGACCAAGTCGCGTCAGGACGTGTTTGTTTCCGCTCGCAACCACTTCGGCATGAAGAAGTGCTGGTCTGCTGACGGTGTGGTAATCGTTCTTCTCCCAGACAAGACCCGAGTGAAGATTAACACCTCAACCGAACTTAAAAAACTCATTGCACAACATAACAAAAATGACTGATTCACGGGTATCTCTTTGTTTACATCTTTTTAATTTGGCCGGTTTATAGTCTTTAGAACCCCAACAGTTAAGCAGGGTACACATATTTTTCTTTCTGTTTAAGTACCGTTTAAAATTGTTATTTAAATTGTACAAGTTCTAAAATTTATTTGTTTTGTCAGTTGATCACAAGTCACAACTTCAAATGTCATAAGTCAGTTGTCACAACTCGGCACAGATAGTTAATATTTCTAGCAATATTGTTACTCTGTTGTGTTGCGTTCAACATTTGTTAATGAAAACTGTTATGTTAGTAAAAATTATTCTTGTAGTCAACTTATGCCTGAGCATAGTGTTATTTTTTTTTTTGGTTCATTTTTTAGTTATTATATAACTGTTTATCTATATTTATATATATTTTATTATTATTTTTTTTTCTACGTATATCATTTATTTTTTTATTTTAATATGGATGAGGAATATTTCTCTTGTTCTTCCGACACTTCCGAAAGTGCGGAAAATAGTATTAATACCTCTTTTTCAGATGTTGAAACACTCGAAGTAAAACTGTCGAATATTTTTGCCACTAATACTAATTCCCTTACCATGGTGCATATCAATGCGCAAAGCATACTCGCTCATTACACCGATTTTCTCACATCCTTTGGTGCTGCCGTAGTCGACTGCATTCTTATCTCTGAAACCTGGTTGAAGCCCTCACTCCCTTCTACTAGTTGCTCGCTTCCAGGTTATCAACTTTTTCGTAATGATCGCACTGATCAAGGTGGCGGTGGCGTAGGTATTTACCTTCGTAGCGGTATTCCTGCCCATGTGGTTGCTCGTTCCAACTCACTTACTACTGGTCATCTAGAATATCTTTTCTTAGAATTATCTACACACCACAAAAAAGTTCTCTTAGGGGTCTTGTACTGTCGTAATGACAAAGTCAATTACTTTGACGACTTAGAAGATCTTCTAGATAGTCTGGTACCGAGTTATGAACATATTGTTTTCATGGGTGATCTGAACACATGTCTATTAAAGAATGATTGTCGGACGCGAGCATTACACAACCTTACATCGTCATTTAATATGCATTTACTCCCCATGACTAGCCCTACTCATTACTTTCCCAACAGTCGTCCATCTCTCATAGATATAATCTCTGTCTCTAAACCTACTCTTGCTGTTTCGCATGGTCAAATGACTGCACCTTTCTCACACCATGACTTAATTTATCTCGCTTACAAAGTGCGTCCTCCAAAGGTTAGAGGCAAGGTTATACTTCAGCGCAATTTTAAGCATATGGATCTAGAACTCTTGAGAGAGGATGTTAAAAACATCAACTGGTCAGCGATATTATCAGCGAACAACATCGATACCATGGTAGACTCTTTAACTGCTGAACTGATCAAACTGTACGACAAGCATGCGCCGGTTAGGCCAGTAAGGATGAAGCATGCTCCCGCTCCATGGTTATCGCCTGTGATTAAGAGGACCATGGCCAAGCGCGATAGGGCCAAAGCTAGGAACAAAAAATACCCTTCAACTGAAAACCTTGACGCCTATAAAAAATTACGTAACATCTGCAACAGAATGTGTAGGGATGCCAAACGTCGCTATATTCATTCCACGATTCAGGATCTCTGTCAAGCGCAAGTTTGGAGATTCCTATCGTCACTGGGTGTAGGCAAGACCACAGAAACTTGTCAAAGTTCTGTGGATCTTAATGCTTTAAATTATCATTTTACCACTCCACCCATAACTTTAAATTCTGACATAAAAACTGCTACTCTTTCATTCTTATCCAATCTTGCCCCCCCTGACCTACCACCATTCGTCTTCAAACCAGTCTCAGTAGATGATATAAAGAAGTGTGTCCGCTCTATTTCAACAAAAGCCATTGGTAGTGACAACATCAGTCTTGATATGGTTCTTCCCGTACTAGAGGATATTGCACCTGTAATCTCCCACATCATTAATTTCTCACTCACACGCAATGTCTTCCCATCAGTGTGGAAGAAAGCCATCGTCATTCCACTGCCTAAAACTTCGAATCCTACCTGTCTCTCCCAATACCGCCCTATATCTATCCTTCCTATCCTATCGAAACTCATAGAATCATTGGCTCATAAACAACTTTACTCTTATCTGTCTCACCATAATCTCCTATGCCCTTACCAGTCCGGCTTCCGCTCTTCACACAGCACGGTGGGAGCCCTGCTGAATATCACGGAGGATATTCGTGGTGCTATGGATAACACAATGCTCACTGCGATGGTCTTGCTTGATTTTAGCAGTGCTTTCAACTCTGTTGACCTTGACATCCTAATTGAAACTCTTCGTGCGGTCAACATTTCTCCTACTGTTCTAGACTGGTTTCATTCTTATCTCTTCGGACGTCAGCAGTGCGTGAAAATCAACGATACATTATCGGATTGGTTAGATCTTACTGCTGGTGTCCCTCAAGGCGGCGTACTTTCCCCTTTGCTCTTTTCCATCTTCATTAATAACATTTCAAAAGTCATTTCTTCTCCCTTCCATCTGTATGCAGATGATTTACAGATATACCGACACTTTGAGCTGACCGAGTTGCATGACGCTATTGGTGCATTAAACTCGGACCTTGCTGAAGTCCAATTATGGGCTGAGTCTTTCGGCCTTCTTGTGAATCCCAGCAAATCACAGTGCATCATATTTGGCAGTAGTAGACTGAGGTGCAAAATCGACTGGACTTCAATACCTCAAGTCCAGTTTTCTGGTGTTCCAATCCCTTATTGTGATAGAGTGAAAAACTTGGGCCTAATAATGGATTGTAACATGACCTGGGTAGCTCATGTCAACGAGGTCAGCAAACGAATGCATCACTCTTTCCACTCTCTCAAGCGTCTCCAATTCTTTCTCCCATTTAGTACCAAGATTATGCTTGCTCAAACCCTTCTCCTCCCCATACTTGACTACGCTGATGTGTGCTATTTGGATGTGACTGAGGAGCAACTTAACAAACTAGAGCGTCTCCAGAATCTAGCTATTCGCTTTATTTTTGGCTTGCGCAAGCATGACCATGTATCAAACTTTCGTGCTCAACTTAAATGGCTCCCAATCCGACTTCGCCGTGATATGCACATCCTTTCCTTCCTCTTCAATATTCTTAACGACCCAAATTCTCCTCCCTACCTTCGTTCTCGTATCCAACTTCTCCCTATCCCCTCACGTTCCAGACGGTCTTGCGTCATGTCAATGCTCGACATACCAAAGAGTAAGACACGTTTTTTTTCGCACTCTTTCTCAGTATATGCCTCATTACTCTGGAACAAACTCCCTAAATACATCAAAAAAGCCCCTCCATAACTTCTTTTAAAAAAAATTTAAAACAGTACCTTCTGTCACAAATTGGTCCTTAATTTTATCATCTGATTTACTATTTTTGTGTATTCCAAATGCATACGATTATATTTATACTTTAATATGTATATATATATATATATGTATGTATATGTGTATATAGTATGTATAATATGTAAGTTTTTTTATATTTATCATTATATGTGTTTTTTTTATCTTATTTAATTGTATAATTATTTATAATTTTATCTTAAATCAATTGCACACTTTTAGTCCCGTCATATAACACTATTTCTCACTTCCTTAGGTTGGCTGGAAGAGATCTCTTCTAGAGATAAGTCCACCTTTGTTCACATTGTTCTCTGTATTATCTGTGTTACTCTGTTAATATGCAATAAAGAATATATATAAAGTTTGTTGGCATATAAATTATTATTATTAACTTGATCGCTATAGATATTGTTTGACATTGTGACCTCCTATATAGTCAAAACTGGAATTAAATTAGAGTATAAAAGCTAGGAATTCAACATGGGTAAAAGAAACCACAGCTCAGGAAATCTAAGGTTAACTCAGAAATTATTATAAGCCAAAATGATTAAAAATTTTATAACTTATATTGTAGATCTAGCATGATAACCAACAATTAGATTTTCTTTCAATTTCCACCTTACTCACCAGCTTGACACAGTCCATCTTTATTCATTAGAGAGCCGTGATTCCTCTACTCTCCAATGATTAATCACTTGTCAGTTTTGAGTGTAGTAGTTGATAGCCTGTACGTAAATACGTTGCTTTTGTCCTTTAGAAATTTTTAGTCTACTATCTTTATCCAGAAAAAAATTGTAAAATTTCTATAGTTATGGTATAATTGTAAATACCGCTTGCCAATAAGCTGAGTATAAAAATGCCGTTCGGACAAATCATTACATATAGCACGATATTACTTACTATAATTGCAGTATTTCTCTTTTTGAGAAAAATATACAAAAATCATATTAGAAAAATTATATTTCCTCTAAAAGTTCTCAAAGAAGAGTGGGAAGAAAATAGAAGATTTAATGAATTGTATCAAAAAAATAAGCAAAAAGAGTTGATGAAACAACAGGAAATGCTAAGGGAGAAACAAAAGAATATGCAAGTTTACAAAGAAGATCTAGAAATAGTTGATATAGCAAAACCGTTACGTAAATGGACAAAGATGGTTATGATGGGTAATAGTTTAATGAAACATTTTGCACAATTGATAAACAGAGAAGGTGATAAGAAAGGATTTTGGGAGCTATTTATAAAAGCTCAGTCTTCAACTAAGGGTAAATATAAAGGAAAAGGCAGATAATCCATGCTTGAATGTAAAAATCTATCCTGTGCTCGTAATGACAAAGTATTATTTAAAAACCTCAATTTTAAAGCTGAGCCAAAATCAAAAATCTTAATCACTGCTCCAAATGGTAGCGGCAAAACCAGCTTAATCAGAAGTTTATCTGGACTCTTACCACCAGTATCAGGCAATATAAGATACTGCGGAAAAGACATATATGATGATCCAAAATCCTTTATATCTTCCATGGTTTACATAGGACATAAAAACGCCTGTAAAGATAGTTTAACAATTGGTGAAAACATAGAATTCTGGGCAAGAATACGGAACACTAGAGAATCAGTTATGGCAGCTGCTTATTGTTTAGAGTTGCAGCCTGTATTTAACATTAGATATGGTGAACTTTCTGCAGGCTGGAAAAGAAGAGTTGCGCTTGCTCGCCTTTTAATTTCTAATGCAAACATTTGGCTGATAGATGAACCATTCTGTAATCTTGATAGCACAACATGTGAATTAGTATTGAACCTAATCTCAATACGCTCTGAGCAGAACGGTACAGTAATTATTACAGGACATAGCTCTACAGAACAATTGTGTGACTTCAAGACAATCGACATACGTGATTTTAACAGACCTCTTGTATAATTTTTGGCCTTATTGTATTTACATCAATAATTTATTATCACATTTAATATTACGCATTAAAATTAACTCATCTCTTTCAAAGGCTCTATATTAAAAATCGAAAGTCCAGAAGCAATGACGTGTGCTAAGGCTTGGACGAGAAACATTCTTGCAGCGGTGAAATTTAAGTTATTCTCCAGTATAAACCGCATATTTAAATCACTTTTGCCATATCCCCATAAAACATGAAACGCTTCTGCAACTTCAAGTAAGTAGAAAGTGATTCTATGTGGCTCACAAAGCCTTGCAAATATTTCTACCACATCTGGCCACTTTGCTAAGGTTTTTATGAGGAATAGCTCCCCATCTGTCTTTAAAAGTGAAGGGTCTGCTGTTGGGAGCTCTTTTGGAGCATTACGCATTAACGAATGAGCACGGGCGTGCGCATATTGCACATAAAAAATAGGGTTGTCTTTTGACTGTTCTTTAACTTTAGCAAAATCAAAGTCCAAGACCATATCATTCTTGCGTGTTAACATTATAAAACGAGTTATATCCCTGCCAACCTCTTCCACTACATCCCTAGCTGTAAGAAAATTTCCTGATCTTTTCGACATCTTAACAGGTTTGCCATTTTCGAAGAAATTCACAATATTATGCAGTTTTACCTCTATCTTTGCTTGATCATCACTGAGCGCAGAGACAACTGCTCTAAGCCTTTTAATATAACCGCCATGGTCACTGCCGAGCTCTACGATCATATTGTTAAAACCACGTGATATCTTATCAAAATGGTAAGCAATATCCGATGCAAAATAAGTCCAGCTACCATCCTCTTTTTTTAGTGCGCGGTCAACATCATCACCAAATGTTGTAGAGCGAAATAACATTTCTTTTCTGGAAATCCAATTTTCATTCTCTTTACCTTTTGGTTTCTCCAGGTACCCTTCATACACTAGACCCTTATCAGATAATATCTTTATACTCTCTTCGATTTTGCCACTTTTTTGTAGCTCATACTCTGAAGTAAAGATATCATGACTTACTCCAAGTAAATTCATGTCTTCCTTTATTATCTCTAAAATGGAACTTAAAGTATACTCTCTAATTATTTGATTATCATCCTCTTCTCTAAGCTCCTTGCCATATTTTTTAGCTAGCCCCTCCCCTATTGGTTTTAAATATTCACCTGGGTATAAACCTTTTTCGATGCTAATTTTCTTTCCCAGAGCTTCCTTATACCGCAAATATACTGACCGAATTAGCGTATCTATCTGCGCTCCAGCATCATTGATATAGTACTCCTTAGTAACTTTATAACCAACTTTCTTTAGCAAATTTGCTAAAACATCACCAAACACTGCCCCTCTTGCATGACCAATATGTAGTGGCCCAGTTGGATTTGCGGATACAAACTCAACATTGATGGCCTGATTGTTTCCAATGTTGAGAGTGCCAAACTCCGTTTTTAGCTCATTTATTTGTTTTAAAATCCCATGCCATACTTCCATTTTCAAGTGCATATTGATGAACCCAGGACCTGCTATTTCCACTTTTGCAACTTCATCAAAAGATTTAAATTCTTCTGCTAAGATCCCTGCAATCTCAACTGGATTCTTTTTTTCATGCTTTGCAAGCACCATAGCAACATTTGTGTAAATATCTCCATGCGCTCTATTGCTCGGAGGCTCTACAATAAAGTTTGTTGCATTCGTACTTATAACACCCCTTTGCTTCAACTTATTTAATTTGCTAGAAATTAGAGAGGAAACCTGCTTGAAAATGTTCATTTATTATACTGCTAAAATCTATAGCAGTATAGTTGATCAATGGAAGGAGTTGAAGGGTTATCTTAACTATTTTACCTTCATTTTCTCTTTTGCTTTAACAGGCTGATGTAACACTTGATAGATTAAACTTAGACAGCAACTTTTCGTATATCATAGCATTATACTCTGAAACTATAAACTTAGATCAACACTAATTCAGAATAACCAAAGTCAAAAAAACTCCGGATACCATATAACTGTGTTGCCATCGTCGCAAGTATTAAACCATGCTACGTCATGATTACTACAACATGAATCATAACAATCGTTGAAACACAAATTATGATAATATTTGCAGCATGGGTGTAGTTTACACTCATCCACGGTAGGTTTTACCTTATTTCCTTCACCTACGGTAGGTTTTACCTTATTTCCTTCATCTACGGTAGGTTTTACCTTATTTCCTTCATCTACGGTAGGTTTTACCTTATTTCCTTCATCTACAGTAGGTTTTACCTTATTTCCTTCATCTACGGTAGGTTTTACCTTATTTCCTTCATCTACGGTAGGTTTTACCTTATTTCCTTCATCTACAGGAGGTTTTACCTTATTTCCTTTATCTATAGGAGGTTTTACTTTATTTCCTTCATCTACAGGAGGTTTTACTTTATTTACTTCATCTACAGGAGGTTTTACTTTATTTACTTCATCTACAGGAGGTTTTACTTTATTTATTTCACCTCCAGTAGGTTCTTCTCCTCCAGTAGGTTCTTCTCCTCCATATTGAACAGCATTCGTTAGATTATCAGTAACACTAGTATATGTTTTATTATCATACTGGTTATTAAGATTATACTTTAACATAGAAATCTCCCATACAATTAGAGTTATATATAAAATTATTAATAGAACAAGGTAAAAAATTACACGCCGAATTAGTTATTAATAAAGCTGTAAATCTATAGATATAAGGGCATAATACATACCCCATATCCATAGTATAAATTATTATGTTATTACCATATCACATCAGTACTATACCTATCGTCGCATTATGCTTTCAGCACATAGTATCCCTACACGTCCTTCACACCTTTTACACCCTCACTAAGTTTTATCGCCTTCAGAATAAATCGTTGTGCTCTGAAGCTAATTTTGCAGCTGTATCAGTTCCTATCCCAGTTATTGTTCCCCAACCACAACATGGTACATTTAACACTACTGTGTTACCAGAATCGTGAGCATGATACCATGATGCTGTACAATGACCATAACCGTGATTATTACCGTAGCATGGGTCATAACAATGATTATTACCGTAGCATGAGTCATAACCATGTTTACAATGTGAGTTATAACCATAGTGGTATGGAGTACAATGATGCTTGAAAAACGGGTCTTGACTGTGACATAAACGAGTAGTATGACAATGCTCATCTTTATCAGGAATGCATATTGATTTACAGCCTGGAAAAGAAGTTTTGGTATTATAAGAACAAACGTTTTTTGGAGATGAAGTGTGATAGTGAGTCATAAATATCCTTTAAAAAATAACTATTAGACTATTATAGGATAAAATAATTAATAAATTTATAATCTTGATACTAAGATTGATATATTTAAAATTTCCTTTCCAGCCGTTATACAAGTAATAGATATTAGAGCTTAGAAATTTTACTATGAGCAGAATAATGATAAGATTCCAAGAAGGAGCTGTCAGTAGTCAAACTAGTTGTGTTGCTGAAATAAATTTTGGTAGAACTGCTATGTCGCTGCAAATGAAAATCAAGCACCTGCTTATTATATTTTTAAGCAAAATGTGAAGCACATGGGAGACCATGTGCTCTTAGATGGCAGCACGTGCGTTTATGAATTGTTTAAAAACAATCTTCTAATAAAAAAAACCAAATCCATCACAAGGATTATGACATGTGTCATAATAGTTATGATGCGAGTTAAAATAATTATGGCAGGAATTAGTAGCATAAGGTACAAATGGAGGTGTACAAGCTTGTGCACAGTTCGATACTGGTACTGGTAAAGCTGCTGGTAAATTATAAGCCATTGGAGGTGTGCAAGCTTGTGCATAGTTCGATACTGGTAAAGCTGCTGGTAAATTATAAGCCGTAAATGGCAATTTTGGTAAATTACTGTAATTATAAACCATAATAATCCTTTGAAAAATACTATGATATTATTGTACTTTAAAATAATTAAAGATTTCATAACTTGATTGCTAAATCTAGCAAGTTAACAACATTATGATTTAAATTTCTACCCTATCTATGTATCTGCATACAGCCCATCTTTACTCATTAGAGAATCATGAGTTCCCACTTCTTCTACTTTCCCGCAATTAATCACTATAATCTTGTCAGTTTTGAGTGCGGTTGACAGTCTGTGTGTGATTATGATTGTTGTTCTGTTTTGCATTAATTTGCTCAGTGCTTTTTGCACGAGGTTCTCACTTTTATAATCAAGGGCAGAGGTTGCTTCATCCAGTATTAAAACCTGAGGATTTTTCAGTATTGCTCTTGCTATTATAATACGTTGTTTTTGTCCTTCAGAAAGTTTTAATCCTCTTTTTCCTACAAATGTATCAAATTTATCCGGCAGTTTATCAATAAATTCCATCGCATAAGCGCTGATAGCAGCTCGCCTGACTTCCTCATATTCAGCACCCGGTTTGCCGTATAGTATATTTTCCATTATTGAGCAAGAAAATATCATGTGATCTTGTGGTACTAAGCCAAACAGCGAACTTAGGTCATTTAGCGCAATTGTCTTAATATTCTGTCCATCGATAGTAATACTGCCTTCACTTGGATCGTGAAAACGGAGCAGAAGCTTTAAAATGGTGCTCTTGCCACTGCCAGATGGTCCAACAATTGATACTGATTGGCCTGCCTCTATAGAAAATGATACGTTATTTAATGCTGGCTTATCAGCATAAAAAAATGTTACATCGTTAAACGCAATTTCTTTTTGAATACTATTAATTCTTATAGGATTTTCGCCATTTACTATAGAGCTTTTCATGTTCGTAAACTCAAACAAACGCTCTACAATTCCAAGACCTCGTTGCAGGTCACTGACGTTATCGCTCAAATTATTTATAGCTCCTGCCGCAAGCGCTGAATAAAACACAAATGAGGAGAGTTCTCCAATGGTCATATTATTACTTAAGACTTCTTTTATTCCAAAAAAAAGCAAAATAACTATCACACACGTGATAACTAGAGTTACTAAAATAGCACGCAAGAGTACTAATTTTACGTATGATTTTGATACTGAGTTTAGATGTTTCTGAAAACGAATTTTTTCATTTTCTTCTAGTACAAATGATTTAATGGTTACTATAGATCTAAAATTTTCCTCACTAAATGATGCAAGCTCACTTAATTTATCCTGAGCAAAGCGTGCATAATTGCGAACTTTTTTTCCAAGTGAAGTCATGATAATGAGCAATATGGGTATTATTGCAGCTGCATATGCGGTTAAATGTAGATTTGTGTATAACAGCATTGCAACACTACCAGTTAGTACCACTGCATTCCTCAATATTGTCAGTAAGCTGCTGTTTATTATCGATTGCAATGCAGAGGTATCAGTAATGAGTGCTGAGATAACATCTTGCACACCTGTATTCTCAAAGAAACTTGGTTGTAAATCAGTAATACTGCTATATAAGTCATATCTGATTCTTGCGACAACTTTCTCGCTGCCAATGCCAATGAAATATAACCGAATAAATGCAGTGAAAGAAATGCCTAAAACTATCAGTATTGAAACTACGAACTTGGTAGTAAAGTTATGCTCTGCGCCAAAATCAATTATGTTGCTTAAGCCCCTACCAAAAAGAAGAATCGTTAAAGCTGAAAATAGAACTGCAATAAAAGCTACGGTAAAATAATGTAGATTAGGTTTTATATAATAAAATAACTGCTTAATGTTAGATCGCATTTTATTTTTAAGTTAATTATATAGATTTTAGCTTCAGGAAAAAGTTACAATATTAGTTTACAGTGTACTTCGTTAGAGCAATACGTTCAAGAAACTTTAGCTTGATTTCTACTGAAGGAAAAACGCTGCGAAATTACAGAAAGTTAGCAAAAAAAACTACTGAATAGACCAGAGTTTAATATTCATTTTGTTCCAATATGTAATGCTACTATTCCATAGCTCATATTATAGAACTCAAGATTCTTAAAGCCTATCTCTTCAATTTCCATTTTAAAATTAGTTTGAGTTGGAAATTCTCTGATGCTTTTCACTAAATATTCATAAGAACCCTTATCTTTAGCAACTATGCTACCAATTTTAGGAATTACTTTAAATGAGTATAAGTCATAAAATTTGGTGAATATCTCATTTTGATAATGCATAGGGGCAAATTCCAAGCAGATAAATTGTCCATTTTGCTTCAATACCCTATATGCTTCACTTAAAGCCTTTTTACGGTCAGAAAAGTTTCGAATACCAAAAGCTACTGTATAATAATCAAATTCAGAATCTTCAAATGGTAAGCTCTCTGCATTTGCACATACCCAATTGAAATTTAGCTGATTTGAATTTATTGCTTTATCACGCCCTTTGTCCAGCATGTTTTGATTTATATCACATACTGTAACTTGAGCACTTGGTTCACCTCTTGCTATTCTTATAGCTATATCTCCGGTTCCTCCAGCAATATCCAAAACCTTGGAGTTCTTTTTAAAATGCACACTACTTACCATCTTCTCTTTCCATAGCCTGTGCATTCCAAGACTCATTATATCATTCATGATGTCGTAGCAATTTGCTACAGAATCGAAAACCTCTTTAACTAGTTGTGATTTATCCATATTTTATATAGAGATTGCTTACATAATTATTTTAAACTTTAGCAGTTAAATTAATATACTAATGAGAAAAATATACTACAATTAAACATATTTAATCCAGTAAATCATTAGTGTCGACAGCTTTTTCACAAAATATCATCTCTCTTATTATGATATTATCTGTAGCATTTGTTGATATGGCAACAGACTTATACTCAGTTGCATTGCCAAGTATTGCCAACTATTTTAAGGTGAAAGGTAATATAGCGCAGCTTACGATCAGTTTAAATTTAGTAGGAGTTGCAATATCTGGATTAATTTATGGCCCACTGTCAGACTATTATGGTAGGCGCCTAATAATGCTGATTGGTATGACAATTTTTACTTTGGCAAGTATTGTATGTTGCATAGCTGATAATATTATACTTTTAATATTAATCCGGTTTATACAAGGAGCTGGAGCTGGTGTTGCAGGCGTTGTCGGATATGCAGCAATCAGAGATATGTACTCAGGTAGTGAATACTCAAGAGTAATCTCAAAGTTAAATATGGTAGTAGCGCTTTCACCTGGAATAGCTCCAGTAATAGGCAGTTATATGATTTCACATGGATATAGTTGGAAATTTTAGTTTTTTATCATATCATTTGCAGCAATTGTTATGCTCATTTTTATTTACTTGAAGCTGCAAGAAACGCTCACTGTAAATAAAAATCAAACCAACATAGCCATCAATATCTTCAAGCAATATATATCAATATTCAGGAATTATCGTTTCCTTGGGTTTTCAGCCATTCATGGATTAACTTTCATGTGGCTTTGGGCATACATTGCTAACTATCCGTTCATATTTGAATCAATGGGTATTGAAGTACAATATTTTGGCTATCTCATATCAATCATAGTCATATTTTACGTAATCGGCACTTTAATTAACAGAAGGTACGTACCAAAAATAGGAGTGAGCAAGATGCTAATCATAGGTTTGGTATTACCAATAATATCTGATAGTTTATTGGTATATTTTTATTTCATGAACAAATTGAACGTACTTATTCTTCAAGTTCTTAGGATTCCAAGCAATATAGGACTTGCACTCGTAATCAGCAATAACGTAACTTCTGCTTTAGAAACGGTCAAAAGTATAGGGCTTGGTAGTGCAGTTCTCTCATTTTGCAATATGATGTTTGAGGCTATTGGAATATACATAGTAGGAAAATTCTTTTCTTATGGCATTTTACCAAATTTACTATTAACAGTTGTATGTTCTATAATTGCAATTCTTATATATAGTTTACTTAAATATACCGAAAAACACGAAGGTTAATCATTATTTCTACAACCCAGATTTCATGAATTATTAATTACCTTACTATAGTAATGCAATTTTATAGAGAAGTGTTAAATGGATTATTTAATCAGAGATATAGATGCTGCTTTACTTGATGCTGCTAAAAGAGGTGATCTTAATGAAGCAAAGCGCCTAATAAGTGAAGAAGCTGATGTTAATGCATATGATGGATCTCAAGGTAATTCTCTATATTGGGCTGTTAAAAATAATCATTCTGATATAGCAAAAGTTCTATTAGATAATGGAGCAGATTTTTTTGCTTATGACTCTTCTCGAGAACGCCACGTGTTAAATAAATACGAAGAAGTAAAAGCTGAGTATTGTAAGGTTTCTCTACATCTGGCTGCCAGACTTGGCGACTTGAAAGCAGTAGAAGACCTATTAAAGAAAGAAGCAAATGTTAATACAAAAAATGATAAAGGACAGACTCCTTTACATTTGGCTGTTGAAATGTGCTACCATGATATATCAAATCAAGATGAGGTAAATAATTATTGGGATTGGGATCGGCATGCTAATGCTAAAATAAAATGTGGCAATGTGAAAATAGCAGAAGCCCTATAAGGAAACAAGGAAATTAATGTTAATGCACAAAATAACAACAAAAAGACTTCTCTACATTATGCTGCTCAAAACAGCAACAAAGAGATAGTAGTAGCTCTAATAAAAGCAGAAGCAGATCTTAATATAAGAGATAAAAACAGAGAGACTCCTTTGCATTTAGCTGCTCAAAACAACAACAAAGAGATAGTAGTGGCTCTAATAAAATCAGGAGCAGATGTTAGTATAACAGGTAAAAACGAAGAGATCCCTTTAGATTTAGCTATTGACGAAGAAATAAAAGTGCCATTAATAAATGCTGCTTTACTTAAGGCTGTTCAAGAAGGTGATGTTCAGAAAGTGAGACACCTAATAAGTAAAGGAGCAGATGTTAATATATCGGATGAAACAGGAAAGACTATTTCATATTATGCCATTCAAAAGGAGAACTTTGAAATGGTAATTGCTCTATTAAAAGCAAGGGTAAATGTTAATGCAGTGGACAAAGATGGAAGGACTCCTTTACATTGGGCTGTTCACAAAGAAAACTTGGAGATAGTAAATGTTCTAATACAAGTAAGAGCAAATGTTAATGCACAAGATCTATATGAAAGGACTCCCTTACACTATGCTGCTATGAGTGGCGATATAAAAGTAGTAGAAGCCCTACTGAAAATAAAAGAAATAGATATTAATTTAGCAGATAAGGATGGAAATACTCCTTTAGATTTAGCTAGCACAGAAGAAATAAAAACTCTATTAAAAAAAGCCAAAAAAAAAATTGATGACATTATAGAATCGAAAGATAATGAAGGAAATCTAAAGGAGGATACTGATACACAACAGGGAGAGAGACAAGTAGATGATTTAGAGGAAGAGGAAGATGTAGGTGAAGATAGAGAGGAAGAGGAGGAAAGTATAGAAGAAACAGATGTACAAGCTTATGCTGCTTCTACTCCAGAATCTACAGAGACAGAAAGTTCTTTTTTTAGTAACTTGTTTAGTATATTTATAAAGCCTTTTTCTTTAATAGGGTCATTTTTTGGTAATTTCTTTTCATGGTTGTTTGGATCTGATGAACCATCAACTGAATCTGATCAAATAATTGCACCAAGTAACTCAAGAAGAGAGGAGCTAACAAACTATCAAGAGGGTGATAATAATATTATACAATAGATTTCTTGCATAACTGTAATGCAAAGAAAAATCAGTTGATGTCATGAAAGTAGCTGACACTGGCACCCAGTTAAATTTACGGAGTATAATGGATTCCAGCGTCAAGCACACAGCTGTACGAACATTCATTTTTGCAGGTAAATTGCACAGCAAATGGTGTCATTCCAGTGCTTGACACTGGCATCCAGTCCTTTCACAGAGTTCCATCGGGAATGTTCAAAAAAGTGTGTCAAACCGAGAAATAAAAATAAAATAGAAACAAAAAATAGAGGTTTGATATATGAGTTACAAAATAGAAAATGGAACGACTGGCCTGGTAGATTACAAAGAGCTGGAAGCAAATATACTGTCATCAATAAGGGAAGGTAAACCATTGATGGGGAGAGATGGAGCATTAACACCATTTGTAAAAAGGCTGCTGGAAGCAAGTCTAGAAGGTGAAATAGAGCATCATTTATCCAATGAAAGAGAAGAAAAGAATCGAAGAAACGGAAAGAATGGCAAAACTTTGAAGACGAGTGCAGGTTCATTTGAACTATTGACACCAAGAGATAGAGAGGGAAGTTTCGAACCACAGATAGTGAAAAAAAGGCAAACAAGCTTACATCCAGAACTTGAAACAAAGGTCTTGAACATGTTTGCAAGCGGTGTGGGATACAGGGATATAGCATCCTATGTGGAAGAAATCTATGACCATAAAATATCTGCAGCAGAGATATCTGGAATTACAGATAAATTACTGCCTATAATCAATGAATGGAGGAGTCGTCCCCTACAATCAGTATACCCGATAGTATTTATAGATGGGATGTTTTTTAAGGTCAAAGAGAATGGACATTGCATAAGTAAATGCATGTACAATATATTAGGAATAGACCAAAATGGCAGAAAAGAAGTACTGGGTTTTTACTTAGCAGAAAGTGAGGGAGCTAACTTCTGGCTAGGCGTATTAAATGACTTAAAAGAGAGAGGAGTAGAAGACATTTTGATAGCTTGTGTTGACGGTCTGAAAAGCTTCCCTACAGCTATAAATAGCGTATTTCCCAATGCTGAGGTACAGTTATGCATTGTGCACCAAATAAGAAATTCACTAAAATACGTATCCAGCAAAGATATAAAAGTTTTTATGAATGATTTGAAAAAAATATACCGTGCTACATGTAGAGAAATCGCCGAAAATTATTTACTTGAACTGGAGGAAAAATGGGGTGAAAAATATCCTTTAGTCATAAAATCGTGGCAAAACAATTGGGAAAATTTGTCTAGTTATTTTAAGTATTCTGGCCCTGTTAGAAGGCTAATTTATACCACCAATCCAATTGAGGGGTTGCACAGACAAATCAGAAAATTTACTAAAACCAAAGGTTCATTTACCAGTACAAATGCCTTGTACAAATTGGTATATTGTGCTATAAAAAAGATAGAGCAAAAATGGGCTATGGCTTTGCCTAATTGGGCTCTAACTATATCTCAACTTGATATCTTTTTTCCTGATAGGTTAAAAATTGAGTTGAACTAAAAATTCGCTTTGACACACTTTTTTGAACATTCCCGCACCTAATGTTTAAGTACCAATACATGGAACTTGCCATAGAGCAAGCAAAACTTGCTCAGAAAGATGGCGAAGTGCCAATAGGTGCTGTAATAGTTAATGGAAACAATATCATCTCCTCTGCACACAATATATGTAATGATACAACTGCACATGCAGAAATGTTAACAATTAGACAAGCATTTTCAACTTCCACGCTTTATGAAGCTGAAATGTACGTAACGTTAGAGCCGTGCCCGATGTGCGCTCAAGCTATCTCTTTTGCAAAAATTAAACGTCTGTACTTCGGGGCTTACAATCCCAAAGGTGGAGGAGTTGAAAACAGCACTAGAATATTTCAATTCTGTAACCACATACCTGAAGTTTATGGTGGAATATTAGAAACAAAATGTTCTCTTTTGTTAAAAGATTTCTTTGAGAAATTGAGAACTTAGTTTAAGATGTGTGAGATTGTTTCAATATTTTTTGAGTAAAATCTGTATTATAACTCTTTCGTATATTTGACCAATTTGCTCATGCAACGTACATAAGGGGTGTTATTACGATAACTCCGTTGCAGGGAGTGTTAAATAAACTGTGTCAAATCGCATTTTTAGTTCAACTCGATTTTTAACCTACCAGGAAAAAAGATATCAAGTTGAGAGATAGTTAAAGCCCAATCATGTATAGGCATAGTCCATTTCTCTCCTGCCTTCTTTATAGCACAATATACCTGTTTATACAAGGCATTTGTGCTAGTAAATGAGCCCTTAGTTTTAGTAAATTTTCTGATCTGTCTATGTAACCCTTCAATAGGATTTGTGATATAAATTAACTTTCTTACAGGGCCGGAATATTTAAATTAACTAGACAGATTTTCCCAATTATTCTCCCAAAACTAAAGTATATTTTTCTCCCCATTTTTCCTCCAGATCAAGTAAAAAATTTTCGGCTATTTCTCTACTTGATATGTTTTTTTTCAAATCATTCATGAAAACTTTTGCTCGATACATATTTCAGTGAATTTCTTGGGAATGTTCAAAAAAGTGTGTCAAAGCGAATTTTTAGTTCAACTCAATTTTTAACCTATCAGGAAAAAAGATATCAAGTTGAGATATAGTTAGAGCCCAATTAGGCAAAGCCATAGCCCATTTTTGCTCTATCTTTTTTATAGCACAATATACCAATTTGTACAAGGCATTTGTACTGGTAAATGAACCTTTGGTTTTAGTAAATTTTCTGATTTGTCTGTGCAACCCCTCAATTGGATTGGTGGTATAAATTAGCCTTCTAACAGGGCCAGAATACTTAAAATAACTAGACAAATTTTCCCAATTGTTTTGCCACGATTTTATGACTAAAGGATATTTTTCACCCCATTTTTCCTCCAGTTCAAGTAAATAATTTTCGGCGATTTCTCTACATGTAGCACGGTATATTTTTTTCAAATCATTCATAAAAACTTTTATATCTTTGCTGGATACGTATTTTAGTGAATTTCTTATTTGGTGCACAATGCATAACTGTACCTCAGCATTGGGAAATACGCTATTTATAGCTGTAGGGAAGCTTTTCAGACCGTCAACACAAGCTATCAAAATGTCTTCTACTCCTCTCTCTTTTAAGTCATTTAATACGCCTAGCCAGAAGTTAGCTCCCTCACTTTCTGCTAAGTAAAAACCCAGTACTTCTTTTCTGCCATTTTGGTCTATTCCTAATATATTGTACATGCATTTACTTATGCAATGTCCATTCTCTTTGACCTTAAAAAACATCCCATCTATAAATACTATCGGGTATACTGATTGTAGGGGACGACTCCTCCATTCATTGATTATAGGCAGTAATTTATCTGTAATTCCAGATATCTCTGCTGCAGATATTTTATGGTCATAGATTTCTTCCACATAGGATGCTATATCCCTGTATCCCACACCGCTTGCAAACATGTTCAAGACCTTTGTTTCAAGTTCTGGATGTAAGCTTGTTTGCCTTTTTTTCACTATCTGTGGTTCGAAACTTCCCTCTCTATCTCTTGGTGTCAATAGTTCAAATGAACCTGCACTCGTCTTCAAAGTTTTGCCATTCTTTCCGTTTCTTCGATTCTTTTCTTCTCTTTCATTGGATAAATGATGCTCTATTTCACCTTCTAGACTTGCTTCCAGCAGCCTTTTTACAAATGGTGTTAATGCTCCATCTCTCCCCATCAATGGTTTACCTTCCCTTATTGATGACAGTATATTTGCTTCCAGCTCTTTGTAATCTACCAGGCCAGTCGTTCCATTTTCTATTTTGTAACTCATATATCAAACCTCTATTTTTTGTTTCTATTTTATTTTTATTTCTCGGTTTGACACACTTTTTTGAACATTCCCAATTTCTTATCTGATGTACTATACATTTTTGCTTTAGGAAATACGCTATTTATAGCTGTAGGAAAGCTTTTTAACACAAGCTATCAGAATATCATCTACTCCTCTCTCCTTTAGGTCATTTAGTACTCCCAACCAGAACTTCACTTTCAGCCAAATAAAAACCCAAAACTTCTTTTCTGCTATTTTGCTAATATGTTATACATACATTTGCTTACACAATGCCCGTCCTCCTTGACCTTAAAAAACCATGAACACTATTGGATATACAGATTGCAGCGGACGACTGCGCCATTCGTTGATTACCGGTAACAATTTGTCAGTAATACTTGATATCTCTGCTGCAGATATTTTATATTTCTTCTACATGCGATGCTATATCCCATGCCACTGGCATATGTACTTAAAACCTTTGCTTCAAGTTCGGTTGTTTGCCTTTTTCTGACTACTTGTGGCTCGAAACTTCCTCCTCTATCTCTTGGTGTCAATAGTTCAAATACTTGTCCGTAAAGTCTTTGAATGTCTTCGGTTGTTTTTATTCGCTTTCAGCCGACAAATGGTTTTCTATCTCGCCTTCCCTCTAGCAGTTTTTTTATAAATGGTGTTAATGATCCATCTCTTCCTGTCAATGGTCTTCCTTCTCGTATAGATGAGAAGATATTTGTTTCTAATTCTTTATAGTCTACCAAACTGGTAGTTGTGTTTGCTTGACTCATTGTCAAACCTCCATTTTTTTATCAATTTATTATTTTACTACTCGGTTTGACACAGTTTATTTAACACTACCGACAAGTTCTAATCATTAATGTTATACACGTTCTTTTCTTTTTCTATTCTCTCTTGTTCTTCAATACAATACATAGCAAGCGGATTAGTTTTAAGTCTTTCGACTCCTATGTCTTCTCCCGTTCCATCGCAGTAACCATAAATGCCTAATTTTATTTTTTCCAACGCCTCCTTAATTTTTTCTTTTCTATCTTTTCGGCGCTTAATTAATTCTCCATTTTCACTATCAGAATAAATACTACTATCTTCAAGATCTTGTTTCTCCAGTTCAGAGAGTATTGATTGTAACTTTAAGCTAAAGTATTCCAGTTGTTTTACGTTCATATATTCTTCATTTTCTGAAGGAACGTAATCTTCCGGTAACTTTATTTTTATTAATTTTTCCGTAACATTATCAATAAAATATATTAAAACTTATATAACTTGTAAACACAAAAAATTATACTACCCTCAAAGTAAACACTATAATTTATAATAAACATTTAAAATCCTGGTATGATTAGTTTGGTACAAAAATTAGTGTTAAATGATAATAATCTTGCTTATATAGTATGTATTTTTATTATAATATTAAGTTTATCTTCATATACACTTGAAAACAACAGTAAACAAGAAGTCATATTAACATTAACATGGATATGTGCTACATTTATTTTGCAGATCTCTACAAATAATTTATTTACATCTGATTATCATGATGGAATATTAGAGCAAATTTTTTTACAGCCACTCTCTTCTAGGCTGATAGTTGCTTATAAAATCTTCGCTCACTGGTTGTTATTTGGGTTACCGATTTCAGTGATTTCTTTCATGTTCAGCTTTGCAATTCTAGGCAATAATATTGAACATTCAATAGCAGTTGGAGTGTCTTTATTATTTAATACGCTGATAATCATTAATATTTCAGCTACTGAAAATGCATTGATGATTGGTCGAAATAACTTAGCATCAGGAGTGTCGCAAATTCTTGTTTTGCCAATGATAATGCCAACTTTTGTATATTTCAAATTGCTAACTCAATTTGAAAATTTATCCTTGAATATTTATACACTACTAATCACCATCTTAGTTTTTGTCATTTTAATTGTTAACAGCACTATAACTACTCACATAGCATTAAAATTTGCTGTGGAGCAGGATTGAAAAAACTTACTAGTTATAGCTCTTCTCATAATAGTCCAAAAAGAGTAAGATGAATTGATAGTAGTGAAGGTAAGGATGCCAGTAGCAAATAGTTATGACTTAAGACAAAAGGTAATGGAAGCATTGGATGAAGGAGAGAGTGGAGAAACTGTTGCCAAGAGATTTAAGATCGGAAAAACAACTTTATATGAGTGGAAGAAAAGACGTGAGAAAACGGGAGATTTTCAATCAAAAAAGCTTGGAAGCGTGGCATAAAATTACCGACTGGAATGCATTTGCCGAATTTGCAAATGAGCAAGGTGGCAAAACTCAGTCAGAGATGCTGGGGCAATATTAGTAGACAAACAATTCATCGAGCACTTAAAAATATAGGATTCACAAGAAAAAAAAGACCTACGGATATAAAGAAAAAATGAAGAAAAGCGAGCTCAATTTTCAAAGGTTATAGCAACAAAAGAACCTAAAGAATTAGTGTATATAGATGAGTCTGGCATTGATAACACTGAACCTATGGTTATTGCCAGAAAGGACAGCGGTTTTATGCCCTAAAATCTGGGAAGAAAACTCAACGAATTAGCATGGTTGCAGCCTTAAGTGGAAGAAAAATAATTGCTCCGTTAACCTTTAAAGGCACCTATGTGAAGTTAGAAACTGACTAAGCAATAATTAGTTTTTATCAATTCTATTCGATTGTACTACGTTTGTACCAGATTGTGACGCTTTTTAAATCGTTTGTACCTCAAAGGGGTGAGCAATATGGGGGTTCGAATATATATATGCTTCACAGCCAACCTAAAAATACGACGTTTTTGTTGATGCCAATTGGAAGCATATCGTTTGTACTGGATTGTACCGCCCTTAAAATCGTTTGTACCTCAAAGGGGTGAGAAATATAGGGGTGCGAAAATATGTATCGTTCACAGCCAATCTAAAAATACGACATGTTTGTTGATGTCAACTGGAAGTATATCGTTTGTAAAGGATTATACGATTATTAGAACTGAAAAAATATACATAAATAAAAAAAAAATATCATGTTTATAAATAAATGTACATAATTTTTTTTCCCTACAAAAAATCTCTGCGGTATAAACGGGTACAAACGATGACAAGCCAAGAACTTATTGTAACGTCCAATTAGCGTATGTATAATGATAATAGAAACGAAATTCTCGGAGGTACAAACGGGTACAAACGGTGAAAAGCCGAGAACTTATTGTAAAATTCAATTATCGCATGTATAATAATGATAGAAAAGAAATTCTCGGCGGTACAAACGGGTACAAACGATGAGAAGCTGAGAACTTATCGTAAAAATCAATTAGCACGTATATAATGATGATACAAATTAAATTCTCCACGGTACAAACGGGTACAAACGATGGGAAGTCGAGAACTTATTGTAACATTCAATTAGCGTATGTATAATGATAATAGACACGAAATTCTCGGCGGTACAAACGGGTACAAACGATGAGAAGCTGAGAACTTATTGTAAAATTCAATTATCGCATGTATAATAATGATAGAAACGAAATTCTCGGCGGTACAAACGGGTACAAACGATGAGAAGCTGAGAACTTATCGTAAAAATCAATTAGCACGTGTATAATGATGATACAAACCAAATTCTCCACGGTACAAACAGGTACAAACGATGAGAAGCCGAGAACTTATTGTAACATTCAATTAGCGTATGTATAATGATAATAGAAACGAAATTCTCGGCGGTACAAACGGGTACAAACGATGAGAAGCTGGGAACTTATCGTAAAAATCAATTAGCACGTGTATAATGATGATACAAACCAAATTCTCCACGGTACAAACGGGTACAAACGATGAGAAGCCGAGAACTTTTTGTAACGTTCAATAAGCGTATGTATAATGATAATAGAAACGAAATTCTCGGGGGTACAAACGGGTACAAACGATGAGAAGCCGAGAACTTATTGTAAAATTCAATTATCGCATGTTTAATAATGATAGAAACGAAATTCTCGGCGGTACAAACGGGTACAAACGATGAGAAGCTGGGAACTTATCGTAAAAATCAATTAGCACGTGTATAATGATGATACAAACCAAATTCTCCACGGTACAAACGGGTACAAACGATGAGAAGCCGAGAACTTATTGTAAAATTCAATTATCGCATGTATAATAATGATAGAAACAACATTCTCGGCGGTACAAACGGGTACAAACGATGAGAAGCTGAGAACTTTTTGTAACGTTCAATTAGCGTATGTATAATGATAATAGAAACGAAATTCTCGGCGGTACAAACGGGTACAAACGATGAGAAGCTGGGAACTTATCGTAAAAATCAATTAGCACGTGTATAATGATGATACAAACCAAATTCTCCACGGTACAAACGGGTACAAACGATGAGAAGCCGAGAACTTATTGTTACATTCAATTAGCGTATGTATAATGATGATACAAACCAAATTCTCGTCGGTACAAACGATGAGAAGCCGAGAACTTATTGTAACATTCAATTAGCGTATGTATAATGATAATAGAAACGAAATTCTCGGCGGTACAAACGGGTACAAACGATGAGAAGCTGAGAACTTATCGTAAAAATCAATTAGCGTATGTATAATGATGATAAAAACCAAATTCTCGTCGGTACAAACGATGAGAAGCCGAGAACTTTTTGTAACGTTCAATAAGCGTATGGATAATGATAATAGAAACGAAATTCTCGGCGGTACAAACGGGTACAAACGATGAGAAGCTGAGAACTTAACGTAAAAATCAATTAGCACGTGTATAATGTTGATACAAACCAAATTCTCCACGGTACAAACGGGTACAAACGATGAGAAGCCGAGAACTTATTGTAAAATTCAATTATCGCATGTATAATAATGATAGAAACAACATTTTCGGCGGTACAAACGGGTACAAACGATGAGAAGCTGAGAACTTATCGTAAACATCAATTAGCACGTGTATAATGATGATACAAATTAAATTCTCCACGGTACAAACGGGTACAAACGATGAGAAGTCGAGAACTTATTGTAACATTCAATTAGCGTATGTATAATGATAATAGACACGAAATTCTCGGCGGTACAAACGGGTACAAACGATGAGAAGCTGAGAACTTTACGTAAAAATCAATTAGCACGTGTATAATGTTGATACAAACCAAATTCTCCACGGTACAAACGGGTACAAACGATGAGAAGCCGAGAACTTATTGTTACATTCAATTAGCGTATGTATAATGATGATAAAAACCAAATTCTCGTCGGTACAAACGATGAGAAGCCGAGAACTTTTTGTAACGTTCAATTAGCGTATGTATAATGATAATAGAAACGAAATTCTCGGCGGTACAAACGGGTACAAACGATGAGAAGCTGGGAACTTATCGTAAAAATCAATTAGCACGTGTATAATGATGATACAAACCAAATTCTCCACGGTACAAACGGGTACAAACGATGAGAAGTCGAGAACTTATTGTAACATTCAATTAGCGTATGTATAATGATAATAGACACGAAATTCTCGGCGGTACAAACGGGTACAAACGATGAGAAGCTGAGAACTTATCGTAAAAATCAATTAGCACGTGTATAATGATGATACAAACCAAATTCTCCACGGTACAAACGGGAACCAACGGTGAGAAGCCGAGAACTTATTGTAAAATTGAATTATCGCATGTATAATAATGATAGAAACGAAATTCTCGGCGGTACAAACGGGTACAAACGATGAAAAGCTGAGAATTTATCGTAAAAATCAATTAGCACGTGTATAATGATGATACAAACCAAATTCTCCACGGTACAAACAGGTACAAACGATGAGAAGCCGAGAACTTATTGTAACATTCAATTAGCGTATGTATAATGATAATAGAAACGAAATTCTCGGCGGTACAAACGGGTACAAACGATGAGAAGCTGGGAACTTATCGTAAAAATCAATTAGCACGTGTATAATGATGATACAAACCAAATTCTCCACGGTACAAACGGGTACAAACGATGAGAAGCCGAGAACTTATTGTTACATTCAATTAGCGTATGTATAATGATGATACAAACCAAATTCTCGTCGGTACAAACGATGAGAAGCCGAGAACTTATTGTAACATTCAATTAGCGTATGTATAATGATAATACAAACGAAATTCTCGGCGGTACAAACGGGTACAAACGATGAGAAGCTGAGAACTTATCGTAAAAATCAATTAGCACGTGTATAATGATGATACAAACCAAATTCTCCACGGTACAAACGGGTACAAACGATGAGAAGCCGAGAACTTTTTGTAACGTTCAATAAGCGTATGTATAATGATAATAGAAACGAAATTCTCGGGGGTACAAACGATGAGAAGCTGAGAACTTATTGTTAAATTCAATTATCGCATGTATAATAATGATAGAAACGAAATTCTCGGCGGTACAAACGGGTACAAACGATGAGAAGCTGAGAACTTATCGTAAAAATCAATTAGCACGTGTATAATGATGATACAAACCAAATTCTCCACGGTACAAACGGGTACAAACGATGAGAAGCCGAGAACTTATTGTAAAATTCAATTATCGCATGTATAATAATGATAGAAACAACATTCTCGGCGGTACAAACGGGTACAAACGATGAGAAGCTGAGAACTTATCGTAAAAATTAATTAGCACGTGTATAATGATGATACAAATTAATTTCTCCACGGTACAAACAGGTACAAACGATGAGAAGCCGAGAACTTATTGTAACATTCAATTAGCGTATGTATAATGATAATAGAAACGAAATTCTCGGGGGTACAATACATACAATACATTTTTAATTATTAACTTATCAAACTCGTATATTAGTTTTCATCATGTTATTCATTAAGCGAGAAATGTATTTTTTTTTTTTATTTGTAAAATGCCGAATATAATATGTACCTATTTATTGATGCTGAGTAAAAATAAATATAATTAATTAATTTTAAGACTTTAATTGTGCAAATATATATATTTTTTTATTTTTGTTACATAAATTCTCTAATTTATATATAGATATTTGACAACACGTTTGGCTCAGTTTTTAGTGGGTCACTACATGATGTGCCAATGATCGCAGGTTCGAGTCCCGCGGGGGGCATTCATTTGTGTGATGAGTACATTCATTCATTAGTGTGAGTTTGTAACGATGAGAAGCCGAAAAACACGCAGGGAGGTGGCCCACTTCAGTGGGCGGTGGGAGGTAGCCCTCTTCGGTGGGCGGTGTACCATGCGGGTTGCTCCTGGTGCTTCTCAGATTGGACCTTGGAGCAACCCCATTGTTGTTGTGGTCTACTTCGGCAGACCTACTGTGGGGGCGTCGTTGTTGAATGCGTAAGCGATTCTGCGACGCCCCATTAAGACGGGGGAAGGTTTTGTTAGAATTTAGTGGGTAGTACTTGCTTTGCCGGCGAGTCTCACACCTCATGCGTAAATGCATTTCCCAACGTTAAAAAAAGGCTGTAAGCTATGAAGGAGTGGCTGAGCCGTATTTTTGTGAAAAAGGTATCAAAACATCGGCACAAGTGTATCAAGATACCATTCTTGAGAAGGTAGTTAAGCCCCTGAACAACATTATGTTCAATAACCAAGAATGGTCCTTTTAGCAAGACTCTGCGTCGTGTCACAAAGCTCGATCCACGCAATCTTGGTTAGAAACCCACGTTCTGCACTTCATCAGAGCTGAAGACTGGCCGTCATCTATTCCCGATATTAATCCGCTGGATTATGATTTATGTTTTACGTGTTTCTATTGACAACTGGCCTCAACGTTTAAAGGACTGTATAGCAGTCAATGGAGAGTGGAGACCACTGCGAATAATCTCTATATATTTTTAATGGTTTTATATTAATGTATAAACTAACACACTGTAATAGTAATAAATGTTACATGTAAATAATAGAAAATGTTTTTTTCTTTGTAACAATATTTAGGGCAAGACCATGTAATGTATGTGGTTAAGATAAAAATTAAAATGTATGCATGTATTGATTTAAAAAAATGAAATGTTTATATTATGGTTAATGTAAATATATTTATTTATTTACTTTGATTTGCACCACTGTAATGAAATAAATACAATAGGTACACAAAATATCTATATATATATACAAAATATATATATATATATATATATATATATATATATATATATATATATATATATATATACACCAAGTTTCATCAAAATCCCTCCAGTGGTTTTTCTGTGATGCGGTAACAGACAGACAGACAAAAATTCTAAAAATTATAGATTCGGCCTCTGTATCGAGTAATGTTTATTTCAATAAGATTTTCCTTTTGCACAATGTCATTTAGAGAAATGATCTAAAAAATTATTTTTAACAGATTTTTTAAATATTTTTATGATTTGGAACGTTTTATATGAACAGGCAAACTATTCCAGAGTTTGGTTGATTGTGCAGAATAGGATTACTGGAAGAATTTACTATGTACTATTCTTAGCATCAAATTGTCTGAAGACCTATTTGTATGAGTCTCTAGAAATTCAAACTTGTCCATTAAATAAGGCGGGTATGTTAATGTATAATACTTAAATGTAAACAAATACAAATTAACACACAGCACCATCTAGTTCCATGGTAAGCTACGAGCCTTGTGTTATGGATAACAGATAGTTGATACACTACACATATTATATAACTTAAAAAACATACATATTATAAATATAAACACCCATGACTGGAGTACAAACTCACACTAATGAATGAATGTACTGATCACACAAATGAATGCCCCCCGCAGGACTCGAACCTGCGATCATTGGCACATCATGTAGTGACCCACTAAAAACTGACCCAAACGTGTTGTCAAATATCTATATATAAATTAGAGAATTTATGTAACAAAAATAAAAAAATATATATATTTGCACAATTAAAGTCTTAAAATTTATTAATTATATTTATTTTTACTCAGCATCAATAAATAGGTACATATTATATTCGGCATTTTACAAATAAAAAAAATAAAAAAAAATACATTTCTCGCTTAATGAATAACATGATGAAAACTAATATACGAGTATGATAAGTTAATAATTAAAAATGTATTGTATGTATTGTACCCCCGAGAATTTCGTTTCTATTATATATCATTATACATACGCTAATTGAATGTTACAATAAGTTCTCGGCTTCTCATCGTTTGTACCCGTTTGTACCGTGGAGAATTTGGTTTGTATCATCATTATACACGTGCTAATTGATTTTTACGATAAGTTCTCAGCTTCTCATCGTTTGTACCCGTTTGTACCGCCGAGAATTTCGTTTCTATTATCATTATACATACGCTAATTGAACGTTACAAAAAGTTCTCGGCTTCTCATCGTTTGTACCGACGAGAATTTGGTTTTTATCATCATTATACATACGCTAATTGAATGTAACAATAAGTTCTCGGCTTCTCATCGTTTGTACCGACGAGAATTTGGTTTTTATCATCATTATACATACGCTAATTGAATGTAACAATAAGTTCTCGGCTTCTCATCGTTTGTACCCGTTTGTACCGTGGAGAATTTGGTTTGTATCATCATTATACACGTGCTATTATTAAATAAAACTATCTTTTCGGATTATTTCGCGGATTTATTTTGATTTTTGGTTCCCGACGTTTCGAATGCTTTACAGCATCCATGGTCACGGGAGAGACTGAGGTGTTACATGTCTTGAATGTATAGTTATTACAGACAGCCTACCCACAATTAACAAAATGAAAAATGCACCAATTACATTACAATATTTTAACTTTAAAACATTTTTATAATTTTAATTATAATTGAATATGGAAAATTATTTATTTAATTTTTATAATTATTACAATTTTAAAATATTAATTAGTAATCTATATTTAGTGTTGCCATTATTATATTTATAACCATAAAGAAAAATATAAAATATAGTATTAATTATTTAAGCCATATAATTGATCTATGTGTAATTTAAAAAGTTAAAATTAATTAAGGATAATAATTTTAATTTAGTTTGCTATTATTTAAAAACAACTTACTAAGCAACACTATTAATATATACTTTTACAAATGAAAAATGAAAAATATTAATCTGATAAGCTGTCATTTTGATCTACACAGTATGAACTTACTACATCTGCCTGTCTGTTTTGTTTATATTTATTATTTGATTTTATTATATTAATAACAGGATCCCATGACGATGGTAGTACCCAGCCATCTTCCCTATTGAAATTTGGATGTTTTTTAATTTCTATGGCTTCTCGAATCATTCTAGGGCGATATCGGTTTTCTTTCGCCAGGATTTGAGGTCTATCGAAACGAATATAATGGCTTGGGCGGTCCTGGCTATGTTTGCAGACAGCAGATGTTGTATTGCGACGGTGCTTCACATCAGCTATGTGTTCTTTGACCCGGGTTCTAATGGATCGCTTTGTTTGTCCAATGTAAGAGAGCCCACAATCACAATCAAGCTTGTAAACTCCTGCATCTTGTAGAGGGATGTGGCACTTGACAGGTGGTAAGAACTGACTAATTTTCTTTGGCGGCTTGAAGTAGGTTTTAATTGAAGCTCGCTTTAGAATGTAGCCAATCTTGTCAGTGACTCCTTTCATGTATGGCAAGACTGCAGGGACGCGCTCGACTGTGGCTGGTTTCACTCGGTCACTGTGACGCAGGCGCGGCACTTGCAGCTTGTTGTCACGCAGAACTTGCTTGACATGTTGCAGTTCTCCGGCCAGGTGTTGCTCGTCACAGATCCCGCGCGCTCTCTGAAACAAAGATTTTCCCACGGTAGCTAACTGTGAAGGATGGTGGTGAGATTCACCATTCAGGTACCTATCAGTATGGGTCTTCTTTCTATACACAGTATGACTCAAGGTGTTATCTGGGTTACGTTTAACTAATACATCTAGGAAAGCTAAGGTATTGTCCGATTCTAATTCCATTGTAAATTGTATTTTAGGATTTATAGAATTAAGGTGTTCTAAGAATACAGTTATTTTATCAGATGGTAATATTGTGAAAGTGTCATCTACATACCGCTTGTAGAAACGAGGGGTCACGGGTGATGTGTTCAGAGCAGTCTCCTCGAAGTCCTCCATGAAGATGTCGGCTACGACGGGGGAGACTGGCGAACCCATGGCCACTCCATCCACTTGCCTATAGAATTCACCATTCCACAGTAGATAGCCGGATGTTAGGCAGTGTTTTAAAAGTTCAATGTATTCTATTGACATATTGTGATCTAGTAGCTTCCTAGATATTATTTCAATACAGTCTTCCACTGGTAGGCTGGTAAATAAGGACTGTACATCGAAACTAACCATTGTTTCATTGTCCATGAGTTTTAGCTGTTTCACTTCATTGACAAAATGGTAAGAGTCCTTTGTGAACGCTCTTGTTAATCCTCTGAGTGGTGAGAGTACTTTTGCTACTAGTTTAGCCAATTTGTATGTCGGTGAGTCGATCTGACTCACAATTGGACGTAGCGGAGCGTTAGTCTTGTGTATTTTCGGAAGTCCATACAACTTAGGTGGTTTTGCACATGATGGAATAAGATTTTTAACATCAAGATTTAATGTGTCGGAGTGTTCCTTAATTAACTTTTTAGTGTTATTTAAAACGGTGTTAGTTGGATCCGTTTTAACCTTTTTGTACGTGCTCTCGTCCGACAAAAGTTGTTTTATTTTATCATTATAATCTGATGTATCCATCACAACGGTTGCATTTCCTTTGTCTGCGCGTAGAACGGTGATGTCTGACCTATTGCGTAGGTTCTTCAACGCTAAATACTCTTGTTTATTGAGATTTGGTTTGGGCCTAGTACTACGACGTAATAAAGACGAAACATCTTGACGTATGGCCTCCATATCCTCAGTTTTCATAATGTTTTGGGCCAGGGCATCTTCAACTGCGCAAATAATGTTTTCATAAGGAATGCGCGTAGGCGTTACAGCAAAATTCAAACCTTTATTTAGTACCCGAATAGTAGGTTCGTCCAACGTTTGTTTTGACAGATTGACAACAGCTAGAGGTCCGCACGAGTGTGTATCTGTGGTAGACGGGCGCGTTCCGTTATACTCTATGGTTTTCTTTTTCTTTTTGATGTTTAATTTTTCAACGAGTTTTTGATATTTTAAAATATGTTTAATTTTGCACTGATTATATTTGGTTGTTTCACGCTTATTTAAAGTGTCAATGCAATCGTTGAAATCAGATGGTGTCAATACTGTCTTAACAATATTAGACGTCTGTTCAATGTAACACCTCAGTCTCTCCCGTGACCATGGATGCTGTAAAGCATTCGAAACGTCGGGAACCAAAAATCAAAATAAATCCGCGAAATAATCCGAAAAGATAGTTTTATTTAATAATGTCAAATATTCGCGTAAATCTAAGAAAGTATTATATACACGTGCTAATTGATTTTTACGATAAGTTCTCAGCTTCTCATCGTTTGTACCCGTTTGTACCGCCGAGAATGTTGTTTCTATCATTATTATACATGCGATAATTGAATTTTACAATAAGTTCTCGGCTTCTCATCGTTTGTACCCGTTTGTACCGTGGAGAATTTGGTTTGTATCATCATTATACACGTGCTAATTGATTTTTACGATAAGTTCTCAGCTTTTCATCGTTTGTACCCGTTTGTACCGCCGAGAATTTCGTTTCTATCATTATTATACATGCAATAATTGAATTTAACAATAAGTTCTCGGCTTCTCACCGTTTGTACCCGTTTGTACCCCCGAGAATTTCGTTTCTATTATCATTATACATACGCTTATTGAACGTTACAATAAGTTCTCGGCTTCTCATCGTTTGTACCCGTTTGTACCGTGGAGAATTTGGTTTGTATCATCATTATACACGTGCTAATTGATTTTTACGATAAGTTCTCAACTTCTCATCGTTTGTACCCGTTTGTACCGCCGAGAATTTCGTTTCTATTATTATTATACATACGCTAATTGAATGTTACAATAAGTTCTCGGCTTCTCATCGTTTGTACCGACGAGAATTTGGTTTGTATCATCATTATACATACGCTAATTGAATGTAACAATAAGTTCTCGGCTTCTCATCGTTTGTACCCGTTTGTACCGTGGAGAATTTGGTTTGTATCATCATTATACACGTGCTAATTGATTTTTACGATAAGTTCCCAGCTTCTCATCGTTTGTACCCGTTTGTACCGCCGAGAATTTCGTTTCTATTATCATTATACATACGCTAATTGAATGTTACAATAAGTTCTCGGCTTCTCATCGTTTGTACCGACGAGAATTTGGTTTGTATCATCATTATACACGTGCTAATTGATTTTTACGATAAGTTCTCAGCTTCTCATCGTTTGTACCCGTTTGTACCGCCGAGAATTTCGTTTCTATTATCATTATACATACGCTAATTGAATGTAACAATAAGTTCTCGGCTTCTCATCGTTTGTACCCGTTTGTACCGTGGAGAATTTGGTTTGTATCATCATTATACACGTGCTAATTGAATTTTACAATAAGTTCTCGGCTTCTCACCGTTTGTACCCGTTTGTACCCCCGAGAATTTCGTTTCTATTATCATTATACATACGCTTATTGAACGTTACAATAAGTTCTCGGCTTCTCATCGTTTGTACCCGTTTGTACCGTGGAGAATTTGGTTTGTATCATCATTATTCACGTGCTAATTGATTTTTACGATAAGTTCTCAACTTTTCATCGTTTGTACCCGTTTGTACCGCCGAGAATTTCGTTTCTATTATCATTATACATACGCTAATTGAATGTTACAATAAGTTCTCGGCTTCTCATCGTTTGTACCGACGAGAATTTGGTTTGTATCATCATTATACATACGCTAATTGAATGTAACAATAAGTTCTCGGCTTCTCATCGTTTGTACCCGTTTGTACCGTGGAGAATTTGGTTTGTATCATCATTATACACGTGCTAATTGATTTTTACGATAAGTTCCCAGCTTCTCATCGTTTGTACCCGTTTGTACCGCCGAGAATTTCGTTTCTATTATCATTATACATACGCTAATTGAATGTTACAATAAGTTCTCGGCTTCTCATCGTTTGTACCGACGAGAATTTGGTTTGTATCATTATTATACACGTGCTAATTGATTTTTACGATAAGTTCTCAGCTTCTCATCGTTTGTACCCGTTTGTACCGCCGAGAATTTCGTTTCTATCATTATTATACATGCGATAATTGAATTTTACAATAAGTTCTCGGCTTCTCACCGTTGGTTCCCGTTTGTACCGTGGAGAATTGGTTTGTATCATCATTATACACGTGCTAATTGATTTTTACGATAAGTTCTCAGCTTCTCATCGTTTGTACCCGTTTGTACCGCCGAGAATTTCGTGTCTATTATCATTATACATACGCTAATTGAATGTTACAATAAGTTCTCGGCTTCTCATCGTTTGTACCCGTTTGTACCGTGGAGAATTTAATTTGTATCATCATTATACACGTGCTAATTCATTTTTACGATAAGTTCTCAGCTTCTCATCGTTTGTACCCGTTTGTACCACCGAGAATTTCGTTTCTATCATTATTATACATGCGATAATTGAATTTTACAATAAGTTCTCGGCTTCTCACCGTTTGTACCCGTTTTTACCTCCGAGAATTTCGTTTCTATTATCATTATACATACGCTAATTGGACGTTACAATAAGTTCTTGGCTTGTCATCGTTTGTACCCGTTTATACCGCAGAGATTTTTTGTAGGGAAAAAAAATTATGTACATTTATTTATAAACATGATATTTTTTTTTTATTTATGTATATTTTTTCAGTTCTAATAATCGTATAATCCTTTACAAACGATATACTTCCAGTTGGCATCAACAAACATGTCGTATTTTTAGATTGGCTGTGAACGATACATATTTTCGCACCCCTATATTTCTCACCCCTTTGAGGTACAAACGATTTTAAGGGCGGTACAATCCAGTACAAACGATATGCTTCCAATTAGCATCAACAAAAATGTCGTATTTTTAGGTTAGCTGTGAACCATATATATTTTCGCACCCCTATATTTCTCACCCCTTTGAGGTACAAACGATTTTAAGGGCGGTACAATCCAGTACAAACGATATGCTTCCAATTGGCATCAACAAAAACGTCATATTTTTAGGTTGGCTGTGAAGCATATATATATATATATATATATATATATATATATATATATATTCGAACCCCCATATTGCTCACCCCTTTGAGGTACAAACGATTTTAAGAGCGGTACAATCCAGTACAAACGATATGCTTCCAATTGGCATCAACAAAAATGTCGTATTTTTAGGTTGGCTGTGAACCATATATATTTTCGCACCCCTATATTTCTCACCCCTTTGAGGTACAAATGATTTTAAGGGCGGTACAATCCAGTACAAACGATATGCTTCCAATTGGCATCAACAAAAACGTCGTATTTTTAGGTTGGCTGTGAAGCATATATGTATGTATTCGAACCCCCATATTGCTCACCCCTTTGAGGTACAAACGATTTAAAAAGCGGTACAATCCGGTACAAACGTAGTACAATCGAATAGAATTGATAAAAACTAATTATTGCTTAGTCAGTTTCTAACTTCACATAGGTCAACAAATACTGGATTTATTTGGTGTAGAGGCAAAGTACTCTTATGGAAATTACTTAAGGAATTGTTGCACGTAGGTTTCTCACTTTTAGCACATAACTTGTAATTAGATAAGAGTTATTATGATTTTAATTAAATAAGTAAAAAGATAGGTATTTTGGCTGCAGTTTAGTATTGGGGACTCGGCCCCTGGCGGAGTGTGTGGTATTTTTGGATAGGGCAGCTAATAGGGAGTCCAAATATATAAAAATTATTTTGAGGAAACAAAAGAGTCAAAAGTTATTGAGACTTAAAGTTACAACATTTCCATACATTATTTTGACATTACTACCATTTAGACACTTGGAAATGTCAAAATGTCACTTTCAATTGTCAAAATGATCTCCAGATGATTGTCTTTATTTGTACTTTGCGTGAAATTCGAATTTTCTAGTTTTCTAGTCATTTATGGCACTCGCCGGCCGCTACCGCGGCACGCTCGCTTCGCTCGCTCGGCTCGTGCGTTGTGGTAACTTTTTTTTTTTTTTATGTCGGGAAATGCATTTACGCATACCACCTGATCCCCCAGGTGGTGATGTGGGGCTCACCGGCTAAAAGAGCCGGTACTACCCACTAAAACCCGACATTCCCCTCCCCTCCGCCTTAATGGGACGCCGCAGGATCGCTTGCGCATAACTACTACGGCGCCCCGGTGGCAGGTCTGCCTAAAAAGGTAGACCACCAAACCAATGGGGCTGCTCCACAGTCAACTCTGCTACGCCAGAGAGGTACCCGGAGCAGCCCCATTAAACCTAACCACCGCCCACCGAAGTGGGCCACCTCCAATCGGCTGCAGAGGACAGGGAGAGCGGCAACGAAACACCGACACTCCTCTTCCCCTGCAGCCCCACCGCGTCCGCCATCAAACGTTGGCGGCCCCGTCTAGGCCGCGGAAGGTAGGGAGAACGGCGCACCGAAATACCGGCACTCCTCTCTCGCCGCGGCCTACTCCTCCGCCGGATGCGGGCCTGCGACCACAGTCCCGCAACCGGCACCCATCATCCGGTTGTGGGACCAAGCGGTCCCACCACCGGTGGCCGCAACGTCTTCGGCTCGAGTCCTAGACGAGCGGCCCCACCCAAGCCATTTGATCCGCGCCGGATTTCTCCGGTACCACCCACCGCCCTAAGCGGGTGGCATTCCCCTATCCGCCACCTGGGGACGCGCCCGGTAGGAGTTGGCTTCTCCCCCGGGGTGCGTTGTGGTAACTGTTCTAACCTAACCTAACCAAGATATGACGAATAATAAATAAATAATATTTTTCTATTTATTTATTTATTATATTTTCTATTTATTTATTTATGAAAATGATATTTTTCTATTTATTTATTTATTAATATTACCAACAGAAATGGCAAAAATAATCAAATATAATCTGTTGTCATTTAAGCGGTAATGTAAAACAAAGTGACAGTTTTGCTTTTGTCAAAATGTAAGATCATTTTGTTTGTGTTGTTGTGAAATTATTAAAATATTAAATACAATAAAGCATTAATTGTTGTGAAAATATGTATTGTACATAAAAAAGGATGCGTACTATTCGTTAAAGGTATGTTTATCTGTTATAATCACTTATTTAGGTAAAGAAATGTATGGAAATGTGTTAGATATGTTATAACTTTAAGTCTCAATAACTTTTTACTCGTACGTTTCCTCAAAATATTTTTAATATATTTTGACTCTCTGTCACCTCCCCTATCTAAAAATACCACCCACTCCGAATGGTGGTAAAGAAATGTATGAAAATGTATGGAAATGTTGTAACTTTAAGTCTCAATAACTTTTGACTCTTTTATTTCCTTAAAATATTATTATATTTGGACTCCCTATCACGTCTCCTATCCAGAAATACCACCCACTCCGCCAGAGGCCGGGTCCCCAATACTAAACTTGTGCCGGTATTTTTTTCATTTTATCATAATATCTGTCTTGCCAGATCTTTATGCTTATGCTCATGTAGAGAATACTACGTATTTTTAAAAGAGTGATGAAATTTATTTATCGGTTTTATAAAACCATACTTTAAGTATCGTATGCATTGAATACTTCGGTAGCCATTACTGCGTGCAGCAGCTCTTTGCTGATGCTACAGAGCTTGCTTGCTTGAGAGATGCTTCTAATTTTATTTCACTATTTCTCTAACTCTAAACAGCTACAAATTGTAAATTAAATCGCAAAGAATGAAGCTGCTCATATAATTAAGATTGAACTTCACGTACAGGTAAGTTCGTTTAATCGTAAATTATTGTTCAATGTCAAGCTCCAGTTGTGATGCTGGTGGTCTTGACTAATGTAACGCCACACCACATTATACAGCCGAGCCTTATGATGCCACGCCATAGCCAAGTTAAGCCAAAGCCAAAGCCATCCGGTTCGTTAACTGTCTGCCGGTTGTGAGTGACGACACATCCAATCGCCAAATGAAGAGGGTATAAATGCCCAGATAGTTAATTTCTCTGATTATTCTTGTGTTAGCATCGAAATAAGTAGAAACTCTGCCAGTTTGTACAGTGATCATTAATAAACTAATAGTTGCATAAAGTGCGTACGTGTTTGTTTTACCTGTGTCGTTTTACTAAATAAAAATGCGTTTCGGTGGTAATATGGACCGTACTGTTACGGGATTTTAATTAAAGCCCTTTTAAAAAAAAAAAGTTTTTTATTTATTATAATTAATTACAAATTAATTATGGGCAAGTGTCGCCGAACGCGGTTGGAATAGAACTAATTAGAAAAACAAAAGGTGTAACCCTATTAATGTGATTGTACTGACTATGCAGCGTCTCTTGCAATTTACCTTACATTAAACATATATAACAGCCCCCCAAGTTAAAATTAAACTTTACCCAAAAAGTGAAGTTTTATTTGATTTTAGTTACGTTGCCCTAGTTCGGGCCGGTTTCGGGGCGTCGTAGTTGAATACGTAAGCGATCCTGCGACGCCCCATTAAGACGGTGGAAGGCTTTGTTGGGTTTTAGTGGGTAGTACTGGCTTTGCCGGTGAGTCCCACACCTCGTGCGTAAATGCATTTCCCAACGTTAAAAAAAAAAAAGTTCGGGCCGGTTGGATTTTTGGAGACTCAATTACATCTAATTCAGTGTTATCAACTTGAGCATCATTACTAGAATTTATTTTAAGAACTCGCCGACATCTGCCCTTACAATATTTAATTATTAAAAATAAAATTAGAAATATAATGACAATAGAAACTAAAATAGTAGTAAATGAATAATATTGACCGTATAAAACAATATGTGGCTTTTCTATTATTTTATTTAAATTATTAACAATTTGGCTCGTGGCCTTGTCATGCTCATATGAAATTAAATCGAGTTTTATGTTTTTCAGAGTTAAATTAGGGATACTCTTCTCTCGGGGCGTCGTAGTTGAATGCGTAAGCGATCCTGCGACGCCCCATTAAGACGGGGGAAGGCTTTGTTGGGTTTTAGTGGGTAGTACTGGCTTTGCCGGTGAGTCCCACACCTCGTGCGTAAATGCATTTCCCAACGATAAAAAAAAAAAAAAAAAAGGGATACTCTTCTCATGATTTTGCAAAACATTTAAATCACAACATTTATCATTTAATAAATCGAATGTGGAATTAAAAAATGGAATTTAATTTTTTTTTTATAGATTTAGGAATGCATATTAAGTCTTTATAATAAGCAATACAATTAATAGGAAGATTAAAGAATCCAGTACCAAAAATACTTAACTCACTGTCAATAGATTTTTCACAGGAAATAGAAAGCTTAGATTTCTCTGAAATAATATAAATCCACCTATTATTATTTAACCTTTGCCAAATTTCGACATGACCTTGAAAAAATTTAATTTCACATAGATTTGGAACAGAGTTCAAGGACTTAGAAATTATTTCAGATTCACAAATCTGATTTACAGAGCTAGAATAAACATTAAGTAGATTACAAATAAAAAACATATTATAAAAAGTTTTGCAGTTGTCTAAATTATCTAACTTACAATATAAAGATCTATCTCTAGTTATGCCTATATATTTAAGTGGTGATAAAGGTAAGTCACCAAAATTGATATATTCATTTTCAGAGATTTAGATATCCAAATCGTCTAAGGTCAAAGGACTAAATGGAAGATTTTCATCAGTAGGATTTTCAGGTACAGGAGGAACTGGATTTTCAGGAGGATACGGAGCATTGGTAAGTTCTTCAGGATTTTCATGAGTAATAGGATGGACAGGATACCTTGAAAGGGCATCAGCTGCAGAATTCAATTTTCCTTTTTGGTATATGATTTCATATTTGAATTCCTCTAATTGGAGACGCCATCTTTGCATTTTACTGCTGGGATCTGAGTGATTAAAAAGCCATTTTAAAGGACGATGATCAGTGACAATGTAGAATTTTCTGCCAAAAAGATAAGGACGAAAATTTTTGCACCCAAAAATTATTGCCAAGAGCTCTTTTTCGGTTGTGCTATAGTTAACTTCATTTTTATTTAATGTTCTGGAAGAGTAAGCTATAAGATGATCCTTGCCAATAGGACCTTGAGAAAGAATAGCAGAGATTGCATAATTGAAAGCATCGCAAGTAAGCGTAAAGGGTTTAGTAAAATCAGGGTAAGCAAGGACAGGGGCGGAAATTAATTTATCTTTCAAATTTTCGAATGCGAGCTGTTGCTCGTTGGACCATTCAAAAGGAATATCTTTTTTCAAAAGAGTGGTGAGAGGTTTAGACAATTTAGAAAAATCGGGAATAAATCTTCTGTAGTAGGATATGAGTTCTAAAAAGGATTTTATCTCTTTGCGACATTTTGGAACAGGGAATTCTTGAACAGATTTAGTTTTATTGGGATCAGGTTTTAAACCATTTTCAGTAATAATATGACCTAGATAACCAACTTCTTTTCATAAAAACTCACATTTATATGGTTGTAACTTTAGGTTGAAAAAACGGAGTTTTTGGAAAACTGCTGAGATATTTTCGATATGGCTTCGTAAATCATGCGAGTAAATTACTACGTCATCAAGATATACGAAACATTTTTCGCCTTGAAGACCAGTAAGTACATTGTTCATGAGACGTTGAAAAGTAGATGGGGCATTTTTCAAACCAAAGGGCATTCGGCAATATTCAAAATGGCCCTGTGGGACGCTGAAAGCTGTTTTACAGGAATCTTTGGGGTTCATTTTAATCTGATGGAAACCAGACGCAAGGTCAAGGGTTGAAAAGTATTTGGATTTACCTAATTGATCTAAAATTTCAGTTATGTTCGGAATAGGATAAGTTTCACCAATGGTAATATCGTTTAATTTACGATAGTCAATTACGATACGCCATTTCTTTTGACCGGAAGCATCTAATTTTTTTGGAACTATCCAAATAGGAGAAGACCAAGGAGAAAGTGAAGGCTGAATGATATTTTGATTCAACATTTTATCTATTTGTGTTGCAGCTACATGTTTGTGGACCTCGGGAAATCTATATGACTTAACATTAATTGGTTGATCAGTGGTAGTACGGATTTGATGATCAATAGCATCAGTTGAAGAAAGCTGATCACCAGTGAGATGGAAGATATCTGAATATTTAGTACATATGTCGCGTAAGGCTTCGGATTATTCAGGGTTTAAATGTGAAGTTCGTAAAAGTTTTAGGACTTCTTGAGTTCGGTTGGGACAATTTTGTTTATTTTGATTTGTTTTTTTATTATTTTTAAGCGCATTATCCTGGTAGTTTTCAATTGGATGTAAAGTAAGTTGGAGATTAGAATTTAATTCTGTAGATTTTTCAGAAGTATTTAGTATCATAAAATTTATTCTATTATTGTCTTTAACTTTTACCGCACAATTCGCTATCAAGAGGGAGTCTGTGATATGTTCATCAAGAAGGAGACCTTCTTTTATTTCAGGATTACGCACAGAACATTCTACTATGATTTCTGAACGAGCTGGAATATGATACACAGGATCATTGAAGATAAATTTAATTTTGATTTTGTCAATATTAAGAGTTTTACGGTTATAGTTAATATTAGATTGATAATGGGTAAGTAAATTATTACCAATTATTCCATCATAAGACAGATTTATTTTATCGACAACGTGAAAATTGAATGGAATTGTTTCTTTGCCAAAGATAAGCATAATATCAATATCACCGATAGTAGGGACGGCTTCTTTATTATTATCTATACCTTTTAGTTTTAAAATATTGTCTTTTTTGAGTTTCAAACGTGGAGAATTTAATGAGTTCTTTTTAATAAGGCTGATGGAAGAGCCAGTATCTACGAAAAAGGTAAGTGGTTTATCGGATACAGAAGTTTTAAGAAGGACATAAGGTAAAGACATCTTTGAGGGATCACATGTTATTTCATATATTTTTTCATCTTTTGTATCCATTTCAGGGAATCGACATTTGGAGAGTCTTTTTTTGTAATTTTTTTATTCTGTTTAATACAGGGTTTCATCTGAGGATGTTTTACAGCATTTTCAAATTTGAAATTGATAGGTAGTTCTTTTTCATCAAAACTAGAAGAATCGTGGGAATTGATGCATGTGGGAGATTTAGAAATGGTGTCATTGAAATCATGACATTTGTCGTTGGACTCTACGAGACACCGTCGGGAGTCCTTTAATTGTTTAAATGATCATTATTTTCATTAGTGTTATAATACTCTTGAGAATCATAATTTTCACAGTCATAACCTTGAAAATCGTTATTTTGGAAATCATAATGTTGAGAATCATAATTTTGACAGTCGTAATCTTGAGAATTTTCAGGCATTTGAACATGATAATTATTGTCATTTATTAATGAACGCGAGTTGATTGACCATTAAAAGGTTTTTTGTTAAAATTATTTTGGGATTGTCGTTGAAATTGATTTGGAATTTGGCGTCGAGGTTGGTTAGTTGGGAATCGAGAAGGTTAACCTCTATTATTAAAATTGCTATTATTAAATTGACGCTTTTTACAATTCTCTATTGTATGACCTTGATTTTTACATTAACGGCATATCGACGTTGAAAATTGATTGGGAATTCGTTGTCCATTATTAATATTATGTATAAATGGTCTAAAATTATTTCATCTTTGAGGAGGACGTTGTGGCGTTGAATGACTCTGGACATTTCGCCTATATAAAAGTTTTTGAATTTTTTCTTCTGACGTTGCGAAATTGATAGCATTATTAAGATTTACAGGATTTTTACCTCTAACAAGATTTGAAATATTAGGTTTAAGTCCAAGTAAAAATGTGTGAAGCGCTAAGTCTTCCATTGCTGCTAAGCGACCGGGTAATTCTAACTTCTTTTTGTTTGATAAAGTAACTTCAGTAAGTAGTTTAGATAAGCAGGTTTCTAAGCGAAGAGAAAATTGAGTGACAGATTCGTTAGGTAACTGATTCTTGAAGATCTAAAAGCAAATGAGCATAGTGTTTGGTTTCGCCAAATTGACTTGCAAGAAATTCACTGAGTTGTTTCTAATCATCAAATTCTTTAATAGAACATGCGGTTTCCGCTTTACCTTCTAATTGTGAAAGAATATATGTAAGTAAAATTGGTTTCTGAGTATCTGTTGCTAAATCATATGCACTTTGACATAATGAAATAAAAAAATTTAATTTTTCCCTTGAGCCATCAAAGGGCTTGATAAATTTAAATAATGTTCCAATAATAAGGGAGGGACTCGTTTTTCTGTTCTGCTTTGACTGACATTTTATTTATTAAGTTAATTAAATTGAATTAAACAAAAGAATTAAAATATAATATTGAATGATAAAAATAAGTTAATGTTTATTCGAAACGGTGTAATAGTATGATATAAATTTTAAAAAGTTATTGGACACTTAATATTATCGTTATGTGATTACAGTAGTCACACCTGCATTCTCACGTCGGGTCTAGTAATATGATATGACCTTTAGTTGCAAATAGCGTTATATGTAAATGTTTTAACTCACAGTCCGACGAATAGCACGAACATGATGTTTAACTATTTCAGGAACGAATATTTGTACTTCGAGATGAATTTCTTAAAATGGACTCGGAGATATCTTCTTTTCCACGACACAGAGTTTATATATAAATTTCAGGATACAGAAATGGCTTCTTCACGACACAGAGTTCATATTCTTTTTCACGACGCACAGTTCATTTTAATTTCAGGATACAGAGGTTTTTTATACAGGACACAGAGTTCATATTCTTTTCACGACACAGAGTTACTTCTTTTCACGACACAGAGTTATTCTTTTCAAGACACAGAGTTATTCTTTTCACGACACAGAGTTATTCTTTTCAGGACACAGAGTTATTCTTTTCACGACACAGAGTTCTTACAAAACTTTAGGATACAGTGGTGAGTTCTGCGAAATCGACGACACTGCCCGAAATTGAAAATTATGACACGGAGACGACCGAGGACAAAACTTATCCCTATACGCTGCCACCAAATTTTGTTACGGGATTTTCATTAAAGCCCTTTTTAAAAAAAATGATTTTTATTTATTATAATTAATTACAAATTAATTATGGGCAAGTGTCGCCGAACGCGGTTGGAATAGAATTAGAAAAACAAAAGGTGTAACCCTATTAATGTTATTGTGCTGACTATGCAGCGTCTCTTGCAATTTATCTTACATTAAACATATATAACAGTACGTGTGCACACGACGAGAGGTGGTGAGCGAGTCCCGGGCGTTCAGAGGGCACGGCACGCCGCTGGAGTGACCGTCGCGAAAACCGGTTCGATCACGAGCCGGTGTCGTGATCCGATGTGACGTAGGAACAATTATATAATCCTAATAATAATACTAAGTTTATACTAATGAAATTTGCAAAGCTTTGTAAACTTGTTACTTACTTTTAAATGCAAGAAATAAAGGGCTTTTTATTTTATTATATTTATTATAATATTATTTTTAAAAGTGTTTTGTTTTAGAGAACAATTGATTTACAAATTAGCATAGATGTTGCTAATCGTTTAAGCCCCGCTGGCTATGGTTACAAAGAAAACTGTATTATTTCGAGAAAGTGTTGGCGTTCGAAAACATCACAAATAAATGCAGGTTACATAGACAAATGAAAATAGTTGTAAAATTATCGGAGTGGAAGAACAATTGATAAAATTTAGGTCATCGCTAAATTTAAAAAAAATGAAAAAAAGTAAGTTCAAAATGCATCGAGGTGCAACCACCGTTTCCCTTAGATACCTTCTATTGGTACACCATTAAATTTAAATATACAAGTAAAATAAGAAAATGACAAATCGAAGCACAGACCTCTCAAGGAAATAAGAATACCCAAGAAAACAAAGAAAACTCTAAAATGCCTATATGACCGGGATTTCATAAAGGGCAGTGTTGGGCATTAATTAATTGATTGAAAAAGTAATTGTAATTACTGTAATTACATTAAAATTAACTGCAACATTGCAATTAATTTAATGAGTCACAAAAATCGTTGCTGTTTGTCTACATCTACCTTACTCTCCGGATGTAGCACCATGCGATTTCCGACCCTTTCTGCGCCGACGCTGCTAGTATGATTTCTTCAGTCAGTTCAGAGTCTTTACGGATTTGTGATATTACTCAAAAAGAAAAATCCGTCAATAATATCAACACATTGTATGTTACACAGATAAGCATTAGCTGCTAAAACACTTTCCGAGGAGATAAACGACGAGCTTAAATTGGCTATTAAAGTCGTGAACTACATTAAACACTGTGCTATCAATACGAGATTATATTTCGCAGCTTCATTCTTTGCGATTTAATTTACAATTTGTAACTAGTCCCACGCGTCAGCCATCCACGAATATTTAGAAAGCAGTCAAAATAATTTTTGACTACCCTCCACCAAGTTACCTGACTCCGGTATATGTCATCATACTTCATTCTACGTTTCCGTGTGGTAGCCATCGCATGTTTCAAAAATATTAAATAACACGTTATATTTAATACGTCCGTTCGAGTCTCAACGAGTTATTTTCTACACGATGAGCAAAATCAAATCAAGAAGATCGAAGAGAAATAATAAACAGCATGAGCAACGAAGGAAAAGAATTTGTCGCTGTATTATTTCTTCAAGGAAGAGTTCAAGGAAGAGTAGAGGACACTAGGGCACGTGGCAGAACGCCCATGAGGTGGACAGACCAAGTGAGGGCTGCGGTGAGTGTTCCCTTATACGAATATACAAGGAAATCAGCTATTAGGGAGGAGTGGCGACGAATTGTCGAGTGTGCCACAGCGCTCAAGTGACGACCACGATCACTCTGTCAAGAGTGTAACGATTTAGAAGGATTATTTCTTCAAGTTCGAACGACGAGGGCAAAATAAAATTCATGTCTACTACAAAATTGTGATGCGAACAACTAGTAGGGTTGATTCTGTCACTATATAATTTTGTAACTACTTACATAAAACCGATAAGAATATCATGCCTACTACAAAATTGTGATGAGAACAACCAGTAAGAATTCTTACTTTGCTACCACTGTCTACACTAAAAAGGGAAAAATAAAAAAAAATTAACAAAATAATAAAAACCGATTTCAAACAAAAGCACTAAAAAGTAAAAAATAACTGATTGGTAGTTTTCATTTACTATACATACCTAATCAAATATTTTCGAAGTCGGTGTGCTTTGGCTAAGTAATAAAATCCTACAATTAAATACTTACCTAATCAAATATTATCGAAATCGGTGCCAGCCCAAACCAAGCAAAACACACCGGACTTCGAAAATATTTAATAAGGTATGTATAGTAAATGAAAACTACCAATCAGTTATTTTTTACTTTTTAGTGCCTTTGTTTGAAGTCAGTTTTTATTTTTTTGTTCATGTATTAATCACGACGATTACGTCAAATGGACAGAGAGTAGTGGTGAATTGAGCGAGCTGGATCAAAGAAGATCCATCTCTCTCAATTCACGTTTTCAAAAACTTAGAAAAGTCTGTTTTTCATATTTTACTTCTCAAAACTTGTAAAATCAGTTTTTTAACATATTATTTCAAAAACTTATAAAAATCTATTTTTCGTATTTTACTTCTCAAAGTTGTGAAATCGGTTTTCAACATATTTTCAAATTTGACTAATTGTTAATTTTAATTATTACTTTTAAAATTTGAAGTCCTAGGACGGTTGAAATCTGTATTTTATCTGTATATTGTTAATATTATTGATACGTTCAAACTGCTTCATTCCAAAATATTATTGATCTGTTCAAACTGTTTCATTCCAAAATATTATTGACCTGTTCTAACTGCTTCATTCCAAAATATTATTGATCTGTTCAAACTGTTTCATTTCAAAATATTATTGATCTATTCAAACTGCTTCATCCCAAAATATTATTGACCTGTTCAAACTGCTTCATTCTAAAACATTTAAAATATGCTCAAAACGACTATTTGAAATCAATTTTTGTACTTCTTAGAATTTGACAAATAGGTCCTATACATATTAAATTATTATTATCATTTCAGATTTCAGGGTAATTTAATATAGTATTAAAAACAAATTATTATTTTAGAATTTTATTTTCTTTACACCATTTACTTAAACACATTACATTTTTTAAAGCACATATTTTAGAATGATAAATACAACTGTTTACATCATCTGACATACTATACTTATCATATAAACTAACTAAATTAGGACAAGTTTGATCTTCTAAATTAAAAACATTATTATTTTTGGATATTTCTTTAATCCAAGACATTTTTTCAAGACCCTTAGTGTAAATTTTTTTATTAGCTAAAATTGGTATAATATGATCCTTATGATTTGAATAGGGTATATGACCTTCTTTCCAAAATATTCCTCTATTTCTTTCAATCCAGCTTACTTGTCTTCGTTCCGTTGGTGTCAAATCATAGAATGGGTACGGTTGCTTATAAAGCAAAACTTGAATTCTATTATCATATGCAACCGCAAATTCTTTTAAGATAAAATTATTATTATCAATCTTAAAACCTTGAACGTCTACTATGGCAATCATGATATCTTGCGTACGATATTACTTAAAGGTTTATATTCTATAAGACGGTCATTTATAATGAGACAATATGCAGACGTACTTGCTGGAATATCTTCAGTACTTTCAATTTCTAATCGCACATCGACTGGTCCAGTTTTCAAAGTCTCGTTCTGTCTCGAGCAATCAATGATAAACAATGGCGCCTTTTCTTTAAAAGTATGCAGATCTAACAGGGGGTCCATATGAATGTTGTAATAAGACTGACGAAATTGAGTGTACATTTCGTATAATATACCATATTTATCTTCATCAAAGTTTAAGTTCAGTGATTCGTATGGATAGTAATTGGAGTTCAAAAATAATGTTACTCTAGATATTTTGCAATGATCGAATACAGAACAATCTTTTGCTTTATTAAACTTTCTATCAGTTTGCAGACCAAAGATAACATATCGTGGTTTCTCTGTCTGTGAAGCCGTTTTAACAGACCAAGAATGTTTTGTTGTTTTAGGTAACAACGGATACCTACTCATACAGATCCCAATTTCTAAAAGCAATTTGAATTGGTTTATCTTTTTCTAAATATTTGAGTAATGTAAGTTTCTCGCGATCTGATACTTTTATGTGAGGCATTCGCCACTGCACTCTTTGTAAGTCTATTTTTACATGAGAAAAATCATCTGAAAGTTTGATACTGTTTAGGTTTGTGTTGCTCCTGTTCAGTATTAGTTCATGTTTACAGTTCATAATTATTTTGTTATAATCTTCTGCAAATCCAAGTATTTTGTTTAAGGGTATAACAACGCTGAAATGACCATCGTTTGTAAATCCATTTATGTTCCAACCCCACAGAGCTGCAACCTTACTTTCCCCTCCGCTCATTGATACCAATGATTTCATTGTGGTCGTTACTCCAGCGTTTTTTATGCGATCGATTTCAATCCCATTTATTTCATGCCTGATGTCTTGGAACAGAAACATAAAAGGGTTATTAGTAAATTCCACATGTCTTTTGACCGACTTGTTGTCCTTTCCGATGATGGTTGCATATCCTTCGATGTAGATGGTACTGGCTGAAGGCAATAGATACAAATCTTGCTGATGAATGGGGATTCGTATTTCGTCATTTTCCGCGAAACTATTATTATATGGATTATAGGTGTGTATTTCGTAATTTTCAATTGAGTTATCGAACTGAGGTAAACTTGTAACTTGAAGTATATTCATATTTTAAAACCAAGTGATCGAAGAAATTCTTTGTTCTGTTTTGTTATTTTCTTAACACCTTTACCACGTCTGCGCTTTTTAGCAATACAAGTATCAATGCTTTTAGCATTATTATTAAGAGGTTTATAAAATACAATCATTTTATTTTTCTTAAATGGAGGCGCAGTTGAATATTTTCTCCTCTGAAGTCAATATTATTACCGTCTTCATCAACAACTTTTATAGCTATAGATGTTATGTTTTTTTTGTTTATTGGTAAATAAATTATATTTTTGGGTACCTCTATGTATCGATAACCAGGCGGTATATCAGGCACAAATTCGTATAGTACATGCGATGGTAAGCCGTTAACAAATGATTCTTTAACAAGATCACACTCGATTCTTATAAGAGACAACGGCAGAATTCTGACTGGATTTTCGGATTCATGCCATTTGTTTGCATCTAATTTTATATTACGAAAACCAAGGACAGGTCCTAAACTGTTTTTAACATTAAAGTTAAGTTTTTCAGAGCAATATATGGAACATTTTAAGGTATTATTATTGGGTTGAATTTTAATCTCACAATCTTTTAAATTTTTTTCTAAATATGCAAGTATATCATACAAATCGTAATTACCATATGGTATATGCAATATTTTACCGTCATTACCGTAAGAAAATATGTTATTATTTTCATCTATATTTCTTACTGTATTAAATACAGAAAAATACAGTAAACCACACTCATATTTGCCATCTATACTTAAAGATGGCTGAAAATATGATTCAAGGAATGATTGATTACCAGTGATGGTTAAAGTAATAGACATGGTTGAATACTAAAGGTAATAATGTATTTGGGTATTATTTATTCATTTTTTTAGTTTATTACGCCAAAAATTCTCAAGAAACTTTATACATAAATGACCGCAGTTATAAGGATGATCTTGTTGAATATTTTCGTAATTATAATGTACTTTTTTACCTAAGTATTGGATCAGCTCTTTTGGTGGTTTTAAATTTCCATAGCTATCAAAGTATTCTATATAATCTTGACATTTAACATAAGCTACCCAATGAGTTCCAGAATTTTCTGAGTGATCTAAATTAATAACACCACATTCTCTTTTAAGAGGACATTTTGGTAATTCATTTCTCATAAAAACACCTCGAAAATGTGGTATTTTAATCGCATATTTTAAAATATCGATGTTAGTAAGAGCTCTATTGGGTAGCCGATTTAGTTTTTTTTACAAGTTGTAAAAATTCCAAGACCACCGTTATGGGGTTTAACATGTAACCCTTTTCCAATTGAAAGAGATTCCATTTTTTCATTATGTCTTTTCAATTCTGATAAACGTTTCTTAGCAAGTTTGTAGTCATTTATAGCTTTAGCTATTGCAGCAGCTCCACCTGCTAAGCTTCCTGTTGCTGACAACCCCGCAAAAATAGGTATTAACGGAAGTATACCACCAGTTCTTGGTACAGGTATTATGCGCGGATGTTTTATAACAGAATTTGTAACAAAGTTCTTCGCAGCTGCCATTGCTAAATTAATTGCGGTTTTTTCACATTGAGGTTTGATTTTTTGTAAGTATTTTTTAGTATGGGAAACCACATGTTGAAACATTTTTTTTTTCAAACCTGAGCTTCGTCTCTTTTTTATCGATATGTTTTTTGCCTTTAAACCAGCTCCAATGCTAGCCTTAGCTAACATAGTATTTTTTACTAAGTTAGCTGCAACTTTTTCACATAGAGATGCATCCGAGGCAGTAGCACGCTTTTTCGCCATTTTCATCAATTTAATATCTGCTTTCGCCGATCGCTTAAAAGACGAGAAGTATGATAAGCAATATCGTGTTCTCTGCAATGTTCATCCAATTGGTTAATACCCTTATCTCCTCTGCTAAGTCTTTGAATTAATTTGGTTCCAGGACCCCAATAATTATATCCAGGTAAATGAAGTTCAAACGGTAAGTGATTAATTAACCAATTTAGAAGACTGCATTCACTCATACTATGAAGGATACTAAATAAAATAAAGATGGGTTTACTTTAAGTACTTTATTCATTTTTAACATTACAAAATTATCACTCATTACTCATTAAAACTCATTTGAAAGCTATCATAAAATATTAGAATTATGTATCCAGCTGTTTTCACTTGATGGTAGTCCTAACCATTTTACAAAAACTTTATTTCGATTTCTTTTCAAAACCTTCTCAACTAAATATATATTTGGATGTTTAGTTTTCTGTAGTTCGTAACTATAAAATGCGCCCAAAATCGGCTGACCTTTTGCATCTTCAATCAAGTATGTTACTGGATTTGTGGGTTGTATTTTTATGATCTTGAATACTTCTGTTGACCAATTTGGAGTATATCCTTTTTCAAATATTCCTTTGTATTTGCTTACACGTACAAAGTCTCCAACATCCATTTTTTGGGTATTATTATTTAGTTTTTCTTTAAATTTGTTAAAGTATCTTTGTTTTACATAATTTACATTATTTTTATTGACTTCTATAGGCTTTAATTCAATTGTTCTATGTTTGGTACGATTATATATTTGGATTAACTTATTAAGAGTACCATCTACCCATTTATAATTTCCTTTAAAACTAAATTCTTTATACATTTTTGTTTTCAAAGTTCTGATAAACCTTTCTGCGATTGAAGCCTTTTTTGAAGAGTAGGTAGAATAATGATTTATTGCATAGGTATTCATTAATTTTTGAAAACTTTTATTATAAAATTCTGTTCCAAAATCAGTTTGTAGGTTTTTAGGAATACGACCATTTTGCAAAATTTTTTTAAAAGCATCACAAACCTCATTTTTTCTTTTAGATTTAAGTGGACACGCCCAAGCAAATTTTGAAAATGTATCAATTACAACCATAATATATTTGAAACCTTGATTTTCATTGCACATTTTTTGCATATCGATCAAATCAGCTTGCCATAGGTCATCGATATCTTTAGTAACAACACATCTCCGTGGAAAATTTTCGTTTCCAAATTTCTTATTTTATTGTTTATTTCAGTAAGGAATTCTTCATTTCTGTTCTTAAAATTTTTTAAAAATTCTGATATAGACTTATCAACGTATTCTTTCGTAGCGCTATCGGTGGCATCTACTGGATTTTTTAGATGTTTGATTATTTTGTTTTGTGCATTGAAATTATCATCATCAGTGTATGTTAAAATACACTGCAAAGGAAGTAAATTAGTGGAAAATCTTTTTTTCTTAAAAATATGATGCCCAAATTTATCTACATTCATGTTGAAGCTGTTACTTTATACTGATTTACATATATAAGATATTTTTCTTTTTATTCCTTGATTATACCTGCTTCCTTCAATTCTTCAATAATAGAAATTATTTCATTATCATGGCTGGTGTTGCCTGCGTCTTTAGAAGCGATTAGCAATTTTAGTCTTTCAATTAACTCATTTGGATCATCTCCCAATAAATAATGATTTTATTGTGTGTTACGAGCATATTTTTTTAAATTTGGTATACCAGAACCAAACTTTTGATTATTTTCTAGCTCAGTTTCATTAAATAAAGGTTTTATAATGTCACGATATTTTTATACTTTTGTCACCTCTTATTTGTCCCTGCGGATTGTAATCTCGTCTATGAGCACATGTATTATACAACATATCCTTATATATTAGCTGATCTTTGTCTGTGACTAATGTTAAATTAGGTTTTATACAAAATAATAATTCTCTTAAACCGGATGACAGTTCATATTGCTTATTTTCAATATTTATCAAATTAGTTTTTTCATTATTGCTGGGATTAACTAGGGTGGATAATTTGACTTTTGAATTCCCCATGAATAAATCTCTACCTACGCTGCGTACGCCAAATGGTACATTTAAGCTGTCATAAATATCTGCAATTTCATTCTTTTTTAACGACCTCTCTAAAACTTTATTTATCATAGTTGGACTTTTAATAATATCATCATTTTTAGAAGTTTCAGACACATTTGGTGGATCCATTTCATCTAAACTAGCTGAAGTTTTATATAAATTTTCATGATCTAAACTTGCATTTCCTACATATTTAGAAGCATCCTCTTTTTGCGATATTGTATTTTGAATATGTTTATCAATTTTAAGGAGTGAATGCAACGGCTCAACAACAGGTCTTAAAATTTTGTTTACTGATAAATTAGTCAGTTCTTCATCTTTTTTCATATTTTTAATTTTCTTCTTTATCGAACAGACTGATTCAATCAAACGTGATTTTATGTCTTTTTCCATTTCACTATATTTAAAATTAAACGACTACTGTTTACAAATAAAAAAATGATACTAATCATGTTAAATTCAAGAAACATATTTATAGCTATTTAAAATTGAAAAAGACATCAAATCCTTTTCTGTATCTTCCTTTGTCTACAGCACAATCCTTATTAATGATTACAAAACTAAACGGTTCTTTCCATACTTTTGAACAAAGATTTTTGAATTCAATCCAAGTTAAATCAGTATTTACGTGTTCGTCATATATGTGTTTTAGATTTATATCGTCTTGCTTGAATATTATCAAAAAGTTAGTGTTATCTCGCACTAGCTGTTTTGGAATCTTTGAATATGTTTGAGACAAATAAAAGCAGTCTACTTGTTTATGTCTCCCCATTGCAAAAAAATTACGAATATTGCTTTGGTTATCACAAACTACATCATCAAAAATCATAATAGAATTATTCAAAACATCATTAGGATCTATAACTTCCTTTTCATTATTAAAAATAAAAAACTTTATTTCAGGAATCATTTTCATAACTTCATTTAAAAATTGATACTTCGGTTGAAATGCCGTTTTAGAATATAAGTACAAATTTTTAAATTTCAAACCATTTTCATGAAGCAGTAAGCTTAACATCACATTAGTTTTACCACAGTTAGACGGTCCGCATATTAAGCAGCGTATTGAATTAGGTAGTAGTATGCTATGTTTAACGAAATCCTTGTTTTCTAAAATCTGTACATTGTATATTTCTATTGAAAGTGGTTGCTTTATTAGCTTCATGGTATTGACTGATTACTTTTAAATAAAAATAGTCTTTTATATTTTATGATGTAATAAAAAGTAATTCATCTTTAAATTTCACTAATAATAATTTTAAATTTAAATTCATCAAAGCTTTTACGCATCAGCTGGGTATAATAAAAATAAAACAATATTCATATAGAATTTTATAATCTTTATTAATTTCTACATTAACTTCTCAAACTCCTGTTTACATATAGTTCAAATAATATGTACCAATTATAATTCAACTATTTTACTTATTATTGTAAATAAGTGACAATCAGTATAATATGTTATCCCAATGCCCCCAAGGTAAAGTTTGTATATTGTCTGTTAAAATCTGTCTTTCGTCATCACTTCGATCAAGTACAGTTTTATAAACTTCTTGAGTATACAAAACATGTTTAAGTGACCGAATAACATTCATTTTTTGCTTGTAGCGTTTATCAGTCATCGAAGCTTTCTTGAATTTAGTCGTAGTAATTTTCTTTGTAATAGGTCTAGAAATACCTTTTGCTTTTTTTATTTGAGTATTAATACTGTTTATACAATACAATTTTGCTCTCAAACCAATGAATTCAGTTAGCACGTCACCACCTAATTCGTCTTTAAATAATCCAGGAATTTTGTTATTCATTTTAGAAATGCCATATATATTATTATTTGGAAAGTTACTTGTATCAAAATTTAAAGAATTTTCTTTTATGTCCGCATATATATCGTCTGTTTCTATCAAATAAAGTAAGCTATCAGTATCTGTATAGCAAAGTTTCGCACAGTCGTGATACTTCTCTTTAATATAGCCATAATGAAATTGGTATAAATGTTGCTTGGCGTATTCCAAAACAGTAAATCCAATGTAAATGGGTCTATCTAACAGAACTTTTTCATATTCCAATTGAATCGCAACAAAGTTTTCATCGAAGATTGATATGCTTTTAAAATTAGGTTTTGTCAATAATTTTGCGGCACCAATGCGTTTGTTAGATACGTTATTATTATCTTCCCAATGTGATACTAATCTTACATCAACTTGTTTTCTTCTGTTTTCAATTGTTTTCCCAAAAATTGAATTATTTAGTAATTTAAACAAATCTTTCTGAAAATTTGATTTAAATGCTTGACGTAGGCGAGTATTTAAATCAATGTAATTCTTTAAAAAAGGTTCTTGACGAAAACTTAGTACCCGATATATTTTTTTTAAGATCAAACCATGTTTTAAACATAATTTCAAATGAACGTAGTGAATAACGTATTTATTTTTATTATAAAGATTAGCAATTAATTTATATGTTTTACCACCTGGAGGTATTATTTTTTCTGGTGCAAATGGCAAATCACTATGAGCATTATGGAGGTGGTCTGGATAATCTAAGTCAACCTCTAAAATATAGCCATATTCCGACTCATCTGTTATATTTAATACATTAAAATTCGTTTTCTCATCTTCAGATAGTATATCGATGAGAACATTGCGATAACCCTCCACGAATACCTTTTTCTATTAACTGATATATTTCTAAATCACTTATTAAATCCAATCGAACGCCTGTATGCAGTAACATAGCATCCCAACTTAAGCTAGGAGATGATACATAATGCGCGGGATCTAATTTGTAATATTCTAAGCATGTATTTCTAAAGTTTTCAAAAATGTCACTTAATAATAGGACATCTGTTTTTAAATATAAATCTGTGTATTCACCAATTGTGTTTATATTAAAATTATCCCATACTTTTTGTGCTCGTGCATATTCGTCATAAGTTATATGTTTCATGGTTAAATTATTATAAAAACATTCTTTTGGTGGCAAAGATTTTTCTTCATATTTACACCAAGAATCTACATAATCATAAGGAAATATACCTTTCTCTTTTAACAAGTTAAAGTCAATATGATTTCTGAATTCTTCTGAGAGATGAATGTGTTCATTTTCAGATAAATTTTTACTTAATTCATTCAAACTAGAACTTAAAAACTGAAAGGAATCTATAAATTTAATTTGAACGTTGCGAGAAGTGTGCTCGTTATAAATTATTTTACTTATTGTTAAATACTTTTCTTTTGTTTTAGGTATAACTTTTATGTCTCCCACATGGTGTGCTAATTCTTTGATAAAAAGATGGCTGTCATAACCACATAAATTATGAAATACGACTGGTATAAAAGAATATTCTCTTAACATGAGATTGCAGTGAGAATGTGCTGGACCCCGATATTCAGAAGTAATATGATCGTGGTCAGCAACTTTATCTCCCAGCAAAGATTCATTACAGATGTGACAAGTTGTAGCATTTAAATAAGCATTTCTTTGTTTATCGGTTAGTGGATTCATTGGTTTATTAACAGATAATAGCTTATCAATATCTTTAACATCTTCAATTAAACGTTCTATAAAGATTTTAACACAATCCGGACCTCTATATGATACATATTTATTTAACTTAGAATCATGAGAGCAACAAATATAGTAACCAAAACAAGATGGCTCGTGTAACTGTAAATTAACCGTATTACATGTTTGTTCATTTTTATTACATTTCAACAATAAACTTTCAAAATCTGCATATATTATAAAATTTATTTTTATTTTTCGCTCATATCTTTTAAACTGTAATATGCTATTTTCTTTCGGCAATATAGTTAATACTTTAGAACATTGGTGTGACATAAATTTCTTTTTCGACGAGAAATGTTGAAGACATGAATCACAGAAATGTAATTTGCCATTATGTTTTGAAATCTGTGGTCGCACAAGACGTGACAAATCTGTTATTAAGCAATAGTGACCCTTATTATATTTCTCAATGTATAATATATTGACATGGTGTACTTTTCTTGAATTACATATATAAAGCGGGCCAGTTACTTGGTTACAATTATCGAGGCCATAAATGTTGAAACTTATATTAGAATTTTGCTTTTCAAAAGTTTTGAGATCGTGTATAGTAGGTGGAAAAGACATACCATCTATTTTGAACACATTACTATAATGAGGATAAGATCTAGTTCTACATACGTTATTTTTTGCTGGATATAATGCTGCAACTATACTCCATAAAAAACAGTGATCGTCTTCATTTTTAATATTAATACAACTCTTAGTATTTTTAATAGTCGCGGGGAGTTCTATATAACTACTTCCCTTCATAGGCGAGTATTTATTCACGTTTATTTCTAAATGACTAATTGTTCCAAAAGTCCAACCAGACTTGCAATGTTCGAATTCAGCCATTTTCATTTTCATAGAGTCTATTACTAAAGAAAACATTTCTTTCAGATCAGTATTTCGACATAGAATTTGAAATTTTGAATTAAATGACTTGAGTTGTAGTTGATCAGAACTTGGTAAATAAAATAGAGCAAAGAGTTCAAAATTAACTTTCACACATGTATGTTCAGTAATTGAGAGCTCAATGACCTTTAATATATCTTTTTCATTATCTTTAAGAAATGACTCGGGAGTAAAGTACTTTTCTATATTCTCAGGCTGTAATCTATATGTTATAATTCGATTTTTAAATGCAGAAGCAATGACTTTTATATTATCAAATTTTGTATTCAACAAGCAATTTGCCTTATGTATGTCGGAGACGGTCATCAATACGGTCGCTAAACGAAGCGCGGCACGACGCCTGAGTGATGGCAGCACCTTCGGTATTATCGCCAACACTCGGTGAGCTTCGTGCTACGACGGAGCCTAGCTAAGGGAGGGGTGCTAAGAGGGCTGGACACTTGCCTTCGAGCCGAGCCAAGCTTAGGACCGTTCCACTAGGAACTGTCTTGCGTTCCGTATTGTCTATACATGGTAATAATGAAGTGGTATATGGCTGTGTAGTGAAGTGCTGTTTAACTATGTACAAAGTGATTATTGTTAATTTGAAATACAACTGTGATTGCATCGACTTTCATTTGAACCAACACTTCCCATATAACGCCCACTGTATAATTCATGATAAAATAATGGAAAATAATAGAGAAAATTAATGTTGCTTCGATATGTATATTACTTCTCAAATGGTAATTATATTTATTTCTTAATATATATAAATTACAGTATTTACAAAACTTAATGTCTTTGTCTTTTTCTTTATTACTGGTGTCGACAACTGTGAACAAGAAATAAAATACGAATATATAGAAAATACGAAACTTGAAATATTCATTTATTATAAAATAGTAAGTTTTAAAACGTAAATGAGTATAATATGACAAGATTAGTAGGATAGGTAAATGTACTTTATTAATATTAATACATTATATTAATAAAGTAAAACGTTAAATATATATTATTTACAATAAATGTGAATTTATGAAATTTGGCGAACATTCCTTGAACTCCTTTCGGACTTCGCTTAAATATGCTGATAAATGTCGCCAGGACTCGGTATCAACATTTGTTCTATTTTTAAGAGCAACTATTGCATAGCGCCATCTATTCATCGGAGATACGCGCTCGATTTCTTCGCATTTATATATTTTTATTTCGACAAAATGACTGCCAGGCTTATCAAACTTTATTTGTCGTGAAAAGCCGTTTGTTACCCGTTTTGTTAAATAAGATACTAAAGGAGATGTATTTTTACATGTTACATCGTTGATTTCACCATCATCGGAGTCTACGCCGAAAAGATCTTGAGCGGTGACTTTGGCTGATCTTGATTTCTTTCCGCTGGACCGAACACGTACTATAGCGTCCCCGCTAGTTGAAGGCTCGTTTCCATGAGAGTTATGCCCTCGCTTGTTTTTCCTCACAGCTTTCTTCTCTTTCCCCTTCGGCTCGGTCCTCTCTTCAGAGGAAGACTCTTCTGATAGAAAAATGTTTTCATGGTTGCTTGACCTGAAATTAGAAATAATTATAACTTTAACAAAAACTGTATGTATCATTAAAAAAAAGCTGTATTAACTTTAAGTTTGCATCGAATACTAAGTTTTAAATATCTAAAAAAAAAAATTATATCTTCTACGATGTCTCGGGATTCGAATCTGAAACCTTTAAATAACTTCTTCTTTCTGAGTCCGTTTTGCGAATAGACGATTTGTTTACACGCTCTAATCATTAAACTAGACATCTGTTAAGAACTAATGTGAATATTTTCGATAGAAATGGTGAACATTATTTATGCAATGTAGGAAGGCTGAACTGATTTTGATCTGACATTCACAAAAGATACAAAAAAAAAACACAGAAGCTGCCAACTGCTGTTCTTAATATTTTTAAATAAGGTACCTCCAAGTTATTATAATTCAATAATGTAAATTAAAAATTATTGTAATTCTAGTATCATTCAATCCTCAGAGAAAAATCAGACAATTTCATCAAAGTTGAAAAAGAACGTCTGGTTGGATGAATTTATCGAAACTGTTTAAATCATTCTAATATTATAAATGCGAAAGTGTGTTTGTGATTTGTTGGTTTATCCTTCAATCACGCCGCAACAGAGCTACAGATCGACGTGATTTTTTGAATGGGTATAGTTGAGGATCTGGAGAGTGACAGAGGCTACTTTTATCCCGGAAAATCAAAGAGTTCACGAGGGATTTTAAAAACTAAATCCCCGAGGACTAAGTCGCGGGCATCAGTTAGTAATTAAATAAAAATTACTATTCTATTTTCTTGTATCCGAAGAATTTTATATGACTATGTTAAATTGATACAGGGAAATGGAAAATAAAATCTAAGATATAAAAGAAGTACTTACATGTTGGATGAAATTCACGAAAATTTTACTTAATTCACGAAAAACACTGATGAACACTTCAACTTGGTTAGGTACCTACTTGTAAAAAAAAAAAACAATTGGAGCTGAGGAATTCTGTCACCTTTGAAAGTAGGACTTGAAAATGGCGGCTTGATGGGCACCAGCCTATAAATAGTTTCAAAAATTTAAAATGTGTGTGTAGACAGTTAAACACAAATTGTTTGTATGTAAGCTGACTGTCGATATGTGTGCAGATTAATCTAAAAATGCGGAGATAGCACAAATTATTTTAAAAATGAACTTTACATATTCCCCTGGTTCTGTCTACCTTATTTATTCTAAAATATGACTTGATAATCTATGTGCGTACAACTTGACAAAACATGGCTAGAGAGTTATTATGATAGTTTCAGTAAACATCGATAGGATCAATTTGCACCCGACGACGCCGCTCTGTCGGGTGTCCTTTTATGGTAAGGAATGTTCAATTTCATCACGTTACATCTTACAGGTTAAAACATGTTGGAAACTGAACTTGGAGGACTAAGCATTTTATCCATACTAATATTGAGCCCTGGCGTCACACGAATAGCATAATGGAACCATAGATACGTCTTCAAATGAAAATCATTTAGTTTCTCGATTATGAGATTATAGCTCATACACAGACAAACTTGGTCTAAGAACTTTGTTTTATATTTACTTACTGATGATTTACAAAGAAAATTCAAGTTATTCTCAATCAGATCCTCATTAAGAGCGGTCCTATGTGAATTTGTGTAATAAAAGTATCTTTGACTGTGCGTGCACTAAACCTACTTAATTCACAAAAAAACCTTTCTTCGGTCTACAGCATTTTAGATTTTTTTTGGGGAAATGGAAGTAAGTTAATATTATAAGTCTTATATATATTTACTAGTATATAGGTATATTAAAGTCTCATTAATAGAACATTTAAAAACTGTGAAAGCGGAATTTTAAGTCATTTAATATTATGAATAAAATGTTCTATACCAAATACTTTAAAATACACTAATAATAAGTAAATAACTTTCAATAATAATTTTTATTTCAGGACTCTGGAGACTTATTCAGATTTATACCAAATAACCCAGAAGAAAAGAGCAGTAAAAGATCAGCGGATGCTAATACACTATATTCATATATGAAAATACCATCAAAAGGTACCAAAATTATTCGCATTCAAATATATGATGTGGAACAATTGCAAAATAATGAGGATAAAGTATGCAAGTGTAATGCAAATCTATGTATACAGCACGTAGTACAAAACTTGTTCCGGGATGATATTTATAGAGATGTTACTAAAATTATCACTCAAATGAAAGAACAACTAAGTGATTAACGTAAAACTATAAGTTGTATTCTTTACTTTATTAAATAACTACTTTTATAACATTTCAGTAAGTAAGTATTATTTGTATTCGGTTTGGCAGTATTTTAATAAAATAAAAATCTTTATTAAGTCACATGTCGCTTTTATTTTAAATACACTAATAACTTGATAATATTATAGGAACCAACCAAAATTGATTTATGTGTTACATACAAAGTTTTATTTATGTAAACCAGAAATCAATTTTCGAATCGAGCAGTTTTATCCACACAGTATTGTTAAAATACCAATATGAATATACCTATTACATAACTGCATAGAGAGTGACGCTGTGTTTACATTTGGGTAAAACCATTTTTTTTTTAAACTGTAAATGACATTCCTTTACCAGTCTATATAAGTAGTTAATATAATAATATAAATGAAATTCTTTGTATGTTGATAAACAGACACAAAAGAAAAAGTAAAAATACAAAAAAACTTTTATAACTTTTTGAAATAATATGTTGAAAACTGATTTTACAAGTTTTGAGAAGTAAAATATGAAAAGTAGACTTTTATAAGTTTTTAAAAACTATGAAAACTGGACTTTTCTAAGTTTTTAAAAACGTGAATTGAGAGAGATGGATCTTCTTTGATCCAGCTCGCTCAATTCACCACTACTGATTAGCACCAGTGTCAATAAGTAGCTTAATAGGAGGATTATTAATTTGTATGTATGGGAGCTGCCTTTGCGTCTGTATGTTGACTTCTATTTTGGCTTTTTCAACTTGGGAGTTTCTTGAAAATCCGATTTAGGTTCATTGGTCTGTCGATCAAAGTCTGCGTCTTGTACCAAGTCGGTTTGGTCATGTTGCTGAGTGGTGATGGTGTTCATGTTATAGTCATGTTCGGTATAGTCAGTATAGTATGTCGGGTAGTAATAATAAGATTCGGGGTCATAATAGTATTCAGAGTCATTATTATAGTCATAGTCCTGGGAATAAGATTCATGGAAATTCATTTCACGTGGAAAATTACTGTGGTGTGGTTGTTGGTTAATTTGTGGTGCAAATGGGCGTGAATTAAAATTTGTAGGAGGTAATTGTTTCGGGGTGTAGTTAACAATTCCACTCATAGGTCTTTGAAATTGATTTTGATTTCTGGGGGGAAGTCGAAACATGTTACTATTGTGATTATAATTAGGAGGTAATGCGCGGAAAATTTGTTGTGTGCGTGTTGGCTGTTTATGATAAGGTGCACTTACCTGATTTTGTCTCCAAGATTGTGGCTGCTGCTGATGTTGTGGCTGTTGTAAAATTTGCCTTTGGTTTGGAGGCATGAAAGTCGCTGGAGCAAAATTGAATGCTTTTGGTGTTGGTGAAAATATCGGTAATGGCTGAATAGGTTTAGGTGTCGCGTGCTTTCTTTCACCAAATGACTCGTTTCTATTTTGCATATAAGCAGCATTCAATTCTTCTTGTACGAATTCCAAAGCCTTTTCAATACTATCAGGACGCATGCAACGAATTCGTGAGCCTAGTGGCTCTTTTAAACCGCGTATGTATGCTTGCATAGTTAATTTCCTATACAGAGTACGTTTGGCTTCAATTGTCGTTGGAATAGTTTCACGAAGCATTACATAAGTCATGATAGTGCTGAATAATGTTTGACAGCGTTCATAATACTCTTGTGGAGTACTATTACCCTGTGTAGCTAGAGCAAGATCGTTATAAAGCGCGGTCTCGTCTCGTTGATCTGAGAAATTATTTATCAAAGCTGTCCTAATGCCTAACCAATTTTCCGATATGCCATTCGAATTTATAAAACGTGCTGCGGAGCCCGTTATTTTATTTAAGATAGAGTTAATTAACGTAAGGTTTGATAGTTCTGACCCGGGTTCGGTTCCTATGTAGTGACTAACAATTTGGTCACAAATATTAATAAATCTGAGTAAAATATTAGGGTTTCCATCGAATTCAGGAACGGCGCGCACTGCCTTAAAAATAGTTTCTAAATCATGAGATGCCATTATATCTATTTCAGAAATTAATCTTAAATTTCTACCTAAATCTAAATTATTTCTACGAGAGGTCCTACTTGATGCAGTACCCATCGGGTTCGATTTCCTGGGGTGGAAAATCCTGGATAAGATAAGAACAATGAAATAGAAAGGAAATAAGGACACAGACTATTCTAGAGAGAATATGAAAAGAACGAGTTCAATAAAGTCAAAAACAGTCCAGGTAAAACTTGGAGTCTAATTAAAAAAATTGTTAATATGGGCCAAAAAGAAAGAAGCTGTTTGGAACTGTTGGATATATGTAATCATCCATTGGAATCAGTAAATTCTGTTAATCAGTATTTTGCAAACGTAGGTAAAAACTTAGCAGACAATATAACACGTAAACAAGAGACCTTGTATGATATTGACTTTCCTAGACTTAACTATCTAGATACAATGAGCCTATATACAGTGACAGAAAAAGAAGTAAAAACAGCTATCATCAGTCTTAAAGACAAAACTGCCTCTGGTTGGGATGGTATACCCACATCTATTGTTAAAGCCACTGCGCATATTCTTATTCCGATCCTTACCAGATTATTCAATCTTTGCATCTCAAAAGGAATCTTTCCACGTTCTTTTAAAAAAGCAGTTGTACGACCTATTTACAAGAATGGTGACAGGAGCAGTATCTTTAATTATAGGCCAATATCTTTACTTACCACTTTTTCTAAAATTTTTGAAAAAATTCTCAACAAAAGGCTACTTATGTACTTGAATAAAAAAAACATCTTAGCAGAAAATCAGTTCGGTTTCCGTAGTGGTAAATCAACAGAAGATGCAGTTCTTAATCTTTCAGCTCAAATAACTAAAAATTTTGATAATAAAGTTAAATCGATTGCTGTTTTTCTGGATCTTGCTAAGGCTTTTGATACTGTCTCCATACCTCTTTTGTTGAATAAGCTGGAAGGTGTTGGAATTAGAGGCCTTGCATTTAAAATTTTCAAAAACTATCTTGAGGAACGTCAGCAGTGTGTATGCATTGATAACTTTAGAAGTGGGAAAGAATCTGTTAGTTTCGGTGTCCCTCAGGGAAGTGTTCTTGGTCCTACCCTCTTTCTTATTTACATAAATGAGCTCTGCATGCTGCGCCTACCTAATAGTAAACTTTTAGTCTACGCAGATGACACTGTACTTCTTACTAGCGGTAAAACATGGGCAGAAGCTCAGGCTTCCACAGAATTATCGCTAAGAGCTATTATAAGTTGGCTTGGTTGCAATCTGCTCACTCTTAATGTGGATAAGACAAAATACCTTACCTTAGCTCCCTCTACTCTAGTACAGGCTCGGCCTTGTTTGACAATTCGTGCACACGTCTGTTCACTGACTATTAAAGAGTGTAACTGTCCCGTGTTAGAAAAAAGTTCCAGTGTTAAATATCTTGGCGTCATAATTGATAGCAATATGACATGGAGACAGCAAATCCATTCAGTAGCGTTGCGACTAAGAAAGCTCATATTTATTTTTAGGAAATTAAGGAATGTGGTAGATTTTCAATGTCAAAAAACAGTATATTATGCTCTGTGTCAATCCGTTATTTCATACTGCATTACGTGTTGGGGTGGATCTGCTAAAACGTTAATGTTGAGACTGGAAAGGGCCCAGAGAGCAGTTTTAAAAGTTATGTTCAATAAGCCAATCTATTTCTCCACGGCGGATTTATACGCTCTTAGTAATGTATTATCCGTAAGGAAAATTTTTGTTTTACAAACTGTTCTTCGAAAACACTCTGAGCTTCCTTATAACCCTAGTATATTATGTACTAAACGCAGATCCCACGCTATATGTCAAATTAATTCTGCAAGAACCGCGGTTGCAAAACGTTATTACCCATATCTAAGCTGTTTACTCTACAATAAAATCAATAAATTATTGAATATATATCCACTCACATCTAATCGTTGCAAATCTGTATGTTTAGCATGGCTTAAATCCATTACGTATGACGAGACTGAAGAACTTTTGACCATTGTTTATTAAAGAATTTGTATTCACACACACATATACACACACATACACATACACACACATTTACACACACACACTCACACATACATCATCATCATCTATTGTTTTTTAGTTTTTATAAAATAGTTTAAATATTGTACGGAGGCGGGCGTTGATATTTGCAACGCAGTTTATACTTTTGCAGTATCATCGTAGCCATTGTTGTTTATTGTATACTTATAGGAATCTGATACTAAATAAATAAATTTCATTTCATTTCATTTCATTCTATGTACTTACATGTCCATTTTAGTTTTTTCTGGTATCAATGTTCGGATACACCTCGGGCTGCTGCTTCTTGGTTCTTCCTGATACTCCGAGACAGTAGTCAATGTTAGATTACTTATCGTCTCTTTTGAGTATCCTACCGACTGCGCCAGTTAAGAGCAACACAGCCAGAGAACTCAAAAAAAAAACAAAATTTACTTAAAAATACTTTTATTATAAACTATACTTAAATTTTACAATTATTATGTCTAACGCTACTCGATGTAACAATTAGAATAATGGAATTTATAAATTTATTTCTCACGTAAAATTGAACAAACAAAAGTGTAACGTTACAATGCCGCGAATGCTAACTCGACGCCTCGTGTCGCAATCGTTCCTGTTAGGTCAGCGATCCACCTGTAGCTATGTGCTATAACTCCCTCCAACACAAATTAACAAAAACAAATATAATAATGATAATAAAACTATATTTTCGGATTATTTCGCGGATTTATTTTGATTTTTGGTTTCCGACGTTTCGAATGCTTTACAGCATCCATGGTCACGGGAGAGACTGAGGTGTTACATGTCTTGAAGGTATAGTTGTTACAGACAGCCCACCCACAATTAACAAAATGAAAATTGCACCAATTACATTACAATATTTTTTAACTTTAAACATTTTTATAATTTTAATTATAATTGAATATGGAATATTATTTATTTAATTTTTGCTATTATTTTTGTAATTATTACAATTTTAAAATATTAATTAGTAATCTATATTTAGTGTTGCCATTATTATATTTATAACCATAAATAAAAACATAAAATATAGTATTAATTATTTAAGCCATATAATTGTTCTATGTGTAATTTAAAAAAGTTAAAATTAATTAAGGATAATAATTTTAAATTAGTTTGCTATTATTTAAAAACAACTTACTAAGCAACACTATTACTATATACTTTTACAAATGAAAAATGAAAAATATTAATCTGATAAGCTGTCATTTTGATCTACACAGTAAGAACTTACTACATCTACCTGTCTGTTATGTTTATATTTATTATTTGATTTTATTATATTAATAACAGGATCCCATGACGATGGTAGTACCCAGCCATCTTCCCTATTGAAATTTGGATGTTTTTTAATTTCTATGGCTTCTCGAATCATTCTAGGGCGATATCGGTTTTCTTTCGCCAGGATTTGAGGTCTATCGAAGCGAATATAATGGCTTGGGCGGTCCTGGCTATGTTTGCAGACAGCAGATGTTGTATTGCGACGGTGCTTCACATCAGCTATGTGTTCTTTGATCCGGGTTCTTGGTGGTTGTTAAGCTGGTTGGAAGGTTGTTAATTTCTTTTGAGTATTGGTCTTTTATCGATATTATCTGTCCTAAATATATATATTCGTCTACATATTCGATAATCTCTTGTCCTAATTCTATGTTTTCTTTTAGCGCATTCGTCATTAATTCAGTCTTCGTTGGATTCAAGGATAGACCTGCTTTCCTGCTTTCATAATCTAACTTTTGTAGCATACTTTGTAATATAACTGGTCTTTCAGCGAATAACACAATGTCATCAGCAAATCTTAGATGACTTAGATTTGATCCGTTGATGTTTATTCCCAAATCTTCCCAGTCTATATTTCTGAATATGTTTTCTAGCACTGCCGTGAATAGTTTTGGAGAAAGTGGATCTCCTTGCCTGACGCCTTTCTGTATACTAAATTCTTCTCCTTGCTGTTCCAGTTGAATCGTTGCTGTGGTATTTTTATATATTTCTTTTATGATTCTTATGTATTTACTTTCTACACCCTGGTTTTCCAGTGTTTTCCAGATATAGTCATGATTCAAAGAATCAAAAGCCTTATTGTAATCTATGAATGTCAAATAGTAGCGTAGCCAGTATTCGTTAAGTTTTTCTATTACTTGTTTCACCACATGTATATGATCGATAGTAGAATAATCGGCGCGAAATCCTGGTTGTTCTCTTCGTTGGTTTTCTTCTAAGTGTTTCATTATACGGCCAAGTATTATTTTAGAGAACACTTTATAGAGATTGGACATTAGACATATAGGTCTGTAATTATTTATTTCATTTTTGTCTCCTTTTTTGTGTAGCAAGACGATAGTGGACTTCATCCATTTTGTTGGTATCTCGGTTCGGTTAGTTCGGTAGTGATTATTTCGTTAAATAGATTAGTTACATGTTTGGATATAACGTTCAAGGATTCTTTCAGTAGTTCGTTTGTTTTATCATCTCCAGTTGCTTTGCCATTTTTTTGTGTTTTTGTAGCTCTTATTACTTCGGTCTCTAATATGTAAGGTATTTCTTCTTCGGAAGTATCCTTCTTTGTCTCTCCTGGGGTGTTTTTGTTTGTCTCTGTGTATAATCTTTTATAGAATTCTGTTGCTGCTTTAGCTATTGATAATCTTTTTGTTGTCAATATCTCATTTTTCTTCTTATTATTAATTTTCACGTTAGGTATCCATTGAGTGTATTCTCTAAGCTGTTTTAAACCTTTCTTGATTCCGCCTGTTTTCTCTATTTGTTCTTTTAGCACACTCAGTCTATCCGTTTTCCTATGTTTCTTTATGGATGCTTGAATTTTTTGCTAATTTTTGCAAAATTTTCTTGATTGCCTTTTCGTTTCTCTAGCATTATGTTCCTCTCTTCCATTAGCTTTAGCGTTTCTTCTCCTAATTTATTTTTCTTCTCTTCCTTAGATCTCGATTTATTTATGTTTCTCAGCTCTTTCTCTAAAAAATCATACTTTTCTTGTAATGTTTTGTGTTTTTCAATTTCATGTAATGTGTTTTTTAAGTCGCTTAATACGTCTTGTGGTATAGGAGATTTTATCGTTATGTTTTTGGTTGAGGAGATAATATGTTTTCTTGATTTACTGTTTGTGTGTTGTATAACTCCTGTTACCATTCTATGGTCTGTATTCAAATTTATCTTATTCACTACATCGACATCACTAAAGATCTGTTTTTCTCTCGTAAGTATAAAATCGATTTCGTTTCTATCTCTACCATTTGAGGACACCCATGTCCACTTTCTTGACTTTCTTTTTTTGAAAAAAGTATTCATTATTTTAAGATTATTTGCAAAAGAAATGATGGATGTTTTTATTTATTTATTTATTTATGTACCAGAAAAAAAAACATACAAGTTAAAACAGATGCCATGTGTACAAAGGATGACTTATCTCTTTAAGAGATTTCTACCAGAAACCCTCAAGCGTGAGAAAGTATAAAAATTATAATGCGGTGCGGTGTAGGTACAAACTACAAACATCAATTTTAATATAAATATACATATATACAAACATACATACATACGTACATAGATACATACATACATGTTTACATAGATACTTACATACATACATATATACATACACATACATCCATACATACATACACATTCTTCAAGAAATATATAATAAGGAAATCATATGGAGTCACTTAGATAAAGTTCTTTTAAGCGAGATTTAAATAGTTTTAGTGAAGGATTGTCATTTGTAATCTTATCTGGAAGGGAGTTCCAGAGTTTTGCTGCTTGTACTGTGAAGGATTTCTCGTAAAAAGTAGTGTTATAAGAAGGTACGTTAAGCTTTTTTAGCCTAACACAGGGGCGTATGGGTCTTGAGCTAGGGATCGATAGCTGAAAACGCTCGCGTAAGTACGTAGGAGAAGAATTACTTAAAATAGTGTATAACGTCGTAAGTATGCGCATATTCCGGCGAAGGCGAATAGGGAGCCACTTCAGTCGAAGACGAAAGTCACTTACATGATCCGATTTATGCAAACCATAGATGAAACGAATGCATAGATTTTGAAGTCGATCTAATTTATTGAGTAGCTCCTCTGTAGCATCTAAGTAGCAAACGTCAGCATAGTATAAAAGAGGAAGTAGTAAGGATTGGGCTAAGGAAATTTTAGTTTTAAGAGGAAGGAAATTTTGTAATCGTTTTAGTGAGTGAAGCGAATAATGCAAACGTCTACTAACCTTATTAACGTGTGCCGACCAAGATAAATGGCTATCCATAATCAAACCCAAATTTTTTGTCTTTTCAGTGAGTTCTATTACCGTACCCTCATAAGTGATACAAGGCAAGCTATGGAAATTTACTTTATTTCGTAGTTGTTTGCTACCGATAATCATAGCTTGTGACTTATTTGGATTAACGAGTAATCCAAAAGAAGCAGCCCATTCACCGATTCGCGTCAAATCTAAATTAATGTTGTCGATTTGAGTTGCGAGTTCGTTAACAGTGGCGTGTCTGTACAGCTGCAAATCGTCTGCATAGAGATGGTAGGGAGATGAAATAATTTTAGTGAGCTCATTTATAAAAATAGAAAATAATAAGGGAGACAATACACCGCCTTGAGGAACACCAGCAGTGAGATCCACCCAATCAGAGTACGAATCTTCAGAGCAGACTCTCTGCCGCCGTCCTTGAAGATATGAATTAAACCATGCGTTAACACAAGAAGAGATATTAAACGAGGAAAGTATAGCTAGTAAAATATCAAAGTCCACTGAATTAAATGCGCTACTGAAGTCGAGCATAATAAGAATCGTTAGTTTCTTATTATCCATACCATAGCGAATATCATCAGTAACTTTTAGTAGTGCGGTAGAGGTGCTATGTAAAGGACGAAAACCAGATTGATAAGGATTTAAGACGTTATTTTGTAGTAAAAAATGGAAAAGTTGCTTGTAAATACAGTCTTCAAAGATTTTTGAAAGGAAGGGCAAAATGGAGATTGGCCGAAACTGTGAAGGAAGGGAAGGATTAGGAGATTTGGGTAAAGGAGTAACATGGGCAAGTTTCCAAGCCGTAGGAAATGTTTTCGATGATAACGAGTAACTTAAAATGTGAGTAATGATAGGGCTGACAACATTGATAGTTAGTAAAAGCATGTCTCGGCTGATGTCGTCATTACCGACGGCCTTGGAAGTTATGGATAAGATCCCGTTTTTAACATCTCTAATTGTGATATCACGAAAAGTAAAGAGATTGCCCCTAGGTTGTGTGGCTTGTGCCAATTTGAGAAGAGTTGATGTCTTATTAGAAGCTCCGATTTTTACAGGAGGGGAAGAAAAGTGATGGTTGAGAGAATCAACGTCAAAGACCTGAAGTGGTGAATTACGTGATTTACCCACACCAAGCGAGCTAAAAAATTTCCATGCTTGGGATGGAGAAGAATTATTAATATAAGTATGAATGTGGCGGCGTTTAGCATCCCTACACTCTCTATTGCAGCGATTGCGCAGTTTCTTATAAGCAGCAATATTTTCTTCAGTCGGATACCTCTTTTTTTGCATTTGATTTTGGCTTTGTTGCGCTTGGCCATTAGTTTTTTTATTGATAAGGTAAGCCAAGGCGCCGGGAGATGTTTAACTCTTATCGGTTTAGCAGGAGCATGAGAGTCAAATAGACTTGTGATATTTGAGTTAAATATCCTAACTTTATCATCCACATCAGATGAATCGTATAACGAAGACCAATCAATTTGAGATAAGTCATATTCAAAATTATCACGATTAATATTTTTCAGGCTACGTCGTATAATAATTTTACCTTTACGCTTGGGAAGAGACAAATCGTATTGTATAAAAATAAGATCATGGTAGGAAAAAGGAGCTGTTAGTTGACCAAATTTAATAATCTTATTTGAGTTAGGCACTATTATGAGATCAATAAGAGAAGGATTAGCGTTAGGAGGATAATGGGTTTCACAGAGAGGAAGAATATACATATTAAGAGAATCAATAATTGATTGGAGTTTGAGAGAACGCGGGTCACGTTTCATAAGACAAGTGTTAAAGTCACCCATGATAATGGTGTGATCATACGTAATAGAAAAACTTTCCAGGAGAGACTCGAAAGTGTCAAAGTAGTTACCATTAAGAGAAGGACTATAAACGACGCCTAACAGAAGCTTAGAATGGTGTGTAACAATTTCAAGAAAAAGGTATTCTAAATTGCACACATCAGCACCATCAGATTGTTTTAGAATGCTGAAAGAAATAGTGTCTTTAAGATATATGCAAACACCCCCACCTCTTCTGTTAGGTCTATCGTTTCTGATAAGAGTAAAATTAGGAAGAGAGTAAAGGGTAGATGAAAGAGAAGGTTTTAGCCATGACTCAGAGACCAGAATACCATCGAGGTTGACGTTACTAAAAAATGCTAGAAGGTCGGAGTAATGAGCCGGAATACTTTGCGCATTAATATGGACGAATTTCAAGCCGCGATTTTGATCGTCGAGTATAGACCTAAGTTGACAATCGAGGGACAAAGTATTACTTTCACACGAGGTATTACTTGAGACACTATGGAAATCATCCGACGAGCATGAAAAAAACTCATCGTTTAGATCAAAGAAATTCGACATATTGCATGTACATATACGAGTATATATATATATATCTATGCTAATATTATAAGTCTATTATAAATATATAACTTAAATAAATATGTATATGTCGGAGGAAGCTAGGAGTCGGATTGATTGTTGTTTGCATGATGAGTAACGCACAATATTATTTGTTTACATTTTAATTAATTTTAAAATTATTAATTTGATTTTATTTGATTTCTTACATTTTTCTATAATTTAAAAACTTCGGCAATCTAATAAAAGCTATGAATATGTTAAGTCACGTAACGACCAATCAGAGCAGAGCACGTGCCTCGAGCGGGGTCGAGGCGCCATCGTTTACTTTAGGGAGACTGATTGTTTTTTTCGGACATTCGAGTGATAGTAACTGGTCGAGTTGGATCGTATTCATTGTTTGAAGTAAAGACGGTGCCCTGAACCCGCTGCTCGGTCTTAGTTATTAATTCTTTGTTTTAATTTCTTTCAATAGTGCGTGTGAATGTGAATATTGTAATATCTGTGTTAAGTGAATATTATTAAAATAAAACACTACGGAACTGTTAATTGTGTTTTGTGCTCGCACTTTACCCAATGACGCCCACTAAGCCCGCAACCATGAATGATGATGTCGGGGAGAACAATGTTTCTCCGACATCAGAAGTGGGATCGGTGCAGGCACAAAACGTGAGCGAATGGACAGCGGCAAATGACGGATGGCGTGCGTTATTTGAAGCGCAACAAACCAGTATGAAGCTACTCGTGGAGGCGCTAACCAACCCACCGAATATCGAGGATAAGAGCATCACGCTGCCTAAATTTCAACCGGAGGACGCAGGCACCGACGCCCGGGCCTGGCTTGCCACGGCGGACATCTGTTTATCAGATAGTGGTATACAGGGAAGTAAATTAGTTCTTATACTTAGTAAGGCCATGAGAGGTTCGGCCGCTACATGGTTTTCTCAGATAGCCTTTCCTAATATGAAATGGTTAGAATTTAAGGAAATTTTTCTTTCTCGTTTCGATACGTTAGAAACATGTGCTGCAACGATATTAAAGATGCTTACTGGCAAACCGCAAGAAGGTGAATGTCTTGCTGCGTATGCAAGCCGTTTATTTACTTTACTCATGTCACGATGGAGTAATTTGGGCAAGGAAGAAATGGTGGTATCCTTAATACTTGCACACATGGGGCAAATTGAGCCCAGGTTACAACGCAATATTTTTTCTGAAGAAATAACTACCCGCTGTAAAATGCAACGTGAACTAATGGCTTTTTCTTACTAGGCATGCCTTTTAAGTTCTGTCGTTTCCATATTTCCCGGCAATTTTGAATTTGGAACTGTTACATATTCGAATGTGTTTAAATTTTGAATCTTAAAACAGTTGAAAGTTTTAGGATTAAAGCTATTGTTTAGTCACAGCGTCGATTGGAATCAGTCAGGTTATGTACGAAAATGAATCATTCTAAGGAAAATGTTCGTGCAATAATTTTCTACAACTTTAGAAGAGGCCTGACACGGCTTCAGTGTTTTGAAGAGCTAATTTCTGTATTCAGTGATGAAGCCCCATGTCTGCGGACTGTCGAACGCTGGTATTTAGAATTCCAGCGTGGACATACTAGCGTTAGTGACAAATCTCGCGAAGGACGCCCAAAATCCGCCTTCACTGAAGATAACATTATTGCTGTGAGACAACTAATTCTCGAAGATCGTCATGTAACATATCGAGAGATAGAGGCTTTATTAGGCATCTCAGGGACAACCATTCAGAAGATCTTGCATGAAACGCTTGGAGTGAGAAAGTTAGTTTGCCGTTGGATACCGCATCTGCTTTCCGACGATCACAAGGCGGCCCGCGTCAGATGGTGTAAGAAAACTCTGCAAAGGTTCAACCGAGGAGAGTCAAATCACGTCTACGACATCATCAGTGGTGACGAATCTTGGATCTATGCCTACCATCCTGATTCCAAACAACAATATACAATCTGGGTCTTTCAAGACGAGCCAAAGCCGACTAAAGTTTTTCGTTCTCGAAGCACTTCAAAGAAGATGGTGGCCACGTTCGTTGGAAAAACCGGCCATGTTGCGACTATTGCACTTGAAGATCGTAGAACGGTTAACGCAGAGTGGTATACCACAGTTTGTTTACCACAAGTCATCGCCGAACTTCGAAAATCTAACTCAAAGCGACGCATCATCCTGCACCACGACAACGCAAGCTCACACAGCGCTCGTCAAACGATTAAGTATTTGAAGCAGGAAAAAGTAGAAATTCTTGACCATCCTCCATACAGTCCTGACCTAAGCCCTAACGATTTCTTTACATTTCCTAAAATTAAGAAAAATCTTCGTGGTCAAAGGTTCCAGTCCGGTGAAGAAGCAGTCGACGCTTTCAAGTCAGTCATTTTGAACACCCCCACTTTAGAGTGGAATAAATGTTATAATAACTGGTTTGAGCGAATGGAAAAGTGTATTAAGCTACGTGGTGAATACTTTGAAAAAGAATAAAAAGTACTATAAGGTTCTAGTTGTGTTTTTTTCTTCAAACGACAAAACTTAAAAGGCATGCCTCGTATCGCAAGCGGAGCTACCAGGAGATAACAAAGACCGTTGCAAGCACTATACCAGATAATAAACGTCCTAGGTTAAGTTCAGTTTCAACAAAATGTTACGCTTGTGGAAAGCTTGGTCATAAGTCTTTTGAATGTTTCAGTCGATTGCATGACAAGCAGCAAACAACTCCGACCACTGAGCGCCCCAACACGGCCGTTACTACGCGGGCTCCTGTGACTTGCTACAAGTGTGGTGTTGAGGGCCATGTGGCATCGCGGTGCTCAAAAACGTGGCCAGTTGCGAGCAGCAGCGCACAGCCTGCCGCCGCGCCCAGCGTTGTGAAACGAGTGGACGTGTGTGGTATGAAACCTGTCACCGGGATAATTACACAATTTGGTGAGCAGTTCTCATTTTGCTTTGATTCCGGTGCTGATTGTTCCTTAATTAAAGAGAGCGTCTCTCGTAAGCTTGTTGGTTCATTGCAGCGTGATATAGTTACTTTGACTGGTGTAGGAAAATCTAGTGTACTATGTGACTCGCAAATTTTATCTAGGGTCTCTCTTAGTGGTCATGACGTACAAATTTTATTTCACATTATACCCGATGATTACCTAAATAACGATATTTTGATTGGACGTGATTTGTTGGCCTTAGGGTTGTCAGTACACATATCAAGTGATAAGCTTACTATAGTTGAGAAGCCCTCTCTAGTTAATATTTGCCACGTAGGTAACGCGGTGGCTGACTTTCATGACGTGGATACCGATATACCCGATAACTTTAAACCACAATTAATAGAACTTCTTAGCTGCTTTAAAAACTCATTTGTTGAAGGCACGCCTACTAGTAGAGTAAAGACAGGCGAATTAGAAATTAATTTAGTAGATCCTAGCAAAATCGTGCAACGGCGGCCTTATCACTTGAGCCCTGAAGAGCGAGTGATAGTACGTAATAAGTGTAGTAATCTGCTGGAGTTATTAGACCAAGCAAATCGCCCTTCTCTAGCCCAATACTCTTAGTAAAAAAGCGTGATGGCACAGACCGAATGTGCGTAGATTACCGAGAATTAAACTCTAATACAGTTCCCGACCGGTACCCCTTACCTCTAATTGGCGATCAAGTTCAAAGGTTATCAGGCGCGCGGTTTTATACGTGTCTTGACATGGCTAGTGGATTTTATCAAGTTCCTATAAATGTAGAGTCGAATTCGATAGAGAAAACCGCATTTATTACCCCGGACGCTCATTACGAGTTTACTGCCATGCCTTTTGGCCTACGAAATGCTCCCTCTGTGTATCAGAGAGCTATTAACGCGGCCCTAGGTGACCTAGCGCATTCTTATGCTATCGTTTATATGGACGATCTAGTTATACCAGCAAATAACGTAGAGCAAGGGTTGGAACGGTTACGTGTAGTACTAAAAACTCTTAGCGATGCTGGATTTTCGTTCAATATGAAAAAATGTGTCTTTCTAAAGAAACAGGTCCAGTTTTTGGGGTATGAAATATCAGAGGGCGAAATCAGGCCTAACCCTCGTAAAATAACCGCGTTGACTAGGTCCATACCACCACAGACCATCACTCAACTTAGACAATTTTTGGGCTTAGCGTCCTACTTTAGGCAGTTTGTCAATAACTTTTCCCTTAAGATGGCACCGCTTTACCGTCTATTAGCTAACAATAATTCTAAGATAATTTGGACCGCGGAGTATGAGGCTATTAGACAAGATATAATATCGGTATTGACTTCATCCCCGGTGTTGATGCTTTTTGACCCAGAATTACCTATAGAATTACATACGGACGCTAGTAGCGAAGGTTACGGCGCAATCCTGTTTCAAAGAGTTGGTACAAAACTGCATCCGGTAGAGTACTACAGTAAGCGCACTACGCATGCGGAGTCTCGATACCACTCTTACGAGTTAGAGACATTAGCAGTTGTTAACTCGGTTAAGCATTTCCGCCATTATTTGTATGGCAGGACTTTCACAGTCGTCACTGACTGCAATTCTCTGAAAGCCTCTAGAACTAAAGTAGACTTAACCCCTAGAGTGCATCGGTGGTGGGCTTTCCTCCAAGCTTTCGATTTTGACATACAGTATAAGGAGGGTAGGAGAATGGCTCACGTTGACTTTTTCTCGAGAAATCACTTACCTGAGGTGAACAGCACCAACGTTAGCGATTCTCATATTTTAAGTAGAGAGAATTATGTAAGGGAAAAACGCGTTAATATAGCTGAGTTATCTTCGAATTGGTTACAAGCGGAACAACGTCGAGACCCCGAATACAATGAAATTATTAATAAACTTGAAAGCGATGATCTGGACTTAGAGAGTTGTAGAATCTATGAATTGCGATCTAACGTGCTCTACAGAAAAATTCAAAGGAACAATCGCAATATTTGGCTACCAATTGTACCTAGAGCTTTTCGTTGGTCGATTATAAATCATATTCATGAGTCAATTCTCCACTTGGGATGGGATAAAACTTTAGAGAAAGCATATCAACACTATTGGTTTCCCAATATGTCAAAATACGTCAGAAAATTCGTTGAAAATTGTATAACATGTAGAGTAGCTAAGTCGCGAAGTGGTAAACAACAGATAGAGTTACACCCCATACCGAAAGTTAATATTCCTTGGCATACAATCCACATCGACGCCACAGGTAAGCTCAGTGGCAAAAATGATCAAAAGGAATACGTTTTTGTTCTTGTAGACGCTTTTACCAAATATGTGCTACTCAGGCACTTCACAAGAATTAATACTGATAGTGCGATCAGCGCTCTTAAAGCGTCCATATCTCTTTTCGGGACCCCCGTGCGTGTTATCGCGGATCAGGGTAGATGTTTTGCGAATAAAGATTTTAAAGATTTTTGCGCCAGACACAATATTCAACTACATTTAATAGCAACCGGCTCTTGTCGAGCTAATGGTCAAGTGGAGCGTATAATGAGTACACTCAAAAACATGTTAACTGTCGTAGAAACAAGCCCATGTAGGTCCTGGCAAGATGCATTGGATGAAGTCCAACTTTCCATAAATAGCACAATTCATAGAGTAACCAAAGCAAGCCCCTTAGAATTGTTAATAAGTAGGGTAGCTAGACCCATAAGTTTATTAACCGTAGACGATCACGAGGTTGAGGTAGATGTAGAAGAGGTTAGAAAACAAGCTAATAGGTTAATGCAAAATAACGCATGTCTTGATAAAGCACGGTTCGATAAAAGTAAGGCAAAGGTCATTTCGTTTTCTGTAGGGGATTATGTTTTAATTGAAAATCACGAACGGAATCAAACAAAATTGGATCCTAAATATAAAGGACCTTATGAAATAATTGAAATACTAGACGGTGACAGGTATCATCTTAAGAGTTTGAATTGTAATCGTGTATACAAGTATGCGAGAGACCGCTTACGTCCACTCCCACAATCCTATGTCCCAACTGAGCTGGATCCGTGTCTGTCGGATGACAATGATGGTAAGAACTTCGTAATAAATTTCTTTTGTTTAAAATAATTAGTTATTAGAGTGTGTTTGTATATTGCGAATAGATTTTCTTTATAAGATATCCTAACTGCGTGGTGGTTGTTAAGGTTTAGTTAAGCTTTATGAGAGGCGAGGTGGCCACTGAATGGCGAGGTGGCCATTGAAAGGCGAGGTGGCCATTGAAAAATGAAATTAGTAGAATAAGAGGCGAGGTGGCCATTTAGATATTGTCAGTAATCCAAAATGTGTAACGCGATAAACGGCGAGGAGGCTGTTTCGATACTACTGACTCAATTTACGATGTAGTGTGGAGTCTGTTAGGATTCGGATTCGATTATGAAAGGCTTTAAATGAAGTTGTTGCGCAGAGGATAAAATGTAATGATGTACACGATCTCCTTGGTCAGGAGTGGCCGAACTATACAAAATGTCTTTTTTTCTTTTCTGCAGATAACGATGATGCACGGCCATCAACATCACACGAGGGCGTGTAATACGTCAGGACGGCCGTGTCGGAGGAAGCTATGAGTCGGATTGATTGTTGTTTGCATGATGAGTAACGCACAATATTATTTGTTTACATTTTAATTAATTTTAAAATTATTAATTTGATTTTATTTGATTTCTTACATTTTTCTATAATTTAAAAACTTCGGCAATCTAATAAAAGCTATGAATATGTTAAGTCACGTAACGACCAATCAGAGCAGAGCACGCGCCTCGAGCGGGGTCGAGGCGCCATCGTTTACTTTAGGGAGACTGATTGTTTTTTTCGGACATTCGAGCGATAGTAACTGGTCGAGTTGGATCGTATTCATTGTTTGAAGTAAAGACGGTGCCCTGAACCCGCTGCTCGGTCTTAGTTATTAATTCTTTGTTTTAATTTCTTTCAATAGTGCGTGTGAAAGTGAATATTGTAATATCTGTGTTAAGTGAATATTATTAAAATAAAACACTACGGAACTGTTAATTGTGTTTTGTGCTCGCACTTTACCCAATGACGCCCACTAAGCCCGCAACCATGAATGATGATGTCGGGGAGAACAATGTTTCTCCGACATATACATTAACTAATATAAATATATTACTATATTACTTAAATAAATATTATATAACTATTTTTTTTTTTAATTAAAATATATGATTACTGTAAGTAAATAAAAATAATAAAATAATTAAAAAAAAAAAAGAAAGTACAACAATAAACCAGTTTTACATTTCCCACACTTACTGGCCGAGATAGTGACAAAACAACAAAATTGACTTATTGACTAAAACTACTATATATAAAACAATTGAAAAGACACTTTCTAAAGTAATTCGAATAGTAATGCTGTAGTATATAATATGTCATAGCGCGCATCCGAACATAGACGCTTTATGACAAGTGAATAGAAAAAAAGATTAATCATTACGGTTATATAAACTTACAAAGCAGGATATAGAAAAATAAAGTAAAAGTACTCGTAGCGAAAGATACATTACATTAAAATATATAATTTTTAAATATAACAATAAATTGAAAAGAATGTTCCTACTACTACTTCCTACTATAATATAGTAATAATGATACATGTTGCACAGCAGAGTGTTTTAAGTGAAGTATACAACAAATATGTAATTTATAACATAACTAATAAGTATCTACCTAGTTTATATTACTTCACCAAGTTTTTGTTGGTACGCCGAGATCTAGATGGCTTGGGATCCTGAGTGCATTGATCCAGAGGAAATTTACCAAGTAAAGGCTGAAGTTCATGCAAGGCTGAGATTTTCTTGCGGCTTTTATCAGGAAGTGCAATAACTATCGTACCATCTGATGACCAGCAGCTTTTCAAACCAAAGTGCTTCCTTGCGGCGACAAGTACCTCCTGCCTAGATTTAGTCAGAAATTCGGACACAGTTATTCCAGAGCCTTTGAGCGCAGTCTTAGCATTCCAAACTGAGTTTCTGGATTTTAGACTAGTGAAACGGACTAAGATAGGCTTGGGTTTATCCTTCTTAGCTCCAAGCCGGTGACTAAGATCGATGTTAGCGACGTCAACATTACACAGCTTCATTTTATTGCATATGACATCATACACTTTAGTATCGGGTTGTTCCTCTGCATCCTCTGACAATCCGTGAAACAGCAAGACTTTTCTACGAGTTAGCATTTCATGCTTGTCATATCCAGCTGATAGCAGTTGAAGTTGTTGCCGGATCATAGCCAGTGTCTTCCAAACCAGATCCTTAAATACCATATAATCTGAGGCAAGTGAAGACAAATCACTGAATACTGTATTGTTAGTGTTTCTAGAAGATGTTTGTGTTTGAGCCAGTGCTTTGTCAAAGTTCTTCATTCTTGATTTAAATAAAATAACGATGTCGTCCATGTTCTTAGAAAGTTGTGTATGAAGATCCATTTTACTAAGTCAATATGTACAGGATAGAGAAAATTATATGTGCCAGGTAATGTGGGAAGGTTTAATTATAAATAGCATAACATATACTTTATATATATCACAAAATATAAATAAAACTTAAATAAAATTGAGAGAGCAAAAATATATCAATGTTATTATTTACTACCCGCACGAAATTTTTTCAGGTTTTTAGTTTTTAGGTTATTTTTAAAGATGTATAATGTTACATCAACATTGCCGTCAAGTGGAGGTGTTATTTCAGATGCATTGTTAAGTTCTAGTACAAAATACTAACTTGTCAATTTTTTTAACGATAGTTCAACATTTTTATAGAATTTAAATAATTCAGTGTCTTCCTTGGCACCAAGCCATTCATCATAATTTTTAAATTATGATGAATGGCTATTTTTTCGGTATCTATATACTTTTCCAAAAAAAAATTTTTCAAGTTCCAATTCCTTAATCTTCGCTATTTTCTGTAATTCTGTTAAATCGGATGATTCTTTGTTTGGTAGTTCCAGGATACAGCACACTTCGTCAGGATTCCATGGTATTAGTCCGCACTTACGAAAACCGTTTTGGAATATTGCAGGTACCAATGTATCCTTCAGTACTTTGTTTAACAAAGGACAAAAATTTGCTTTACGTAAAATAGGCGTATCAATATTTTCCAACCGCCAAGAATGCACTGCCGCTTTCCATGCTCCCTTAAGGCTTCTAAAAACTGCGACATCCATTGGCTGGAGTAAATGTGTCGCATTCGGAAAAAGAGCTATCAAAATAATGCCATTTTCAGAACAAAATTTGCTAACATGGAAAGAAAGATGTGACGTATGACCATCTATAAAAAGCAGAACTGGTCTTGGAATACTCTTGTTATCTAACCATTTGTTAAAAATATTGCATATGTACTCATAAAAAGTCTCTCTGGTCATCCAGCCATTATCCGAACGCCCAATACCCCAAGATTCAGGAACTGACATACTTATATCTCTTGGTATCCTCTCATATTTAAAAATGACCATAGGAGGAAGAACATCTCCAGCAGCATTTCCACCTAGAAGAACAGTATAGCATTCTTTTTCATCCATGCTGATTTTTTGATACACCGATTGCTCCCCTTTAGCTGCTAGGACCTTACTTCCTTTAGAGTTTAGTAAAAAGCAGTCTCATCCATATTCAAAACTCTTCCTTTTTTTTATAGATAAGAAGGGGCAAACGAGCAAACGATCCACCTGATGGTAAGTGGCTATCGTCGCTCATGGACATCTGCAACAGTTGCTAATGCGTTGCCGGCCTTTAAGGGACCTATAGACATTACTCTTGTAGAGCCCCATATTATAGCGCTCAGGGAATACCTCGGGAGGAATATCATTTCACATCTTGCACGTGTGAGGTAAAAATGATCGAGACGCACGTACATTTGTAGAATGCCAAGCATCTTAAATGTGTGGATGACATCCTACCCGACGGCGAAGGGTGCGATGATAGAAGCGCGACGGTGGCACCATATCAAAAAGTTCATCAGAACACTCTCCATTGTATAGACGATAGAAAACACACAGAGTGCCAACATCTCTCCGAAGTCTTTAGAGTGTCTAAGTCGTCTGTGAGTACGGGATTGTTGACAATACGAACTGCCCGGTGTTGGATAGAGTCAAATGGAATATGCTGGTATTGGGAGGCGCCGGCCCAGAGATGAGAACAGTATTCCATGAGAGGGCGAACCTGTTCTTTATAAAGAAAAAGTCGATGCCCTGACGTGAAATACTGTTTCGCTCTTTTAAGGATACCCATTTTTTTGGAAGCCAATTTGGCTTTTTCTTCCAGATGACATCTAAATTGGACGTCGCTCGATATTTCGTCCCTTAGGATCCCGATACTCTTACAGATGTTAAGAGAAGTGTTCTGGAACTTTGGCACTATAGTGAATGGGTTTTTTTTCGTGGAGAACGCACAAACTTGTGTCTTTGAGGGGTTAAATTGGACGAGATTTCGTCGGCCCCAATCGGAGATCTGCTCTAGGGAAGTCTCGATTTCAGACACAAGTTGGACTCTGTTCTCCTCAACCTTAGCCCGAGAGATGCTAGCTCGGCCAGTATAATAGGCATCGACTGTACTGTCATCTGCATAGCAATGAGCGTTGATAGTTAACAACATATCGTTGATATGCAGAATAAACAGTGTAGGCCATAGCACTGAGCCTTGGGGTACGCCAGCGTTGGAGCAGTGTCGGAGCATATACCGTCAATGACAACTTTTATGCTACGTCCAGAAAGAAAGCTAGCGACCCATTGGCATAATCTCTCGGGAAGTCCATATGATGGCAGCTTCGATAGAAGTGCCTTATGCCAGACCCGATCGAAGGCCTTTGCGATATCAAGGCTAAGCGCTAACGCCTCCCCCTTACTCTCAATAGCAGCTGCCCAACGGTGAGTTAGATACGCTAGAAGATCACCGGTACTACGACCCTGTCGAAATCCGTATTGTCGGTCGTTAATGAGCTGGTTCTCTTCTAGGTTTGCTAGGAGCCTAGTATTAATCACGCGCTCCATCACCTTAGAGAGTATAGAGGTTATCGCAATGGGCCGGTAATTGGACGGGTCTGTGCGGTCACCCTTTTTGGGAATAGGGTGACCAATGGTAACCTTCCAAGAAGACGGGACTTGGCTAACGGAGTAGAGTTGAGTGAACAGGCGCGTTAAGACCGGTGTCAACTCTGGGGCACACGTTTTGATTACAATGGCCGGAATACCATCAGGCTCGCTGGACTTCTTGACGTCTAGGGAGAAACAACCTCCCAAACCGGGATAAGTTTGGGTTCGGGTCCCCTACGAACCAACGGGCGGCCAGCGGTACACCGTTTCATCGGGTCTCCCTGGACCCCATGCCAACATAATACGCCTGAATAGAAGGGACGAACTTCATCAAAATACCGGTCCTGAGGTCGCCGAGATCAATAGAATTCGGGAAAAGGGGGCTGGCTTACATGTCTACGACTGGAACACGTCCGAGGACATTTGGCAATCGAATACGACATGATAGTGGTCGTGAGCCAGTCGAGAGCAGTGCCCTCTACCACCATACTAGCATGGGTTACTCGCCGTTTACGAGACGCTTTCCCAGCGGCGGGGGAGAGATGTATTTTAAGCCCGTCTCCCCACGGGAGAAAAGGATCTTCGAGGATCATTCAATATGTCGCTGTAAATGTTATCATTCAAGTAACTCCTAACTTCCTCAAACCAGTTTTTCAACTGAGATGCAGTCACAAAAGCTCTGGAAGCAGTCAAATTTTGGGGCTGTCTTGTTATAAGATCAGAATGACGTTTTAAAAAGCTGTTGTACCATCTTTTTCCAGGTCTGCCGTTCTTGAAAGGCGTTTCTACATATAAATCGTCTACTATTTTCTTAACACTGTCTTGCAAATTATCCTTCCCTATTGGAAAACCTTGTTTCACCATTGCTTTTGTCCATGTTACCAGCATACGTTCTATCTCTTCGGTCATGTAACAGGTTCTTCCCATTTTAAATAAAACTATCTTATCGGATTTTGTCGCGGATTTATTTGCATTTTTGTTTCCCGACGTTTCGCATGCTTTACAGCATTCATGGTCACGGGAGAGACTGAGATGTTACATGTCTCGAAGGTATAGTTGTTACAGACAGCCTACCCACAATTAACAAAATGAAAATTTCACCAATTACCTTACAATATTTTTTAACTTTAAACATTTTTATAATTTTTATAATTTATTATTATAATTATTACAATTTTAAAATATTAATCAGTAATGTATATTTAGTGTTGCCATTATTATATTTATAACCATAAAGAAAAATATAAAATATAGTATTAATTATTTAAGCCATATAATTGTTCTGTGTAATTTAAAAAGTTAAAATTAATTAAGGATAATAATTTTAATTTAGTTTGCTATTACAGTAGAGCGTCGATTATCCGAACTAATTGGGGGACGTGGGTGTTCGGAAAACCGGTATTTTCGGATAATCGAACTATCTATATGTACACATTCAGCCATCCATATTTACGTACTGGTAAATGAAAACCATATTTACATTTATATCTTTAATGACTAAGAGGAATTAAATAAAAAAATTGCAGACAATCTTGTAGTAAAACATGTATGTACTAGGTTCAATTAACGCTCAAAAAAATCTTCAATCTTCGTCTGCCGAAGCAACCCTACCCGCTTTCGAGCGGCTAGGTTACGTACTTTTTTAAGGACAGATATTTGATACTGGTCGCTTTCAACCTGTGTTTCAAACCAACGCAAGGCAATATCCAAGCAAGTAAACGCTTTAGAAGCACTAATTATGTTTTCATCTTCATTATCTGAACTTGTAGTTGATGAGGTGCTAGCTGTGGCGTCAGCCTTATTAGTCATGAGGTCTAAAATTTCGCTATCCTGCATAATTTGGTACCCGGGATCTTCATCGTCGATATCCATCCATTGTTGAACCTCTTCTTTATCACATTCACGGCAATCGAGCTTTTTTAGCATATCCATCATTTCAGACATCTTCCTGTTTCTCATTTACACATCGCATCGCAGACATATTAACGTGTTTGAAACAACGTGGTTTCTTGCTTTTACCAATTACAAGCATGGGCAATCGGTGGCTGCCAGTAGCATTAGCACAGGCTAAGGCAGTGATACGATCCTTACTTATTTTAGGACCAGGTGCTGCTAATTCACGACGTGAAGCAAGAGTTTTTCGTGGCAAAGCTTTCCAATTGAGCCCGGTTTCGTCTGCATTGTAAACGTTTTCGAGAGCGTAATTTTCTTCCTTCAGTATATCCCTCAGTTTGATTTTGAATAAATCAGCTGCTGATGAATCAGCAGATAGTTTTTCTCCTTGTATTTGAAGCTCACGAATGCCATGTCTTGACTTAAATCGTTTTAACCGTCCTCCAAATTTTTCGTTATATTGAACTGCTTTTTCACACAGAATTGGGCCAGAAATAGGTTCTCCCTGGGATCTTTTTTGAGTAAACCACTTATATACAGCATCATCTAAATTCGTGTTTGCAGCAAGTTTCATCGTTTTACGACTCGTGGATCCGTCAGAAGAATCAAGCTGGGATATAAAATTACTTATGCTCATCTTTTGTTTTCTTATATCCGTAATGGTAGTGGTTGCGCTATATTGCAAATAGGCAATTGTGATGGGATAAGCCGCGTGAGTGCGCTGATGCACTCACTCCAGTCGTCTTTACACCGTGTAACAATTAACACGGCTTCCGCGTAATTAACTATCATCCCGCACCGCGCGCGCGCAGGTTGACCGCGCCCTATACGCTTTATGAACTTTTTTTACTGTGTACTATACGAACTTTAAGTGCCCTGTGCTAATTTTCATGGAAGCGGAGATAGGAGTTGCAGCAGAAGGTGAGTCCCTGAACTTTTGTTTTTTTGCACGTGGTGTGTCCATCACCGGCAGGGGTTCCCTTCTCGGGAGGTAATACGCCTTCCCGCATCCCCAAAATTACAGTCCACTTGCTCCACCATAAAGTTTTGGTCACTTCGCGTCGGATTAATTCCAATTCCTTGAAATTATTTCCACAATTACCTACCCGCTTCCCTTTCGAAACGATCGCATCGCTCGCGCTACGCCATTTTTTGTTCTAGAACGTGTATAGTACAAGTACCTACCGCAATAAGTAATATTTTACTCTCATCATCATATTTTATTGTTACATAATATCATTTATTTAATTTGATTTAATATAGACCTGCGCGTACACATCGCGAAAGTAATTTTCTTGCCTTTCTTAACATCGCATAACTTAATAGTTAATATTTATTTGTATCCACGTACTCATTTCGTAACTGTTTTCATCCCGTTTATATATTTAAAAAACATATTTTAATGTACTAAGTTAAGATATGTATTTCGCATCGCATCGCATTATAAAATAAGTGAATACATTTTATATCATTTATTTATATTTCGTCCCGCATCCATTTCTATCTGTAAAATAGATAGGTTTTGTAATACGTAAATATTTAAATTTACGTACATAACATATTTTGTGCTAACGTAGCACACCGCATTCTTTCGTTCGTTATATTCATACGTTTCAACTACCGTCATACCTACTCATTTTATTTAGTTATTTCGTTCATTCGCCTAATTTATAATATATAAAACAGTTATATAGTTTGTTAAACATGACGTCTCCGCAAGAAATGAATATTATTATGCTTGAGGCTAAACTTTCCGCGTACTTTGAACGTATTCAAAGTATCTACGATTTGTCATGTAGGCTTAATAGTGACGCAGATATCGAGACATTGGTTACTCGTGCTGAGGGTTTAGAATCGGTTCGTAGTAGCTTCGAAAAGGTCTTATATGATTTAAATCGTTTTACCATGGAGATAAATCCTAAATATAAGCCAGATTTCAAAAAACTCAACGCTTTCGAAGACTTGTATTGTCATATTAAGCGACAAGTTTCACTTAAATGTCTCACTAACAAACCCGCTATTCAAAGCTCATATTCGAAGCCTAGACTTCCACCAATAGAACTGAAAGGGTTCGACGGTGACCCGCGCAACTGGCCGCTGTTTTATTCTAGTTTTGTCGACACAATACATAACAATCCTACTTTGACGTCATCTGATAAGTTATATTATTTAATAGGCAAGCTGACTGGCAAGGCATTGTCGGTGTATGCAGACATTACGCCGTCACCTGACAACTACGAAATAATATTTAACGCCCTTGTCTCTAAATACGAAGACAAGCGGCTTCTCGCGACCACTTATTTAAATACTATATTTGAATACAAACCACTTTCTTCCGCGTCACAATTAGAACATTTTATAGATAGGTTTTCATCTTCTGTATCCGCATTAAATAATTTAAAATTAGATAATCTAAGCGATTTCATTTTGTTATATATAGCTCTCAAGAAACTAGATTGTGAGACCACCCGCGCTTTTGAAATGGAAAACCGAAATTGTGAACTTGACGATTTACTTTCTTTTGTCCGCGATCAAATTAAAATCATACAACGTCATGGTTCATTAAATTCTAAGTCTAAACCTCATTCAAATTTACCGCTTGTTTCTAAAAACGTCGTAAAGTCATTTTTAGTAAATAGTAATTCCGCATGTCCCGTTTGTTCTTTAAAAACTCATACTCATTATTACAACTGTTCTAAGCTTAACGACATGAATCCGCGTGAACGATATCAGGTTGTCAAGCGCAACCATTCATGTGTAAACTGTCTCAGTTTACGACATACCGCATCAACTTGTAAATCGTCTAATGCCTGTAAACATTGCAATTCACATTCGCATCACACTATGCTTCATTTTAATGATAACACGCATTTCAAAAATAAAAGTAGCCGCTCGCAATCTGAAAGGGAAAACGTCCCTGCGCGAGCCGCGTACGTCTCGCCGCCGCGGCGGTCGCGGTCGCCTCGTGGTAATGCTATCCCGCTCTCACCCGCACGCGACGCTGCGCGCGCAGCCTCTCACTCGCACGGCAGTGGCGCGTTATCATCACCCGTACACTCGACAGCGCAAGTTCTCTCAGCGTCGCATAGCCATTCCGATACGGCTAATGACGTAATATGCGCTATGGCGAACACTGTGCGTGCCTCCGCGCATAGTAGTCACGTTTTGTTAGGTACCGCTCGCGCTTACGTTGTTTGTAGCGATGGCTCATTCAAACAAATTAGAATTTTAATAGATACGGGTTCTCAAAATCATTTTATAACGAAAAAATGTTGTAAATTATTAGGAATTAAAACAAAGATTATTAATAATCCTCTCTCAATAAAAGGCATTGGTGATTATGAGACGCAGTCTATAGGTACTTTTACAGAGCTGACTTTAGCTTCTCACTACGATCCGCGTTACACGCTTCGTATTAACCCGCTCGTCTTAAATAAAATCTCAGATAAATTACCTTCGACAAACATAGACGCGAAACAAATAGATTATTTAAATAATATTGCGCTCGCTGACCCGGACTTTTACGTACCTGGTCAAGTAGACTTGATTCTCGGTTCTGAAGTTTTTACCGAGATCCTTCGCCCTGGTAAGGTGGTCGGACCCCCGGGAAAACCGGACGCATTTGAAACCGCATTTGGATACATTATTTTAGGTTCGCTTGAAAACTTAGTTGATTTTCCTATGACTTCTACATCCACGCATACGTTTTTCACTTCGACCGAAGACTCAATTGAAAATTTAGTTACGAGGTTTTGGTCTTTACAGGAGGTACCGTCTAAAAAACATTTATCTCCCGCTGAGCACCAGTGCGAACAGTTCTTTGTTTCTACTACGTCCCGCGATAGCACTGGTCGCTTCGTTACCGCGTTACCGTTTAACCGCGATCCTTCTTGCTTAGGGGATTCTCTAGTTTCTGCGCGTCGTCGCTATAACATTTTAGAGCGAAAATTTAAACCCTCTTCTTCGTGAGGAATACGACGCGATATTCCGCGAATATTTAAAAAATGGAATTATCGAACCCGCGCCTCCATTGAACGTGGAGGATCCATACTACGTTATACCGCATCATGGTGTTTGTCGCTCAGATAAACTTACTACTAAACTTCGTGTCGTATTAGACGCTAGTCACAAGACAACGTCAGGAATGTCTTTAAACGATTGCTTACACTCAGGCCCTAACTTACAAACAGACCTCACCGCTATTATTTTAAATTTTCGACTTTTTAAAATTGCATTTATCGCTGATATTAAACAAATGTTTTTAAATTTAATAGTTCGCAAATCGGATCGTCGTTTCTTAAATATTCTTTATAGGTTTGCGAATGAAAGCGACGTAAAATTATATAATTTTAACCGCGTTTGCTTCGGCCTGCGCTGCAGTCCTTATCTCGCAATGCGCGCTGTATGACAGCTCGCTTCTGAGCAGCAGCAGAATTTTCCGCTTGCTGCTGATATAGCATCAAACTACATATATATGGACGATTTGTGTATTTCGACTCGTTCGTCTGCAGATGGCGCTAGCCTGGCAAAGGATTTAATTGAACTGTTTAGATGCGGCGGATTTAACTTAGTTAAATTTGTTAGTAATTCGACAGAGGTCTTGAACGCGATCCCGGTTGAAAATCGCTTGTCAAGCCAGGTTCAGTTTGACAATGATGATTCACTTAAAATCTTAGGCTTAAGTTGGTGTCCCCGCGAAGATATTTTTCGTATTGCTATTAATTTTACCCCGCGGGCTGAGTGTACAAAGCGTCTCATGTTGTCTACCGTAGCTAAACTATGGGATCTCAACGGTTTTTGAGCTCCAGTAGTTTTATATGCGAAATTATTAATTCCAGCTTTATGGCTCGCCCATATCGGTTGGGACGACTCGCCGTCTGAACATATTTGCATCGCGTGGAAAACTTTTATTAATGAGTTACCACTTTTACATAATTTTCAAATACCACGATTTTTTGGTATCACATCTGATACACACCGCGTTTTTCTTCTTGGTTTTTCTGACGCAAGTGAGAGAGCCTATGGAGCCGTTGTTTATATTTGTGTCGTGGTTCCAAGAGAACCAAACCGCGTCACGCTGGCCATGGCCAAGAGTCGCGTCGCTCCGACACGTACCGTCTCGCTGGCCAGGCTAGAACTCTGCGCTGTGTTGATCATGGCACAGCTGCTTAATTTTATCCGCGACTCAATAGCGGCACGTTGTACAGTTGATGACGTGTTTGCTTTTACTGATTCGTCCGTGGCTTTACACTGGACACATTCGTCTCCGCACCGATTTGACACCTTTGTGGCCAATCGTATTTCTAAGATACAAGAGTATCTCGCGCCGCGTCATTTTTTCCATGTTGATGGAAAACAAAACCCTAGTGACTGCATCTCTAGAGGTTTATCTCCCGCGCAACTATTAGTTCATCCGCTATGGATGCACGGCCCGCAATGGGCTCGTGACAACCCCGCGTCGTGGCCTCTCAATAGGTTCACATTTGATGACACCGCGAATGATAAAGTTTATGAATATAAGAATATTAATCCATCTCTTATTGTCTGCACCGCAACCGTAGTCGCTGAAGAAAATTTTCTTCTTCAACTCGCGTCACGCGTGTCCTCGTGGGACAAACTACTTCGTATCATTGTTTATATTTTAAGATTCACTCGTAAACTTCCGCGCTCTGACTTTTTACAGTTTGAACACCTTAAGGTTGCTGAGGTTACTATTCTTCGTTGTTTACAATCGCATGTCTTTAAGAACGACATTTCGGCAATCAATTCACACCGCAAAGTCTCGAAATCTTTGTTACCATATGCGCCGTTCGTTCATAAAGATGGTTTACTTCGCGTAGGAGGACGTTTAAATAAATCCTCACTATCATTTAACGCCAAACATCCTATATTGTTGCCTAAAAATCATTGCATTACGGAAATGATTATAGATAGTTATCATCACAGGTTTTTACATCCTGGACCGCATCTTCTTTTATCATTGTTGCGACAGAGATTTTGGATAATGTCTGGTCGTAATATAGTACGAAAACGATTTAGGAATTGTAATAAATGTTTTAAATCAAACCCGCGGTCGTTAAACCCATTCATGGCGTCTCTACCCGCTCCTAGAGTAAACGAAGCCAAGCCCTTCATGAATACGGGCGTTGACTATGGCGGACCTTATAACATTCTTATAAGTAGGTACAGAGGCGCACGTAAAGAAAAGGCATATATTTGTCTCTTTACTTGTTTTGTTACGAGAGCAGTGCATTTAGAGCTTGCTGTCGATCTTAGCACTGAGTCATTTCTACGGGCTTTTAAGCGTTTCATTTCGCGCCGCGGTGAATGTTTAAATTTGTTTTCTGACAATGGTACCAACTTTGTTGGCGCCAAGACGCATTTCGATGAGTTACATAAATTTCTTAAATCTAAATCGTTTCGCGAATCTTTTAATGCAGAGGCTGTATCTCACGGCATCAATTGGAGTATGAACCCTCCTAATTCGCCTCATTTTGGTGGTGTATGGGAGACTAACATACGTAGTGTCAAACTTCATCTCAAACGCGTCGTAGGCGAGACGTTGCTTACCTACGAAGAAATGTATACATTGCTTACACAAATTGAGTGCGTGCTCAATTCGCGTCCACTTACTGTCATGAGTTCGGATCCTTCCGAAGCAACCGCGTTAACCCCGTCTCATTTTTTAACGTTAGGTCCATTGACTTCGTTTTATTCCATTCCATGCGAAAATGCAAATCTTAATTTATTACATCGCAAACAATTACTCGACAAGCTTGTTCAAAGTTACTGGAATCGGTGGCGAAAGGAGTATCTTTCAGAGTTGCAAACGCGTTTAAAATGGAACACGCCATCCAACCCAGTTAGGAAAGGCTTGATTGTTATTGTAAAATCAGATAATTGTTCACCGCTTAATTGGCCTCTTGCTGTCATAGACGAGGTCCACCCTGGCTCCGATGGTATTATCAGGGTAGCGCGTGTGCGCACGCAAACCGGAACTTACGTGCGCCCAGTGGCAAAACTTTGTCCTTTGCCCAATCAGTAAATTTCATATACATTTACATTTAGTTTTAGTCGCATTTAGTTTACGTTAAATCTTTAGTTTAACTTACTTCATAGTTACTAAGTTACATTATAGCTTATTTCCGCGTTTTAATTTATATTCCGCTAGCATCCGCGACGCATCTCATCCGCTTCATTTCGTTCCGCATTTATAATTTTTATCCCATCCTTAATTCTCATTATATTCCTTTCCCATCCCTTTTTCTTGTTTAGGGAAACCCTAAAGGCCGGGGGGATGGTTGCGCTATATTGCAAATAGGCAATTGTGATGGGATAAGCCGCGTGAGTGCGCTGATGCACTCACCCCAGTCGTCGTTACACCGTGTAACAATTAACACGGCTTCCGCGTAATTAACTATCATCCCGCACCGCGCGCGCGCAGGTTGACCGCGCCCTATACGCTTTATGAACTTTTTTTACTGTGTACTATACGAACTTTAAGTGCCCTGTGCTAATTTTTATGGAAGCGGAGATAGGAGTTGCAGCAGAAGGTGAGTCCCTGAACTTTTGTTTTTTTGCACGTGGTGTGTCCATCACCGGCAGGGGTTCCCTTCTCGGGAGGTAATACGCCTTCCCGCATCCCCAAAATTACAGTCCACTTGCTCCACCAGGTAGACTTACCAACTTAGTATTCCTTGGATAACTTGGTTGCAGATTCGCCTTCCTCTAACCGTTTATTAATCTCGTATTTATCTTTTATAGAAAGAACAACATGTTTACGTTTATAAATAAAACTATCTTTTCGGATTGTTTCGCGGATTTATTTTGATTTTTGGTTCCCGACGTTTCGAATGCTTTACAGCATCCATGGTCACGGGAGAGACTGAGGTGTTACATTTCTTGAAGGTATAGTTTTTACAGACAGCGTACCTACAATTAACAAAATGAAAATTGCACCAATTACATTACAATATTTTTTAACTTTAAACATTTTTATAATTTTAATTATAATTGAATATGGAATATTATTTATTTAATTTGTGCTATTATTTTTATAATTATTACAATTTTAAAAATATGATTTTAGTAATCTATATTTAGTGTTGCCATTAATAATAATAATAATAATGAACACTATTGCACACCACACAAGAAAATACATAAAGAAGTGAAATACATAACAATAAAAAGATGCACAGCAGGCGGCCTTATCGCTAGAAGCGATCTCTTCCAGGCAACCTTAGGGTAGAGGAATCAGTATATAAAAATGGTAGGCGGTGTACTTGTATAAATACATACTTATACACATACATATATAGGCTGCAGTTTAGAATAGGGGACATTGCCCCTGGCGGATTGGGTGGTATTTCTGGATAGGGCACGTGATAGGGAGTCGAAATGTTAAATAAAAATTTTTCCGGAAACGTACGAGTAAAAAGTTATTGAGACTTAAAGTTACAACATTTCCATACATTATTTTGTCATTACTACCATTTAGACACTTGGAAATGTCAAAACGTCACTTTCAATTGTTAAAATGATCTCCAGATGATAGTCTTTATTTGTACAGTTTCTGGCTGCCTATTATAATAGCTTGCGATTTAGTAGGGTTAATATCAAGGCCATATGATTTACTCCAAGCAGAGATTCTGGCGAGATCATTATTAATTAAATTAACTGTATGAGGTAAGTCTGATAGAGATGTGGTTGCGTAAATTTGTAGGTCGTCGGCATATAGGTGGTAGAGAGAAGAAATTTGATGGCAAATAGAATTAATGAAAATTGAAAACAGGAGAGGAGACAACACGCCACCTTGTGGGACACCGGCATTAATCGTATTCCAATCAGAAAAGGAATCCTCAATTCGTATACGCTGCCGGCGGCCACACAAGTAACTACGAAACCAGTCAATCACCTCAGGAGATATGTTAAGAGAAGTTAATATGGCAATTAGTATATCAAAATCAACAGTGTTAAAGGCATTACTGAAGTCTAATAGTACCATCACGGTAACCCTCTGACTGTCCGTACCCTCTCTAATATCATCAGCGATTTTGACCAATGCAGTAGTCGTACTATGACCGAATCGGAAACCGGATTGAAAGGAGTTTAAAAGATTATGATTAAAAAGAAACGTGCTTAACTGTCGATGCACAAGACGCTCCAGTACTTTAGATAGGAAAGGGAGAATGGATATAGGACGGTAGTCAGGAAAAGAAGATGGATTAGACTTTTTTGGAATGGGAATTACTTGACCATCTTTCCAGGCAGTAGGAAACTTATGGGAAAGTAAGGAGGAATTTAAAATTGATGTAATTGTAGGAGCTATTAAGTCAAGAACAGGAACAATCATTTTACGACTTATGCTGTCCGCGCCCACCGCGTTAGATTTAATGGTCAAAATGTTTCTCTTAACATCACTAATGGAAAATTGACTAAATGAAAAATACGGAATATCAGGAGTAGGTAAAAGTGAAAGTTGATTAATTGTATTTAATTTGTTTGTACTATCTATAGTACCAGAAAGTGAGAAATGCTAATTTAACAAATTTAAGTCGATATTAAGGGGATTGATACATTGTTGTGCCTTTCCTACTCCAATAGATTTAAGAAAATTTAGATTTTTTCTGTTTCATCTTCGTCGATTACAGATTTATGGATATGGCGTCGTTGACAATCTCTACACACCATATTGCAACGATTACGGGCCTTGATGTATTTCCTTTTATTGTTATCACTAGGATTTGCTGCAAACTTCGATTTAGCCATGTACTTTTTCACCTGCAGTTTTTTAATCTCTGGGGTAAGCCAAGGAGCCAGGAGATGCTTCATTCGGACAGGTCGAACAGGAGCATGAATATCGTAAAGTCCAGTTAAAAGTGACGTGAATATGGACAATTGTTCATCAATGGTCTTTGCTTTTGAAACAATCGACCAGTCAATCCGTTCAGCGTCTTCTCGTAGGCGTTCTACATCCATACTAGCAAAATTGCGCTGCAGAAGAACCCTTGATTTTGCTTTTGGCGGCTTTAGCTTATAAGATAAGTAGAGAAGGTCATGATACGAAAACTCTGGAGCAGAGCACTGACCATGTTTAATTACGTGGTCAGTGGAAGAAACGATAATTAGGTCAAGGAGCGAGGGACAGCAATTTGGAAACTTATGAGTAGGACGTAATGGAAGTTTATTTAAATTGGCTCCATCTACTACATCACGAAGGCGGCTTGCCCGTTTGTCATTCTTTAAGAGACAAGTATTAAAATCTCCCATCAACAGAGTATGGTCGTAAAGAGGTCTATACTTGTCTAACAGGATTTCAAATGAAGAGAAATAATACCTCATGGTTGTGGTGGTCTGCTTTGGCAGACCTGCCGTCGGGGCGTCGTAGTTGAATGCGTAAGCGATCCTGCGACGCCCCATTAAGACGGGGGAAGGTTTTGTTGGGTTTTAGTGGGTAGTACTGGCTGTATTACGCCGGTGAGTCCCACACGTCGTGCGTAAATGCATTTCCCAACGTTAAAAAAAAAAAAAAAAAAAAGGGTTGTAGTACACACCAAGGAGTATTTTAAACTTGTATCCGTTCGATTCGGGTAAAGGCCCGAGAGCGTCTACATGAACAGTACTAAATGGAACATTTGGTTTTTCCCAAAATGTTATTGGCTGTTCTGGGGCTCGAGGGACTCTTTTCTTGGAGATACAAATTAGACAGTGAGAAATGTATTTATGAACAAAAACTTTAAGGCCGGGAAACCAAAAGTGTTTCAGTATGAGATCATATGTCTTGTCCTCTCCTATGTGTTGATGTTCATCATGAAAGACACGAAGAACACTTAAGCGATGACCTTTAGGAATATAACACAAAAGCCTAGATTCCTGCCCGACTGGAGTGTACCGATAATATAAAACATCGTTCTTACAGACATAGCGAGTTGAATCTAAATGCCCCTCATTAACCTTTTTTATAAGTTCTAAGGTTTCACTATCAGCAGCTTGAGCCATCTGCGCCCAGTTTAATGGCCTGTCAACATAATTTACTTGCGCTACTGGTGGGTTTCTACTTAGATAATCGGCATGAGACATCATAACGCCTTTCCTATATTCGATAGTGAACTTAAAGTCTTGTAAGTAGATCCACCATCGCGCGACCCGTGGCAGTAAATCTTTTTTCTTTTCGGTGGCCTTCAAAGCATTACAATCAGTAATGATCTTAAATTGAATACCGATTAAATAATGCCTGTAATGTTGTAATGCTTTGACGACCGCCAATGTCTCTAACTCATAGGAATGATAGCGGCTTTCCGCTCCCAGGGTCACCCTACTGTAGTAAGCTACCACCCTTTTGCTACCATCCCCATGAACCTGCATTAATACCGCCCCATAACCTGCGCTACTCGCGTCCGTATGCAACTCTGTAACTAACTGTGGATCGAATATAGCAAGTATAGGTTCATTCGTAAGCTGGCTAATTAAATACTGACGAACCCGTTCCTGTTCTTCACCCCATTCAAACTTTACGTTCTTTTTAGTTAATTTGGAAATACTTGCAGTTTTCGTTGCATAGTCTTTTATATATCGACGAAAGTAACCGGCTAGCCCCAAGAACTGTCTAACCTGCCTAACATTATTTGGTGTGGGTGCGTTCACCAAAGCTGCTATTTTCTGAGGGTTCGGCCTAACCTGACCATGACTAATACTTCTACCCAAATATTCTACTTCTGTAGTCAAAAACGAGCACTTTCGAAGGTTTATCGAAAATCCTGCATCGGTAAGTGTTGTCAGTACATCATGAAGTAAGTTGACACCTTCAGGAATAGACATGCTCATTAAAAGTACATCATCAATATACACAAGTACACTTCCGGCATCGATAAATCTTCGAAGGGTGTCATTTATTATTCTTTGATAGACTGTAGGTGAGTTACAAAGTCCAAATAGCATTTTAAGAAACTCGTAATGTCCCTCGGGTGTAACGAACCCCGTTAAGTGTGTACATTCGTCGCTAATTGGATTTGATAAAATCCTGACGCCATATCTAAGCAACTAAAGTATTTAGACCCCCCAAGACGATCTATATGGTCCTCTATAAGCGGAAGCGGGGAACGATCTTTTATAGTTATTCGATTTAACGCACGAAAGTCAACGCACATGCGATCCGTACCATCCTTTTTCTTAACAAGGATGATAGGGCTCGCATATGCAGAAGTCGATACCTTAATTATATTTTTGTCCAATAAATCTTTTATTAATTCGCGGACTTTTAATTTCTCTTGATGAGACAACCGATAAGGGTGATATGCAATAGGAACCTGGCTAGTTAATTTAATTTGCATCTTGCCTGTCTTCACTGTGGAAGTGGCAGTGCCAGATATCAAAAACGGCGTGAACTTATCAATTACAATCTTTAATGAATTAAAATCGGAACCTTGAAGAGATGAATTGATTTTAACAGCTTCAGTCTCAACAGAGTTAACTATATTAGAATTCGGAGTATGCATCAAATACTGACCGTACTTTGATCGAACATAAATAATTCCCTCTCTATCGAGGACGTCCGTGCCTATAATTATTGAAGTGTTCATACACGTATCGGGAACGATTACGAAATCAATCTCAAGAGCAATTTTACAAAATTCAACAACAAGGGTAACAAATTCCTGAGCGACAATAGTCTGTTTACCTATACCCTTCAATACGCAATTAATTGGCTTACGTTGGCAACTAAAATACTTAACAGTGTCCGATGACATTAAGGAAATATTAAGCGCTCCGCTGTCTATCAAAACGTCTACAGGTATACCCTGTATTACCGCAGTACTAATGTCCCCAACTTCCCGACCACTAGTTACTTGTTTACATAGGTTAACATTTCTGTGATTACTACCCTGAGTAAGAGCCCTAGATTTCGCAAAACAGACATTCTCCGTATGACCTATCTTTTTACAAAATGAGCAAGTCGGTTTCGATCCCTCATTGTCTACCTTATGTTTCCGTTTATCATCAACGGTTCTCTTTCGACATTCAGTACGCATATGACCTAATTTACCACAACCGTGACACTTAAGTCGGCGAGTATTGGAACTGTTAGTAAAACTATTAGTAGCCCTACGACCCTCGTATTTAAAGTTCGGTTTAGGTTTAACATAAATAGCCAAAAACGGTACTAAATTATCTACGGTCAGATTGGCATTTATAGCAGCTGCCCTAACCTGCGCGTTGTTAATTCCATGGAGAACTATTTGGACCATAAGATCTTCGCTTACCCCCTTTACAATACGTAATCGCAATAAAGATCTACGCGCGTATTCGGCGTACGTCGAAAACCTATCAGAATTTGTGCTCATAACCTCGTAGAGTATATTCGCGTAATCTAGCTGATGCGGACACAATGACCTAAACTCTCGACAGAAATTGGACCACGAACGATCATTACTGGTCCATTCATTTAACCAAATCTTGGCATCGCCCTTTAAACAATTAGCGACTCGCGATAAGCACTCTAAATCGTCCCAATTATTAATTTGCTTCGCCCTATTTACTTCACTACACCACACTTTAAAATCGTGCACAGCCGGATCAAAATTTGACACATAATAACCCTGCGGCTTCGTTCGGGTAATGGCAAGCAATGCTTCCGTAAACGCTTGAGCAGTGCTCGTGGACGCGTCGCTTTCCACTACAGGTACGCTACCGTGATCAGTTTGTAACGAATTTCGTGACGAGTTGGCTGTCGATTGCTCGATAGCAGACAGACGAGTCATAATCGCATCTAACGTATGTTTAATCGAATTACTACCACTGCGCGAACGAGATCTACCCGAAACTAATGAATACTCACTGTTACCGCGTGATATCCGTTCACGATTCTCCGAACACAGCCTGCGCGGTCGCCAAGAACGTTCAGTACTTCGACGCGATACTCGCTCGCGACGATTGTGCACACGTTTGTTACGACGCGATCTGCTGCGAGATCGTCTTTCACTAAAGGGAGAACCTACTGACCTACTACGCGAACGAGATAACCTTTTATCGTCAGATTCACTTCGCGATCTATGACGGCGGCGAGTTGCCCGTGACGGCCTATTGCGCGTTTGTTCGTTCCTCAACGATTTACCGCGGGACTGTCTATCTACACGGCTAGGAGTTCTACCCGATCGACTACGTGAACGCGAACGGCACGATCGTGAACGCGGCATGACGATTTCAAATTAACGGCCGTTTGCTTATGAAGTGGTGTCGTAAGGATCTATCCCACTTCTGATTTTAGGTGAAAACAAACTTATTTATTAAAAAAAAAGACACAAAACCGAACACTTAACTTCTATTTATTAATAATTTTACAACTCGAACAATTATCACGAAATTAACCTTAACCACTAACTAAATAAGAAAAACACAAACATAAGAATTGCAATTTAAATTAACCAAGCAATCAACCGTTAATTTGAATATAAAAATAGTATACGCGCTCGTCATGAAACAACGACCTATCGTTCCGAAAGCCGAGAAGCAAATGAGCTCTGAGCGGGTAGCAAACTACTTTTATTAACGCTGTTGCATGACGTCACGAAACATATTAAAATTATCGAGATTATGCTGATAATATTTATATTGTAGGAGATTAGATAGAACGGTTCGCGACAAAGTGCGGATAGCGACTACTCGTGCCTCTATATAACATTACTAATTAAAACATTAAGATCTATACCAAATAGGGAGGGTGCCGATATGATGCAATATAATATTATTATTATACTATAAGTACATAGTAGGCACAAGACAAACAGACAAATAGACAGAGAAACAAAAAATTAAAAAAAAATCTGGATTTATTTTATTTGTCTTCTTACATCCCCCTGACTCGGTTTTTAGCATTTTTTTGCTATGTACAGACATTCGACCTCTACTGTTTTATTATAGTATACTCGTAGATCTGATATGCTGTCATTTTGATCCACACAGTAAGAACTTACTACAACTGCCTGTCTCTTATGTTTAGATTTATTATTTGATTTTATTATATTAATAATAGGATCCCATGACGATGGTAGTACCCAGCCATCTTCCCTATTGAAATTTGGATGTTTTTTAATTTCTATGGCTTCTCGAATCATTCTAGGGCGATATCGGTTTTCTTTTGCGAGGATTTGAGGTCTATCGAAGCGAATATAATGGCTTGGGCGGTCCTGGCTATGTTTGCAGACAGCAGATGTTGTATTGCGACGATGCTTCACATTAGCTATGTGTTCTTTGACCCGGGTTCTAATGGATCGCTTTGTTTGTCCGGTGTAAGAGCGCCCACAATCACAATCAAGCTTGTAAACTCCTGCATCTTGTAGAGGGATGTGGCACTTGACAGGTGGTAAGAACTGACTAATTTTCTTTGGCGGCTTGAAGTAAGTTTTAATTGAAACTCGCTTTAGAATGTAGCCAATCTTGTCTGTGACGCCTCTCATGTAAGGTAGGACTGCAGGGACGCGCTCGACTGTGGCTGGTTTCACTCGTTCCCTGTGACGTAGGCGCGGCACTTGCAGCTTGTTGTCTCGTAATAATTATAATATTAACAGCAAAATTAAATAAATAATATTCCATATTCAATTATAAAACTAATTAAAATTATAAAAATGTTTAAAGTTAAAAAATATTGTAAGGTAATTGGTGAAATTTTCATTTTGGTAATTGTGGGTAGGCTGTCTGTAACAACTATACCTTCGAGACATGTAACACCTCAGTCTCTCCCGTGGCCATGAATGCTGTAAAGCATTCGAAACGTCGGGAAACAAAAATGCAAATAAATCCGCAACAAAATCCGAAAAGATAGTTTTTTTTAAATGTCAAATATTCGCGTAAATCTAAGAAAGTATTAGGTTCTTCCCATTTTACGTTTAATAGGTGTTTTTCCCTTTTCTTTATTCAGTAAAGTTGTTCTTGGTACGCCGAATTTCTGTGCCGCAGTAGCTGTCGGGATGCCTCCCTGCATTCTTGTATAGCTGCTTCCATATAAGCTTCAGAATAACGGAACATTTGTCCTTTAATTGGCGGCATCGTCCTCAAACATAAACAAATCTGAAATCAAAAGCTAATAGTTGACACCTAGTATACCCAATAGTTGACACCCTGTCTACTGTTGGATATGGTAATGTAAAAGTAACAAAAATTAAATAGGACATTATTCACAGGACATAGAGGCAATAATTGCATGAATATGAGCTGAAAAATTCAGTTTGCTGTGACCCCAGTAAATGACACACGTGTCGGCTTTTAGGTTTTCACTAATTTCTGATACTAATAGTAGACACACTTCAAATTGTTAAGAAATCTAACTAAAATAAAAAGGCAATGGTCTTATATCAATAATTTTATGTTCAATGTATAAAATTATTGATATAAGAATATATCAAACAAAATGTAGCAAAAATCGTAAAAATGTAGAACAAAATCATACCTGCAAAATGCCAGCCTCCTTAAGATTTTTTTTTAAAATACAGCGCACGTGTTCACTCGTTCACATGGTTTACTTTCAACTGAGGCCATTTTGAAATTTGCTTAAGAAAGTGTATGCAAGTTTTTGACCAGGTGTCATAGATGTCACTAGGTGTCTCTAACATCAATAGTAAAGTAATTTCAATGGGTATTATTCTTATCATAAAGCGTTTTTTTTTTCGAAAGTGTCATCCTTTAGTTCACTGTCGAGCATTAGTGCTTTTACCGTAATTAAAATATTTTTAATCTTTTTCCTTTTGGATCTGACGTTAACATTTCTCATTTTGTGAAACAATTGAAAATTCTAAGTACTTTCTTTGTCGTTTTGAAACTAAACTGCGTTTACTTTAGTTTATAATAAAACCAAACTTTTCAAGTAATTGTCTTGTAAAATTAACACTCTGTAGTAGTGGTGAATTGAGCGAGCTGGATCAAAGAAGATCCATCTCTCTCAATTCACGTTTTCAAAAACTTAGAAAAGTCCAGTTTTCATAGTTTTTAAAAACTTATAAAAGTTTTTTTGTATTTTTACTTTTTCTTTTGTGTCTGTTTATCAACATACAAAGAATTTCATTTATATTATTATATTAACTACTTATATAGACTGGTAAAGGAATGTCATTTACAGTTTAAAAAAAAAATGGTTTTACCCAAATGTAAACACAGCGTCACTCTCTATGCAGTTATGTAATAGGTATATTCATATTGGTATTTTAACAATACTGTTCCTACGTCACATCGGATCACGCCACCGGCTCGTGATCGAACCGGTTTCGCGACGGTCACTCCTGCGACGCGCCGAGCCCTCTAAACGCCCGGGACTCGCTCACCACCTCTCGCCGTGTGCATACGTACGGTCGTCTCAAGTAATCAACAGCGATAATACAGTCCATATTACCACGAAACGCATTTTTATTTAGTCAAGACCACCAGCATCACATCTGGAGCTTGGCATCAACATATGGTCCTTCGAAGGAAGAAGATAGCCGTCTTATTGCTGTGCACATTGCCCGTGGACTTCGGACCGCCCGTCGACCGCCAGCGCCAAGCCGCGGAGGATACTTAGAGGACAGTCTACCACGTGGAGGAATATTTAATATTGAGTGAGTCCGTTCCATATCCTTTATTTTCCATCTTTTCTAGCTTTTTTCCTTCCTTGGAATTTAGGATTATTCTATCGCGGATCAGGCATATTGATCTCTTCATATAAGCTAGCATATTCTTTATAGCTATAATAAAAAAAAAAAATAATAAATAAATAAATAAATAAATAAAAAAAATCTTATATATTCGTATAAAGCTTTAATAAATAATAATACATAAAATCATTTCTTTTGTGTTGAATGGACGGTTTGCGGTAAGCCTTTTGTTCTTGCTTCAACATTCATTATTACTTTGAACAGCTGTTTATGCAGATATAATTTTTTTTTACAAACTTGTAATATTATTATTTGTTTATATCGCTTTGCTCGCGCATAAAATTCATCTTAATTTCTTAATATGTCTGACGCAAAATTGAGAGATCTTGTGAGAAAGCGTGGCAGCTTTAAGGCTAAATTAACATCATTTAGTAATTTTCTTAGATTTTTACCGAGCAATAATTTAGATCCCTTTCAATCAGCGGAACTACAATGCCGCCTTGATCAAATGGAGATTCTATATAAGGAATTCGACGTGTTACAGACGGAGTTGGAATTGTTGTCGGAGGACGCGGATGCCATGTACGCTGAGCGGGAACAGTTCGAGATGCAGTACTACGCGCAGGTTGGCCGCGCTAGAGTAATACTTGCTCCCGCGCGTCCTACGTCGCCAGCGCTCGCCTCTGCCACGTCGGATGGCAGTGATCATCACGGCTCTGGTTGCAAGCACGACTTCGTCCGACTACCCAAGATAGACTTGCCTCACTTTAACGGGGACTATCAGCACTGGCTTGAATTCCGAGATACGTATATTTCCTTAATTCACGATAATAAAAGCATACAATCAATTAATAAATTCCATTATTTGCGTGCCGCTTTAACCGGCAGTGCATCGTTAGTGATAAAAAGCATTGACTTTAAGGCCGATAACTATACTATAGCATGGCAGTTGTTGTTAGACCGCTACAATAATGAAAGGTTGCTTATCAATAATAATGTTCAAGCGTTATTTAATTTTTCTGTTATACAAAAAGAATCATGCCATTCATTACGTAATATGATAGATATTATAAATAAAAATTTAAGAGCGCTTGACACTCTCGGACAGCCTACAGAACATTGGGACACATTAATCATTTATATGATGTCTAAAAAATTGGATACTGTGACCAACCGAGAGTGGGAAGAATTTAAAAATAGTTTAGATAATTTTCCAAATTTAAAAAAATTTTCAAAAATTTTTATCTAACAGAGCTGACTTACTTGAGACCTTGCATGACAATAAAAACTTAAAATGTAATTATATAAATTCTAAACAACCTCATGAAATTAACAAAAATACAAACTATCTTACGACTACATATATTAAATCAGAAAAAGTTACATCATGTCCTATGTGTTCTCAAAATCACTTCTTATTCAGCTGTCAATCCTATAGAAATCTCGATGTTGATTCGAGAATCAAAAAAGCTTCTGAAAGCAATATTTGTATGAACTGCCTTCGTCCTGGTCATACTGACAAACGATGCAAACTGTCACATTGCAAGTATTGCAAATTAAAACACAACACCCTCTTACATAAGGAATCTCAAATAGACCTTAAAACAAGTGACAATATCACATTGTCGACTAATACTATTAATAATACACAATCAAAAAATAATCAGGTCCTTATAATATTATCCACAGCTATGGCAAAGGTGGCTGATGTCAATGGGAGGCTTCATCCTGCCAGACTCCTCTTAGACAATGGCAGTACTTCTAATTTCATCACCCAGGAACTCTGTGGAAAGCTCGGTTTGGTAAAACGAAGCTCTAATTCAACCATCTCAGGTATTAACGGTCAAGTTTCTAGTACATCTGAAAGTTGTCATCTTACTATACAATCTTCTTGTGGTGACTATCAGGTGAGCGTAGACTGTCTTATTTTACCGACAATAACACATTCACTGCCTAGCACTTACGTAGATAAAAAACATCTTTCTATTCCCGTAGGCCTTCAGCTAGCAGACCCTACATTTAATACACCTTCAGCGATTGATATACTCGTCGGCGCTGAAGTCTTCTGGGACGTCTTAGGTTCCAATTCGATCAATTTAGGTAATAATCAGCCTAGGTTGCAGTCATCAAAATTAGGTTGGCTTATTTCTGGTTGTGTATACCAGTCCCGACCACGTCAACGTTCATCTATGTGTCATTTTCTGTCAAGTAGGGAGAGTGATCAGCTAACTCGCTTTTGGGAGCTTGACTCTGTATCAAACCAAAGCTGTTTCTCTTTAGAAGAGGAGGCTTGTGAGAAGCTCTTTCAAGAGACTACCTATCGTAACGAGTTCGGCCAATTCATCGTCACCATCCCTTTGAAAGACTCCCCTGAGTGTTTGGGGGACTCTTATGCAATGGCCAAGCGTCGGTTTATGTCCTTAGAGCGCAGGTTTGAACGTGACTCCGTTTTTAAAGACAGATATTTACAATTCATTAAAGAATACATAAATCTTAATCACATGACAGAAAATTCAAAATCATTAAAGCATTCAAAATTTAATTATTTTATGCCACATCACGGTGTGATACGTGAGTCTAGTACTACCACAAAACTTCGCGTAGTATTTGACGCTTCAGCCTCTAGCACCTCAGGCAAGTCTTTCAATGATATACAGAGAGTAGGTCCAACTGTGCAGGAGGATTTATTGTCAATTCTCTTAAGATATAGGCAATATCAATTTGTTGTGACAGGAGATATTGAAAAAATGTATAGAGCTATTTTAGTTAATCCACCACAGCGCCAGTTACAGCAAATTGTCTTCAGATTTGATTCCTCAGAGCCTTTAAAGACATATACCCTTAACACAGTGACGTACGGTACCGCTTCAGCACCGTACTTAGCTACTAAATGTTTAGTGTCTCTAGCAGATCAGTGTGAGGATCCAGAGGTTAGTGAGTCTATAAAGAGAGATTTTTACGTTGACGACTACTTGAGTGGTGGTGACTCGATAGAGTCTGTCGTTAAAGTATGTAAAGGTGTTATTGATACTCTCGAATCAGCAAAGTTTCATCTCCGTAAGTGGCAATCAAATAGTCCTAAAATTTTGAAAGCAATCACTAGCACAGACACTAAATATGTAGATAAAACATTAAATTTAAATGACTCATCTCCTTGCAAAACTCTCGGTCTATATTGGGACTGTAATTTAGACCAATTATTCTTTGCAGTTGATTTTAAATATTCTACAATTAAAGTTACAAAACGTTATATTCTATCGTTAATAAGCCAAATTTTTGACCCCCTTGGCCTCGTCGGACCATGTGTGGTCCAGGCAAAAAATTTGTTACAAAAATTATGGATCCTCAAATGTAGCTGGGATGAAGAGGTACCTATACATATCAAATCTCAATTTCTGGATTTGATTCAGTCATTTTCAGCTCTTAATTCTCTTCGCATTCCTCGTTGGGTATCATGTAGGAAACCCTCTGTGATCGAGCTTCACACCTTTACAGATGCCTCTGAACACTGTTATGCTGCTTGTTGCTATGTGAGAACGATAACAGTCGATGGGTCAGTCTGCGTTCGCCTGCTAGCTTCCAAAAACAAGATAGCTCCTATAAAACCCACAACTATACCACGTTTAGAGTTGTGTGGTGCTTTACTAGGTGCACGACTTTATAAAAAGGTACGCAATTCACTTACCGTAGATTTTAATACCTGTTCCTTTTGGTGTGACTCGACGATTGTTCTGGGGTGGCTCTCTACAGAGCCAAGACGACTTGAGCAATTTGTTCGCAATAGAGTTACTGAAATACAAGAAATTACAGCTGGCCAGACCTGGAGCTATGTGCCTTCTAAAAGCAATCCCGCCGATCTGGCTTCTCGAGGGGTGAAGGCTGATTACATCAGCGCGTCCACTCTCTGGTGGTCAGGTCCGGATTTTATCAATCAGACTAACATCCAATTTCCTACACTATCTAATTCACAGTTTCGTTCATTACCAGACATATCTTTGCATTCAAGTATGGATAACAACAAAAATGATAACAATTTAATTTCAAATTTAATACATAAATTATCATCATATACAAAATTGGTTAGAGTCATAGCATACATAAAAAGATTTATAAATAATTGTAGGAATCATAAAAACAAAATATTATCTTACCTAACTCTTATAGAATTACAAATGTCACAGTTGTTAATATTACAGATTTCTCAGCAGGAAATGTTCCCTGAGGAATATAAAATACTTATAAAAAATCAGGCCTTACATAAGAAAAATCGATTAATTAGTCTTTCACCCTTTATTAGTTCAGAAAACTTAATACGAGTAGGTGGACGTCTTAAAAATTCTAACTATTGTTATGACGTCAAGCACCCTATCTTATTGTGTAGTAAGCATCATGTAACAAAAATCATATTTGAAAAAGAACATAAAGCACTTTGTCATGCAGGACCTCAATTACTGTTAGCACACATTAGGCTCACTTACTGGCCCCTAGCAGGAAAAAACCTAGCAAAGCAAATAGTACGTAATTGTCTTAAGTGTACTCGTCTCAAAGCGCAACCTATCCAGGTCATAATGGGAAACCTACCTAGCGATAGGACGAACCTAGAGTTTCCTTTTTTGAATACAGGTCTTGATTACGCCGGGCCAGTGCTGATAGCCGACCGAAAAGGTAGAGGTTGCAAGTTAATAAAATCTTATATTTGTGTTTTTGTGTGTCTTGCAGTCAGAGCTGTGCATCTCGAGCTGGTTTCTGACCTCACAAAAGAGGCGTTTCTTGCAGCCTTCAGCCGATTCATCAGCCGTCGTGGCAAACCTCAGCGGGTGTACTCCGACAATGGGACCACATTCGTGGGAGCTTTCAATGAGCTTTCACGTTTTCTCCAAGTTTCTTCTGTCTTCATAGAGTCAGACATTGTAAACCAGGGTATAGAATTTAAATTTATACCTCCCTATACTCCACATTTTGGTGGAATTTGGGAAGCAGCAGTAAAGCAGTGTAAACATTTGCTACATAGAGTCATGGGTTTAACTCACTTAACTTATGAAGAGCTTTCAACGTGTCTGGTTCAGGTAGAGGCTATCTTAAATTCTAGACCTTTAACACCTCTTTCCACAGATCCTTCAGATTTGTCTTATCTTTCCCCTTCTCATTTCCTCATCGGACGAACTCTTACATCATTTCCTCGTCCTCAAATAACCAATAGCAACATCCAACGGCTACAACGCTTCGATCGCGTTGAGAAGTTGCGTCAACACTTCTGGCAACGCTATTCTCATGAATATGTGTCTCTGCTTCAACAGAGGACTAAATGGCAGACTTCGGGGCAGGACCTAAAGGCAGGCACAATGGTCCTAGTAAAGGACGCCAATATGCCTCCTCTTTTATGGCTGCTTGGCAGAGTTATTGCTGTCAGAACTGGATCGGACGGACACAGCAGAGTTGCGGATATCCTTACGAAAAAAGGAACTATTACACGAGCATATAATAATATCTGCCCTCTTCCAGTGTCCTGATCAACTTCTTGAAGTCTTCCTTACTTCAACCCGGGGAATATGTTCCTACGTCACATCGGATCACGCCACCGGCTCGTGATCGAACCGGTTTCGCGACGGTCACTCCTGCGACGCGCCGAGCCCTCTAAACGCCCGGGACTCGCTCACCACCTCTCGCCGTGTGCATACGTACGGTCGTCTCAAGTAATCAACAGCGATAATACAGTCCATATTACCACGAAACGCATTTTTATTTAGTCAAGACCACCAGCATCACATCTGGAGCTTGGCATTCAACAATACTGTGTGGATAAAACTGCTCGATTCGAAAATTGATTTCTGGTTTACATAAATAAAACTTTGTATGTAACACATAAATCTATTTTGGTTGGTTCCTATAATATTATCAAGTTATTAGTGTATTTAAAATAAAAGCGACATGTGACTTAATAAAGATTTTTATTTTATTAAAATACTGCCAAACCGAATACAAATAATACTTACTTACTGAAATGTTATAAAAGTAGTTATTTAATAAAGTAAAGAATACAACTTATAGTTTTACGTTAATCACTTAGTTGTTCTTTCATTTGAGTGATAATTTTAGTAACATCTCTATAAATATCATCCCGGAACAAGTTTTGTACTACGTGCTGTATACATAGATTTGCATTACACTTGCATACTTTATCCTCATTATTTTGCAATTGTTCCACATCATATATTTGAATGCGAATAATTTTGGTACCTTTTGATGGTATTTTCATATATGAATATAGTGTATTAGCATCCGCTGATCTTTTACTGCTCTTTTCTTCTGGGTTATTTGGTATAAATCTGAATAAGTCTCCAGAGTCCTGAAATAAAAATTATTATTGAAAGTTATTTACTTATTATTAGTGTATTTTAAAGTATTTGGTATAGAACATTTTATTCATAATATTAAATGACTTAAAATTCCGCTTTCACAGTTTTTAAATGTTCTATTAATGAGACTTTAATATACCTATATACTAGTAAATATATATAAGACTTATAATATTAACTTACTTCCATTTCCCCAAAAAAAATCTAAAATGCTGTAGACCGAAGAAAGGTTTTTTTGTGAATTAAGTAGGTTTAGTGCACGCACAGTCAAAGATACTTTTATTACACAAATTCACATAGGACCGCTCTTAATGAGGATCTGATTGAGAATAACTTGAATTTTCTTTGTAAATCATCAGTAAGTAAATATAAAACAAAGTTCTTAGACCAAGTTTGTCTGTGTATGAGCTATAATCTCATAATCGAGAAACTAAATGATTTTCATTTGAAGACGTATCTATGGTTCCATTATGCTATTCGTGTGACGCCAGGGCTCAATATTAGTATGGATAAAATGCTTAGTCCTCCAAGTTCAGTTTCCAACATGTTTTAACCTGTAAGATGTAACGTGATGAAATTGAACATTCCTTACCATAAAAGGACACCCGACAGAGCGGCGTCGTCGGGTGCAAATTGATCCTATCGATGTTTACTGAAACTATCATAATAACTCTCTAGCCATGTTTTGTCAAGTTGTACGCACATAGATTATCAAGTCATATTTTAGAATAAATAAGGTAGACAGAACCAGGGGAATATGTAAAGTTCATTTTTAAAATAATTTGTGCTATCTCCGCATTTTTAGATTAATCTGCACACATATCGACAGTCAGCTTACATACAAACAATTTGTGTTTAACTGTCTACACACACATTTTAAATTTTTGAAACTATTTATAGGCTGGTGCCCATCAAGCCGCCATTTTCAAGTCCTACTTTCAAAGGTGACAGAATTCCTCAGCTCCAATTGTTTTTTTTTTTACAAGTAGGTACCTAACCAAGTTGAAGTGTTCATCAGTGTTTTTCGTGAATTAAGTAAAATTTTCGTGAATTTCATCCAACATGTAAGTACTTCTTTTATATCTTAGATTTTATTTTCCATTTCCCTGTATCAATTTAACATAGTCATATAAAATTCTTCGGATACAAGAAAATAGAATAGTAATTTTTATTTAATTACTAACTGATGCCCGCGACTTAGTCCTCGGGGATTTAGTTTTTAAAATCCCTCGTGAACTCTTTGATTTTCCGGGATAAAAGTAGCCTCTGTCACTCTCCAGATCCTCAACTATACCCATTCAAAAAATCACGTCGATCTGTAGCTCTGTTGCGGCGTGATTGAAGGATAAACCAACAAATCAACAAACACACTTTCGCATTTATAATATTAGAATGATTTAAACAGTTTCGATAAATTCATCCAACCAGACGTTCTTTTTCAACTTTGATGAAATTGTCTGATTTTTCTCTGAGGATTGAATGATACTAGAATTACAATAATTTTTAATTTACATTATTGAATTATAATAACTTGGAGGTACCTTATTTAAAAATATTAAGAACAGCAGTTGGCAGCTTCTGTGTTTTTTTTTTGTATCTTTTGTGAATGTCAGATCAAAATCAGTTCAGCCTTCCTACATTGCATAAATAATGTTCACCATTTCTATCGAAAATATTCACCTTAGTTCTTAACAGATGTCTAGTTTAATGATTAGAGCGTGTAAACAAATCGTCTATTCGCAAAACGGACTCAGAAAGAAGAAGTTATTTAAAGGTTTCAGATTCGAATCCCGAGACATCGTAGAAGATATAATTTTTTTTTTAGATATTTAAAACTTAGTATTCGATGCAAACTTAAAGTTAATACAGCTTTTTTTAATGATACATACAGTTTTTGTTAAAGTTATAATTATTTCTAATTTCAGGTCAAGCAACCATGAAAACATTTTTCTATCAGAAGAGTCTTCCTCTGAAGAGAGGACCGAGCCGAAGGGGAAAGAGAAGAAAGCTGTGAGGAAAAACAAGCGAGGGCATAACTCTCATGGAAACGAGCCTTCAACTAGCGGGGACGCTATAGTACGTGTTCGGTCCAGCGGAAAGAAATCAAGATCAGCCAAAGTCACCGCTCAAGATCTTTTCGGCGTAGACTCCGATGATGGTGAAATCAACGATGTAACATGTAAAAATACATCTCCTTTAGTATCTTATTTAACAAAACGGGTAACAAACGGCTTTTCACGACAAATAAAGTTTGATAAGCCTGGCAGTCATTTTGTCGAAATAAAAATATATAAATGCGAAGAAATCGAGCGCGTATCTCCGATGAATAGATGGCGCTATGCAATAGTTGCTCTTAAAAATAGAACAAATGTTGATACCGAGTCCTGGCGACATTTATCAGCATATTTAAGCGAAGTCCGAAAGGAGTTCAAGGAATGTTCGCCAAATTTCATAAATTCACATTTATTGTAAATAATATATATTTAACGTTTTACTTTATTAATATAATGTATTAATATTAATAAAGTACATTTACCTATCCTACTAATCTTGTCATATTATACTCATTTACGTTTTAAAACTTACTATTTTATAATAAATGAATATTTCAAGTTTCGTATTTTCTATATATTCGTATTTTATTTCTTGTTCACAGTTGTCGACACCAGTAATAAAGAAAAAGACAAAGACATTAAGTTTTGTAAATACTGTAATTTATATATATTAAGAAATAAATATAATTACCATTTGAGAAGTAATATACATATCGAAGCAACATTAATTTTCTCTATTATTTTCCATTATTTTATCATGAATTATACAGTGGGCGTTATATGGGAAGTGTTGGTTCAAATGAAAGTCGATGCAATCACAGTTGTATTTCAAATTAACAATAATCACTTTGTACATAGTTAAACAGCACTTCACTACACAGCCATATACCACTTCATTATTACCATGTATAGACAATACGGAACGCAAGACAGTTCCTAGTGGAACGGTCCTAAGCTTGGCTCGGCTCGAAGGCAAGTGTCCAGCCCTCTTAGCACCCCTCCCTTAGCTAGGCTCCGTCGTAGCACGAAGCTCACCGAGTGTTGGCGATAATACCGAAGGTGCTGCCATCACTCAGGCGTCGTGCCGCGCTTCGTTTAGCGACCGTATTGATGACCGTCTCCGACATACATAAGGCAAATTGCTTGTTGAATACAAAATTTGATAATATAAAAGTCATTGCTTCTGCATTTAAAAATCGAATTATAACATATAGATTACAGCCTGAGAATATAGAAAAGTACTTTACTCCCGAGTCATTTCTTAAAGATAATGAAAAAGATATATTAAAGGTCATTGAGCTCTCAATTACTGAACATACATGTGTGAAAGTTAATTTTGAACTCTTTGCTCTATTTTATTTACCAAGTTCTGATCAACTACAACTCAAGTCATTTAATTCAAAATTTCAAATTCTATGTCGAAATACTGATCTGAAAGAAATGTTTTCTTTAGTAATAGACTCTATGAAAATGAAAATGGCTGAATTCGAACATTGCAAGTCTGGTTGGACTTTTGGAACAATTAGTCATTTAGAAATAAACGTGAATAAATACTCGCCTATGAAGGGAAGTAGTTATATAGAACTCCCCGCGACTATTAAAAATACTAAGAGTTGTATTAATATTAAAAATGAAGACGATCACTGTTTTTTATGGAGTATAGTTGCAGCATTATATCCAGCAAAAAATAACGTATGTAGAACTAGATCTTATCCTCATTATAGTAATGTGTTCAAAATAGATGGTATGTCTTTTCCACCTACTATACACGATCTCAAAACTTTTGAAAAGCAAAATTCTAATATAAGTTTCAACATTTATGGCCTCGATAATTGTAACCAAGTAACTGGCCCGCTTTATATATGTAATTCAAGAAAAGTACACCATGTCAATATATTATACATTGAGAAATATAATAAGGGTCACTATTGCTTAATAACAGATTTGTCACGTCTTGTGCGACCACAGATTTCAAAACATAATGGCAAATTACATTTCTGTGATTCATGTCTTCAACATTTCTCGTCGAAAAAGAAATTTATGTCACACCAATGTTCTAAAGTATTAACTATATTGCCGAAAGAAAATAGCATATTACAGTTTAAAAGATATGAGCGAAAAATAAAAATAAATTTTATAATATATGCAGATTTTGAAAGTTTATTGTTGAAATGTAATAAAAATGAACAAACATGTAATACGGTTAATTTACAGTTACACGAGCCATCTTGTTTTGGTTACTATATTTGTTGCTCTCATGATTCTAAGTTAAATAAATATGTATCATATAGAGGTCCGGATTGTGTTAAAATCTTTATAGAACGTTTAATTGAAGATGTTAAAGATATTGATAAGCTATTATCTGTTAATAAACCAATGAATCCACTAACCGATAAACAAAGAAATGCTTATTTAAATGCTACAACTTGTCACATCTGTAATGAATCTTTGCTGGGAGATAAAGTTGCTGACCACGATCATATTACTTCTGAATATCGGGGTCCAGCACATTCTCACTGCAATCTCATTTTAAGAGAATATTCTTTTATACCAGTCGTATTTCATAATTTATGTGGTTATGACAGCCATCTTTTTATCAAAGAATTAGCACACCATGTGGGAGACATAAAAGTTATACCTAAAACAAAAGAAAAGTATTTAACAATAAGTAAAATAATTTATAACGAGCACACTTCTCGCAACGTTCAAATTAAATTTATAGATTCCTTTCAGTTTTTAAGTTCTAGTTTGAATGAATTAAGTAAAAATTTATCTGAAAATGAACACATTCATCTCTCAGAAGAATTCAGAAATCATATTGACTTTAACTTGTTAAAAGAGAAAGGTATATTTCCTTATGATTATGTAGATTCTTGGTGTAAATATGAAGAAAAATCTTTGCCACCAAAAGAATGTTTTTATAATAATTTAACCATGAAACATATAACTTATGACGAATATGCACGAGCACAAAAAGTATGGGATAATTTTAATATAAACACAATTGGTGAATACACAGATTTATATTTAAAAACAGATGTCCTATTATTAAGTGACATTTTTGAAAACTTTAGAAATACATGCTTAGAATATTACAAATTAGATCCCGCGCATTATGTATCATCTCCTAGCTTAAGTTGGGATGCTATGTTACTGCATACAGGCGTTCGATTGGATTTAATAAGTGATTTAGAAATATATCAGTTAATAGAAAAAGGTATTCGTGGAGGGTTATCGCAATGTTCTCATCGATATACTATCTGAAGATGAGAAAACGAATTTTAATGTATTAAATATAACAGATGAGTCGGAATATGGCTATATTTTAGAGGTTGACTTAGATTATCCAGACCACCTCCATAATGCTCATAGTGATTTGCCATTTGCACCAGAAAAAATAATACCTCCAGGTGGTAAAACATATAAATTAATTGCTAATCTTTATAATAAAAATAAATACGTTATTCACTACGTTCATTTGAAATTATGTTTAAAACATGGTTTGATCTTAAAAAAAATATATCGGGTACTAAGTTTTCGTCAAGAACCTTTTTTAAAGAATTACATTGATTTAAATACTCGCCTACGTCAAGCATTTAAATCAAATTTTCAGAAAGATTTGTTTAAATTACTAAATAATTCAATTTTTGGGAAAACAATTGAAAACAGAAGAAAACAAGTTGATGTAAGATTAGTATCACATTGGGAAGATAATAATAACGTATCTAACAAACGCATTGGTGCCGCAAAATTATTGACAAAACCTAATTTTAAAAGCATATCAATCTTCGATGAAAACTTTGTTGCGATTCAATTGGAATATGAAAAAGTTCTGTTAGATAGACCCATTTACATTGGATTTACTGTTTTGGAATACGCCAAGCAACATTTATACCAATTTCATTATGGCTATATTAAAGAGAAGTATCACGACTGTGCGAAACTTTGCTATACAGATACTGATAGCTTACTTTATTTGATAGAAACAGACGATATATATGCGGACATAAAAGAAAATTCTTTAAATTTTGATACAAGTAACTTTCCAAATAATAATATATATGGCATTTCTAAAATGAATAACAAAATTCCTGGATTATTTAAAGACGAATTAGGTGGTGACGTGCTAACTGAATTCATTGGTTTGAGAGCAAAATTGTATTGTATAAACAGTATTAATACTCAAATAAAAAAAGCAAAAGGTATTTCTAGACCTATTAAAAAGAAAATTACTACGACTAAATTCAAGAAAGCTTCGATGACTGATAAACGCTACAAGCAAAAAATGAATGTTATTCGGTCACTTAAACATGTTTTGTATACTCAAGAAGTTTATAAAACTGTACTTGATCGAAGTGATGACGAAAGACAGATTTTAACAGACAATATACAAACTTTACCTTGGGGGCATTGGGATAACATATTATACTGATTGTCACTTATTTACAATAATAAGTAAAATAGTTGAATTATAATTGGTACATATTATTTGAACTATATGTAAACAGGAGTTTGAGAAGTTAATGTAGAAATTAATAAAGATTATAAAATTCTATATGAATATTGTTTTATTTTTATTATACCCAGCTGATGCGTAAAAGCTTTGATGAATTTAAATTTAAAATTATTATTAGTGAAATTTAAAGATGAATTACTTTTTATTACATCATAAAATATAAAAGACTATTTTTATTTAAAAGTAATCAGTCAATACCATGAAGCTAATAAAGCAACCACTTTCAATAGAAATATACAATGTACAGATTTAAGAAAACAAGGATTTCGTTAAACATAGCATACTACTACCTAATTCAATACGCTGCTTAATATGCGGACCGTCTAACTGTGGTAAAACTAATGTGATGTTAAGCTTACTGCTTCATGAAAATGGTTTGAAATTTAAAAATTTGTACTTATATTCTAAAACGGCATTTCAACCGAAGTATCAATTTTTAAATGAAGTTATGAAAATGATTCCTGAAATAAAGTTTTTTATTTTTAATAATGAAAAGGAAGTTATAGATCCTAATGATGTTTTGAATAATTCTATTATGATTTTTGATGATGTAGTTTGTGATAACCAAAGCAATATTCGTAATTTTTTTGCAATGGGGAGACATAAACAAGTAGACTGCTTTTATTTGTCTCAAACATATTCAAAGATTCCAAAACAGCTAGTGCGAGATAACACTAACTTTTTGATAATATTCAAGCAAGACGATATAAATCTAAAACACATATATGACGAACACGTAAATACTGATTTAACTTGGATTGAATTCAAAAATCTTTGTTCAAAAGTATGGAAAGAACCGTTTAGTTTTGTAATCATTAATAAGGATTGTGCTGTAGACAAAGGAAGATACAGAAAAGGATTTGATGTCTTTTTCAATTTTAAATAGCTATAAATATGTTTCTTGAATTTAACATGATTAGTATCATTTTTTTATTTGTAAACAGTAGTCGTTTAATTTTAAATATAGTGAAATGGAAAAAGACATAAAATCACGTTTGATTGAATCAGTCTGTTCGATAAAGAAGAAAATTAAAAATATGAAAAAAGATGAAGAACTGACTAATTTATCAGTAAACAAAATTTTAAGACCTGTTGTTGAGCCGTTGCATTCACTCCTTAAAATTGATAAACATATTCAAAATACAATATCGCAAAAAGAGGATGCTTCTAAATATGTAGGAAATGCAAGTTTAGATCATGAAAATTTATATAAAACTTCAGCTAGTTTAGATGAAATGGATCCACCAAATGTGTCTGAAACTTCTAAAAATGATGATATTATTAAAAGTCCAACTATGATAAATAAAGTTTTAGAGAGGTCGTTAAAAAAGAATGAAATTGCAGATATTTATGACAGCTTAAATGTACCATTTGGCGTACGCAGCGTAGGTAGAGATTTATTCATGGGGAATTCAAAAGTCAAATTATCCACCCTAGTTAATCCCAGCAATAATGAAAAAACTAATTTGATAAATATTGAAAATAAGCAATATGAACTGTCATCCGGTTTAAGAGAATTATTATTTTGTATAAAACCTAATTTAACATTAGTCACAGACAAAGATCAGCTAATATATAAGGATATGTTGTATAATACATGTGCTCATAGACGAGATTACAATCCGCAGGGACAAATAAGAGGTGACAAAAGTATAAAATATCGTGACATTATAAAACCTTTATTTAATGAAACTGAGCTAGAAAATAATCAAAAGTTTGGTTCTGGTATACCAAATTTAAAAAAATATGCTCGTAACACACAATAAAATCATTATTTATTGGGATGATCCAAATGAGTTAATTGAAAGACTAAAATTGCTAATCGCTTCTAAAGACGCAGGCAACACCAGCCATGATAATGAAATAATTTCTATTATTGAAGAATTGAAGGAAGCAGGTATAATCAAGGAATAAAAAGAAAAATATCTTATATATGTAAATCAGTATAAAGTAACAGCTTCAACATGAATGTAGATAAATTTGGGCATCATATTTTTAAGAAAAAAAGATTTTCCACTAATTTACTTCCTTTGCAGTGTATTTTAACATACACTGATGATGATAATTTCAATGCACAAAACAAAATAATCAAACATCTATAAAATCCAGTAGATGTCACCGATAGCGCTACGAAAGAATACGTTGATAAGTCTATATCAGAATTTTTAAAAAATTTTAAGAACAGAAATGAAGAATTCATTACTGAAATAAACAATAAAATAAGAAATTTGGAAACGAAAATTGAGTTGAAATATTCTCAAAATGAGCAAAAGAGACATAGTAAACGAAATACATAGAAACGCAAGAAAAAATTTTCCACGGAGATGTGTTGTTACTAAAGATATCGATGACCTATGGCAAGCTGATTTGATCGATATGCAAAAAATGTGCAATGAAAATCAAGGTTTCAAGTATATTATGGTTGTAATTGATACATTTTCAAAATTTGCTTGGGCGTGTCCACTTAAATCTAAAAGAAAAAATGAGGTTTGTGATGCTTTTAAAAAAATTTTGCAAAATGGTCGTATTCCTAAAAACCTACAAACTGATTTTGGAACAGAATTTTATAATAAAAGTTTTCAAAAATTAATGAATAACTATGCAATAAATCATTATTCTACCTACTCTTCAAAAAAGGCTTCAATCGCAGAAAGGTTTATCAGAACTTTGAAAACAAAAATGTATAAAGAATTTAGTTTTAAAGGAAATTATAAATGGGTAGATGGTACTCTTAATAAGTTAATCCAAATATATAATCGTACCAAACATAGAACAATTGAATTAAAGCCTATAGAAGTCAATAAAAATAATGTAAATTATGTAAAACAAAGATACTTTAACAAATTTAAAGAAAAACTAAATAATAATACCCAAAAAATGGACGTTGGAGACTTTGTACGTGTAAGCAAATACAAAGGAATATTTGAAAAAGGATATACTCCAAATTGGTCAACAGAAGTATTCAAGATCATAGAAATACAACCCACAAATCCAGTAACATACTTGATTGAAGATGCAAGAGGTCAGCCGATTTTGGGCGCATTTTATAGTTACGAACTACAGAAAACTAAACATCCAAATATATATTTAGTTGAGAAGGTTTTGAAAAGAAATCGAAATAAAGTTTTTGTAAAATGGTTAGGACTACCATCAAGTGAAAACAGCTGGATACATAATTCTAATATTTTATGATAGCTTTCAAATGAGTTTTAATGAGTAATGAGTGATATTTTTGTAATGTTAAAAATGAATAAAGTACTTAAAGTAAATCCATCTTTATTTTATTTAGTATCCTTCATAGTATGAGTGAATGCAGTCTTCTAAATTGGTTAATTAATCACTTACCGTTTGAACTTCATTTACCTGGATATAATTATTGGGGGTCCTGGAACCAAATTAATTCAAAGACTTAGCAGAGGAGATAAGGGTATTAACCAATTGGATGAACATTGCAGAGAACACGATATTGCTTATCATACTTCTCGTCTTTTAAGCGATCGGCGAAAGCAGATATTAAATTGATGAAAATGGCGAAAAAGCGTGCTACTGCCTCGGATGCATCTCTATGTGAAAAAGTTGCAGCTAACTTAGTAAAAAATACTATGTTAGCTAAGGCTAGCATTGGAGCTGGTTTAAAGGCAAAAAACATATCGATAAAAAAGAGACGAAGCTCAGGTTTGAAAAAAAAAATGTTTCAACATGTGGTTTCCCATACTAAAAAATACTTACAAAAAATCAAACCTCAATGTGAAAAAACCGCAATTAATTTAGCAATGGCAGCTGCGAAGAACTTTGTTACAAATTCTGTTATAAAACATCCGCGCATAATACCTGTACCAAAAACTGGTGGTATACTTCCGTTAATACCTATTTTTGCGGGGTTGTCAGCAACAGGAAGCTTAGCAGATGGAGCTGCTGCAATAGCTAAAGCTATAAATGACTACAAACTTGCTAAGAAACGTTTATCAGAATTGAAAAGACATAATGAAAAAATGGAATCTCTTTCAATTGGAAAAGGGTTACATGTTAAGCCCCATAACGGTGGTCTTGGAATTTTTACAACTTGTAAAAAAAACTAAATCGGCTACCCAATAGAGCTCTTACTAACATCGATATTTTAAAATATGTGATTAAAATACCATATTTTCGAGGTGTTTTTATGAGAAATGAATTACCAAAATGTCCTCTTAAAAGAGAATGTGGTGTTATTAATTTAGATCACTCAGAAAATTCTGGAACTCATTGGGTAGCTTATGTTAAATGTCAAGATTATATAGAATACTTTGATAGCTATGGAAATTTAAAACCACCAAAAGAGCTGATCCAATACTTAGGAAAAAAAGTACATTATAATTACGAAAATATTCAACAAGATCATCCTTATAACTGCGGTCATTTATGTATAAAGTTTCTTGAGAATTTTTGGCGTAATAAACTAAAAAAATGAATAAATAATACCCAAATACATTATTACCTTTAGTATTCAACCATGTCTATTACTTTAACCATCACTGGTAATCAATCATTCCTTGAATCATATTTTCAGCCATCTTTAAGTATAGATGGCAAATATGAGTGTGGTTTACTATATTTTTCTGTATTTAATACAGTAAGAAATATAGATGAAAATAATAACATATTTTCTTATGGTAATGACGGTAAAATATTGCATATACCATATGGTAATTACGATTTGTATGATATACTTGCATATTTAGAAAAAAATTTAAAAGATTGTGAGATTAAAATTCAACCCAATAATAATACCTTCAAATGTTCCATATATTGCTCTGAAACACTTAACTTTAATGTTAAAAACAGTTTAGGACCTGTCCTTGGTTTTCGTAATATAAAATTTGATGCAAACAAATGGCATGAATCCGAAAATCCAGTCAGAATTCTGCCGTTGTCTCTTATAAGAATCGAGTGTGATCTTGTTAAAGAATCATTTGTTAACGGCTTACCATCGCATGTACTATACGAATTTGTGCCTGATATACCGCCTGGTTATCGATACATAGAGGTACCCAAAAATATAATTTATTTACCAATAAACAAAAAAAACATAACATCTATAGCTATAAAAGTTGTTGATGAAGACGGTAATAATATTGACTTCAGAGGTGAAAATATTCAACTGCGCCTCCATTTAAGAAAAATAAAATGATTGTATTTTATAAACCTCTTAATAATAATAAAGAGTACCAAATAGATCTTCCCAACCGGGACATGTGGCTAAAAAACCAAGAGTCTCACAAAAAGGGCAGTCATGTTTGGTTCACAGATGGATCCAAGAAAGGATCTGATGTAGGGTGCGGTATCTATGGCCTTAAGCCTAGATTTGACATGAGTGTCAATCTGGGCAAGGAGGCCACCATCTTCCAAGCCGAGGTCTTCGCCATCAACAAATGTGCTGAAGTCATCCTGGAGAGGAAGCTTAGAAACCAAAATATCTACATCAACTCAGATAGCCAAGCAGCACTTCTGGCTATAGATTCTCTTGAGACCAACTCTAAGTTGGTCAAAGACTGTATGGATAATCTGAATGTCCTGGGCACATCCAACAGAGTTACCCTCAGATGGGTCCCGGGACACTCAGGCATAGATGGGAATGAAAAGGCTGATGCACTGGCAAGAAGGGGTGCTGAAACCCCAGTATGTGGCCCAGAACCATTTTGTAGTATTGCAAAACAACATGCCTATTTAATTCTCAAAATTCACTGCAATCGCCAAGCACTTCAAGAGTGGCAATCCACTTCTAGACAAATACACTCTAAAGCGCTAATTAAGGGATATCGCAGAAAGTTTACAAAACAGTTGCTTCAACTCAACAAGTATAAAACCAGTGCAGTAACCAGAATACTTACTGGTCACTGCAAACTCAATAAACATATGTTTACCCTCGGCCTCAGTCAGACCGCAATGTGCAGACTATGCCATGAGACAGAGAAAACTGCTATGCACATCCTCTGCTCGTGCGGTCCACTCATGCACCGCAGAAGTATCTATCTAGGGCAGCATATTATGCAACCGGAAGAGATACAGATGCTCCCCGCTCAGAAAATCTGGAAGTTCCTGGAGTCAACAGGACTAAGCGGAGAACTTTGAACTCACTATAAAGGGAGCTACAATGGACCAAAACTGGTCGACGTAGCTAGGGCCGACCTCGGCACCACACCCAACACAATAATAATATAATAATAATGCTAAAAGCATTGATACTTGTATTGCTAAAAAGCGCAGACGTGTTAAAGGTGTTAAGAAAATAACAAAACAGAACAAAGAATTTCTTCGATCACTTGGTTTTAAAATATGAATATACTTCAAGTTACAAGTTTACCTCAGTTCGATAACTCAATTGAAAATTACGAAATACACACCTATAATCCATATAATAATAGTTTCGCGGAAAATGACGAAATACGAATCCCCATTCATCAGCAAGATTTGTATCTATTGCCTTCAGCCAGTACCATCTACATCGAAGGATACGCAACCATCATCGGAAAGGACAACAAGTCGGTCAAAAGACATGTGGAATTTACTAATAACCCTTTTATGTTTCTGTTCCAAGACATCAGGTATGAAATAAATGGGATTGAAATCGATCGCATAAAAAACGCTGGAGTAACGACCACAATGAAATCATTGGTATCAATGAGCGGAGGGGAAAGTAAGGTTGCAGCTCTGTGGGGTTGGAACATAAATGGATTTACAAACGATGGTCATTTCAGCGTTGTTATACCCTTAAACAAAATACTTGGATTTGCAGAAGATTATAACAAAATAATTATGAACTGTAAACATGAACTAATACTGAACAGGAGCAACACAAACCTAAACAGTATCAAACTTTCAGATGATTTTTCTCATGTAATAATAGACTTACAAAGAGTGCAGTGGCGAATGCCTCACATAAAAGTATCAGATCGCGAGAAACTTACATTACTCAAATATTTAGAAAAAGATAAACCAATTCAAATTGCTTTTAGAAATTGGGATCTGTATGAGTAGGTATCCGTTGTTACCTAAAACAACAAAACATTCTTGGTCTGTTAAAACGGCTTCACAGACAGAGAAACCACGATATGTTATCTTTGGTCTGCAAACTGATAGAAAGTTTAATAAAGCAAAAGATTGTTCTGTATTCGATCATTGCAAAATATCTAGAGTAACATTATTTTTGAACTCCAATTACTATCCATACGAATCACTGAACTTAAACTTTGATGAAGATAAATATGGTATATTATACGAAATGTACATTCAATTTCGTCAGTCTTATTACAACATTCATATGGACCCCCTGTTAGATCTGCATACTTTTAAAGAAAAGGCGCCATTGTTTATCATTGATTGCTCGAGACAGAACGAGACTTTGAAAACTGGACCAGTCGATGTGCGATTAGAAATTGAAAGTACTGAAGATATTCCAGCAAGTACGTCTGCATATTGTCTCATTATAAATGACCGTCTTATAGAATATAAACCTTTAAGTAATATCGTACGCAAGATATCATGATTGCCATAGTAGACGTTCAAGGTTTTAAGATTGATAATAATAATTTTCTCTTAAAAGAATTTGCGGTTGCATATGATAATAGAATTCAAGTTTTGCTTTATAAGCAACCGTACCCATTCTATGATTTGACAACAACGGAACGAAGACAAGTAAGCTGGATTGAAAGAAATAGAGGAATATTTTGGAAAGAAGGTCATATACCCTATTCAAATCATAAGGATCATATTATATCAATTTTAGCTAATAAAAAAATTTACACTAAGGGTCTTGAAAAAATGTCTTGGATTAAAGAAATATCCAAAAATAATAATGTTTTTAATTTAGAAGATCAAACTTGTCCTAATTTAGTTAGTTTATATGATAAGTATAGTATGTCAGATGATGTAAACAGTTGTATTTATCATTCTAAAATATGTGCTTTAAAAAATGTAATGTGTTTAAGTAAATGGTGTAAAGAAAATAAAATTCTAAAATAATAATTTGTTTTTAATACTATATTAAATTACCCTGAAATCTGAAATGATAATAATAATTTAATATGTATAGGACCTATTTGTCAAATTCTAAGAAGTACAAAAATTGATTTCAAATAGTCGTTTTGAGCATATTTTAAATGTTTTAGAATGAAGCAGTTTGAACAGGTCAATAATATTTTGGGATGAAGCAGTTTGAATAGATCAATAATATTTTGAAATGAAACAGTTTGAACAGATCAATAATATTTTGGAATGAAGCAGTTTAGAACAGGTCAATAATATTTTGGAATGAAACAGTTTGAACAGATCAATAATATTTTGGAATGAAGCAGTTTGAACGTATCAATAATATTAACAATATACAGATAAAATACAGATTTCAACCGTCCTAGGACTTCAAATTTTAAAAGTAATAATTAAAATTAACAATTAGTCAAATTTGAAAATATGTTGAAAACCGATTTCACAACTTTGAGAAGTAAAATACGAAAAATAGATTTTTATAAGTTTTTGAAATAATATGTTAAAAAACTGATTTTACAAGTTTTGAGAAGTAAAATATGAAAAACAGACTTTTCTAAGTTTTTGAAAACGTGAATTGAGAGAGATGGATCTTCTTTGATCCAGCTCGCTCAATTCACCACTACTCTAATCAGTCATTTATAAGCCCAGAAGCCGTTGAAAACTACTTTTCTAATATCCCACTCAACTATGACTCATTTGAAGTGACCAATGTTCACGCCACCACACGTAACAACTATTCGATTACTACACCGACCTTTACTGAATTTAATGACTCGAAGGACATGAAACTTTTCATATACAAATTTCATAACTACTTTGACGGACTCATAGGGTTAGACTTACTCGAACAGTGGGCGGCTAGGATAGATCTTAAAGATAAATTATTATATACTCAAAATGCTACTAATCCCATACATATGTATAACTCATGTAACGTAAATTTGTACGAAGATGTCATACCGGCGAATTCATCAAAGTTTATTAAAATACCAGTAAATAGTAAAGACGGAGACGTTTTAATTCCGGAGCAAGTCATTTCTAATCTTTATATATATAATTCTTCTGTGAGTGTGTATGTCACTGAACTTCTCTCAAACGACTGGACCGATTTTGATGAAATTTTTTGTGTGTGTTCAAGGGGATCTGGGAATGGTTTAGATTCACAATTTGAATAATAATTTTCATGAAAATGGTCCAGAATGTTTTAGCTTATTAAAAAAAGTTTGAAATTTTCAAATTAAAGACGTGTAGACAGGACAACGTCTGTCGGGTCCGCTAGTTGTATTATAACTAGCTGTTTAACCTCTATAAAAAATAATCGTGGAATTTTGGAAGTTATTAATCCGACTCAACATGACGTGATTTTTCCTATGGATAGGAGTATTCTTACTGAAATTCATAATATAGAAGTTTTTAATAGGTTAAATTTATCATCCCGAGCAAAAGAGGTACTAAGTCGATTACGTACAGATCATTTAAATCCCGAAGAGCGTACTAATCTAGAGTTATTGTGTTCCAAATATGCTGATATATTTTACATTGAGGATGAGGCTTTAACATTTACTAATAAAATCAAACATCGCATAGGAACTACCGACGAAATTCCCGTACATAGCAAAAATTATAGACATCCCTTTATCCATAGAGATGAGGTTAGGAGTCAAGTAAATAAAATGTTGGAACAAAGAATAATAAGGCCTTCTAATTCCGCTTGGAGCTCACCTATTTGGGTGGTTCCAAAGAAAACTGACGCCTCTGGTAAAATTAAATGGCGACTCGTTGTAGATTTTAGAAAGCTTAATGAAAAAACACTCGATAATAAGTATCCCATACCGAATATTACAGACGTACTAGACAAATTAGGCAATTGTCAATACTTCACAACTTTAGATCTTGCGAGCGGTTTTCATCAGGTCGAAATGCATCCCGATAATATTCCCAAAACTGCATTTAACGTAGAACATGGACATTACGAGTTTTTAAGAATGCCAATGGGACTGACAAAAGGAACATCGACATTCCAGCGCGTAATGGATAACGTCCTTAAAGAATTACAGAACTCCATCTGCTTAGTATACCTGGATGATATAATTGTATTTAGCACATCTTTACAAGAACATATAATAAATTTGGAAAAAGTGTTTAAAAAATTAAGAGAATCCAATTTTAAAATACAATTAGATAAGTCGGAATTTTTAAAGTTAGAAACAGCGTATCTAGGCCACATTATCTCTAAGGATGGTATTAAGCCCAATCCGGATAAAATTAAAGCCATAGAAAAGTATCCGATGCCTAAAACTAATAAAGAAATAAAACAATTTTTAGGTTTGTTAGGTTACTATAGAAAATTTATCCCAGATTTCGCAAAACTTACTAAGCCTCTAACAAAGTGCTTGAAAAAGGGTAATAAAATAATTTTGAATGAGGAATACGTAAATTGTTTTGAAAAATGTAGGAAAATTTTAGGGAACGACCCCATACTACAATATCCAGACTTCAGTAAGGAATTCCTACTTACTACTGACGCATCTAATGTTGCAATTGGCGCTATCCTATCGCAGGGACCCATTGGTTCCGATAAACCTATTTCTTATGCTTCTAGAAATCTTAACGATACAGAAATAAATTATAGCACTATCGAAAAAGAATTGTTGGCCATTGTGTGGGCAACAAAATATTTTCGCCCTTATCTTTTTGGTAGGAAATTTAAAATTCTCACAGATCATAAACCATTACAGTGGGTTATGAACATGAAACAACCGAATTCTAGATTAACACGTTGGAAGCTTAAATTAAGTGAATACGATTTTACGGTTGTATATAAAAAGGGTAAAGTAAATACTAACGCAGACGCTCTATCACGAATCCAAATTCACAATGAAGAGATTAGTTCAGTTGTAGCAAACCCATCCGAAGATCATGTTTCGATAGGCTCATCGACGGAAACAGCTCATTCAAGTAGAGAAAATCCGATACTCGAAATTCCCATAACTGATGAACCACTCAATAAGTTTCACAGACAATTACATTTAACAGCCGTAGGAGATATTCAGCGTAAACCTAAAGTCTCAAAACCATTCGAAACTCATACGCGAATAGCAGCTGAGGTACGACAACCCTATTTAGCTCATGATGTAGTAAGTGTTATAAAAGAATTCGTTAACCCGAAAATTAAAACAGCTTTATTGATAGAACCAACTTTTAGTATGTTTGATATTATTCCTATAATACAGGAAAAATTTAGAAGTTCATCTATGAATCTAGTTCTAGCTAAGGTTGAATTGGAGAATGTTAGTGAATACCTTAAACAGCAAAACATAATTCAGTTAAGTGTGATGCGGCGAAGTAGTTGCACGTAATATCACATTTAACGATCTATTATCTTTTTTTTTTAAATACCCTCATTATAAATGTAAAATAAAATGGGTGAAAAAAGTATAGGAAGTGAGATACGCTATGAAATTGAGTGTGATGAGGTAGATAGAAATACTGTAGATGACCAACAAATAAATGAAGAGTTGATTTGGGCTAATGAGCAGTCTCCGACGAAATCTCCTATCTTAAGACCAGAGAAGAGATCAAGGAAAGAAAATTCAGATAAAGAAGATGAAAATGGCTTCATTACCGTGGGAAAACACCCAAAAAGATTAGCGCGGAGTAATTCACAGAGTGCAGATAAACCAGAAAATTTATACGAAATTTCCATGACCTCCAAAGAACCACTGCCGAAACAAATTGGTTTAGCTAAGTTTATGCGTTCTTTAAATATACCCAATATAATAAAAATAAAATATAAAAATCCATATAAAGTTTTCATACAGTTAAATACAAGATTTGAAGCGGAAAAACTTTTAAACTCTGAAAAAATTAAGGAAATGGGATACAGATGTCAATCGACACAAGAAAATAACTTGTCATATGGCATAGTTAGACAGGTTGAGCTAGAAGTTAGTGAGCACGAAATTCAAGAAGCTTTTAAGTGTGATGCTGAGTTAATCTCTGTAAAACGCCTCAAAACACAAACAGACAAGGGTGACTGGACAGACAGCGAAACAGTGCGACTATGTTTCAATAGTGAGACCCTACCGCCATATGTTTATGGTTATGGGTGTAGATTCAAAGTAGAACCGTATATTTTTCCAGTCACACAGTGTTCAAAATGTTGGAAATTTGGCCACTACGTAAGAAGCTGCCCAACAAATAAAACTGTATGCCCTAAATGTGGTGGCAATCATGTAAATTGTGAGACTCACATATACAAGTGTATTAATTGTAAGGGTCCCCATATGTCTATGGATAAATCATGTTCTGTATTTGTTAAGGAAAAAGAAATTAGATACATTATGAGTCGAAAAAATTATACGTACCGAAAAGCTTTACAACATTATTTAGAAATAGAAAGAAGCAAAAATTCGCACATAAATTTATAAACCGATGAAGAAAACCTAACGAGATCTCAACCAATTGTAACATACAGAGATGTAGTAATGCAAGTTAATGAACAGAAGTCAAGATGTCCTGATAGTTCTGAGGTGTATTCTGATAGTGAAGCAAGTGAAAAAGAAAAGTCAACAAATTCAAAAAAAACACGTAAAAGAAAAAAGAAAAAAAACAACACAAAACAAACTATGGATTCTAGAAACCAAGAAACGCAGTCAGATGTCGAAGGAGAAAATAAATCTACGGAAGAATATAGTAAAAACAGAGATAGAAAGGAGTTCGCATTTTCATTTAAGAGGCTGTTGATAAAATTAAAAAGTGCAATCTTAGAAAACAGCGTGACCTGGGAAGAAAAAACCTGTGTTTGTGTAAAGATAATATTTATTGAATTGATAAAATTTGTTAGTAGTTTCTTTGAAGGTAGAAAATTTCTGAAAGATTTTTTTAAGCATTTCAGTGATGGATAGAGACTTTAAGTTAAATATACTGCAATGGAACGTTTATATCCAAAAAGATTACAGTTTGAAAACTTACTTAATAGAGAAAGTATCCACATAGCTTTGGTAAGTGAAACTTGGCTTGACTCTGATTTTGAAATTAAATTTAACGAATATTATGTATATAGAAAAGATAGATATGATTCTTATGGTGGTGTTGCTATTTTGGTTCATAGATCAATCAAATCAAAAAATGCCCAACATTTTTTAGTAATAATGGTATCGAAATTATTCATGTTAAACTTTATAATTGTAAATATTTACAAAATATTGTCTGCGTGTATTGTCCATCCTCTGTACAGACATCGCAAACTGATTGGTATTGTATATTTTCTGAGTTTTCAAAATCATCTTTAATTGCTGGGGATTTTAATGGGCATCATACCAATTGGTCCTATAAAAATGATACACGAGGCAATCACCCCTTAAATTCTTTAATTGAAAATGATCTTATTTCTCTAAATAATGGTAGCCCCACCAGGGTGAAATTAGTAAATGGTGTTTTAACAGAAACTTCTCCTGATATAACTTTTGTTTCAACAAATATAGCAATTAAATTTAGTTGGACTATACTTAATGAAAATTTAGGAAGCGACCATCTAGTAGTTAAATTTAGTCTGAAATATAAAACTAGTTTTAACTTTACAAACAAAAGAAACTATAAATTGGCTAATTGGGTAGGTTATAAAACATATTTAGAAAGTTTGTTTAAACATGTTAAGCATAATAATGATGTACAGGATATATATGATGAATTTGTAAATCTTATAAACAAAGCCGCCGATGAAAATATTCCAAAATATAGAATGTGCTTAAACCCTACTCAAAAATTTACACCTAAACGATATTGGACACCTGTTTTATCGAATCTCGTAGCCCAGAGACGATTAGCCCTGAAGAATCTACGGCGAAATCCTATACCACAAAATTTAAAACTACTGGAGGATAAACTAAAAGAAGTGCAACTTAAACTTTATGAGGCTAGATCAAATGACTGGCATAATTTTTGTGACTCTATAGATGAAACTAAATCGGATACTGAAATGTGGCATAAAATGCAGAGGATAAAGGGAAGTAAGAACTATCATCCCCTATAACTGATGTACAAGGTGAAGAACTTCTTTGTAATTTAGCTCCTGATTCCGTACCATTAAATACACCAGAATTTAGTATACAGATACAGAATAAGTTACCGACGACATTCGTTTAGCTATGGATAATAAACAACTCACGATCCTGACACTTCTTGATTTCAGCAATGCTTTTAACACAGTAGACTATGATATTTTGTTGAAATTGCTGTGTTCCATTAACATATCTCCATCCGTGGTAGATTGGTTTCGGAGTTACCTCAAAGGCAGACGTCAGCATGGACCTGAAGCTAGCGGCCGACTAGCAGCCGGCCACCTGACGAATTAAACAAAGGGCCGCAACGGTATCGCGGCGTCAAAAACACATGTTATTAGAATAAATACGCTACAGATGCAATTAAATATTACTTTTTAATCATTTTAAATACAATAATAGGAATGTATAGTGTTTTATATAATTTAATACCAAATTTTTAAATTCAGTAATGTTCGTGTCCGTTCTTAGCGTAAAAGGTCATTTAAGCCATGAAAAACTAGAAAGCATGCTTGAATCTTGCTGATTTTTTTACTGAAGCTTTCTATAATATGTATTTATTCAAAATTATACAAATTTTGCAGAATCAAACACTAAAAGTGTCGTAAAAAAATTATTGTTGCTATTGAGAGCGCATAATTGTAAAAACAACATTGAATTCCATAAAAACGATAGAAAGCAAACTAGCAAGCGAGCTAGTTGATTTTTTTATATATTATTGTACTTATATACACTAATAGAAAACCGTTTGAATTAGACAGGATCAAGCCGTAGTTTATTTGTAAAAAAATTTTTAATATTGCCTCCTGGCGCGTACTCATACTAACATTCAAACGTATGAAAATACAAGAAAGCAAACTCAGATCATGTTGATATTTTTACTATATATTCTTTTCATATCAAGAAACTCAAAAATACTTGAATCTCGTAGGATCAAGGCATAGAATAGTTGTAAAAATTTTTTTAATATTCTCATACTCGCCTATACTAGTTTCTATGAAAAATTTTAAAGTCTATGAAAACGATAGAAAGCAAACTGGGAGCTCGTTGATTTTTTATATATTATTGTACTTATATATACTAACAGAAAACCGTTTGAATTAGACAGGATCAAGCCGTAGTTTATTTGTAAAAAAAAATTTAATATTGCCTCCTGGCGCGTACTCATACTAATATTCAAACGTATCAAAATACAAGAAAGCAAACTCGGATCATGTTCATATTTTTACTATATATTCTTTTAATATCAAGCAACTCAAAAATATTTGAATCTCGTAGGATCAAGGCATAGAATAGTTGTAATTTTTTTTTTAATATTCTCATACTCGCCTATACTAAGTAGTTTCTAAGAAAAATTTAAAGTCTATGAAACGATAGAAAGCAAACTGGGAGCTCGTTGATTTTTTTATATATTATTGTACTTATATATAATAATAGAAAACCGTTTGAATTAGACAGGATCAAGCCGTAGTTTATTTGTAAAAAAAAAAATTAATATTGCGTCTTGGCGCGTTCTCATACTAACATTCAAACGTACGAAAATACGAGAAAGCAAACTCAGATCAAGTTGAGATTTTTACTATATATTCTTTTAATATCAAGCAACTCAAAAATATTTGAATCTCGTAGGATCAAGGCATAGAATAGTTGTAATTTTTTTTTAATATTCTCATACTCGCCTATACTAGTTTCTAAGAAAAATTTAAAGTCTATAAAAAGGATAGAAAGCAAACTGGGAGCTCGTTGATTTTTTTATATATTATTGTACTTATATATACTAACAGAAAACCGTTTGAATTAGACAGTATCAAGCCTTAGTTTATTTGTAAAAAATTTTTTAATATTGCCTCCTGGCGCGTACTCATACTAATATTCAAAGGTATCAAAATACAAGAAAGCAAACTCGGATCATGTTCATATTTTTACTATATATTATTTTAATATCAAGTAACTCAAAAATCAACGAGCTCTCAGTTTGCTTTCTATCGTTTTCATAGACTTTAAATTTTTCTTAGAAACTAGTATAGGCGAGTATGAGAATATTAAAAATTTTTTTACAACTATTCTATGCCTTGATCCTACGAGATATAAGTATTTTTGAGTTTCTTGATATGAAAAGAATATATAGTAAAAATATCAATATGATCTGAGTTTGCTTTCTTGTATTTTCATACGTTTGAATGTTAGTATGAGTACGCGCCAGGAGGCAATATTAAAAATTTTTTTACAAATAAACTACGGCTTGATCCTGTCTAATTCAAACGGTTTTATATTAGTGTATATAAGTACAATAATATATAAAAAAATCAACTAGCTCCTAGTTTGCTTTCTATCGTTTTTATGGAATTCAATGTTGTTTTTACAATTATGCGTTCTCAATAGCAACAATAATTTTTTTTACGACACTTTTAGTGTTTGATTCTGCAAAATTTGTATAATTTTGAATAAATACATATTATAGAAAGCTTCAGTAAAAAAATCAGCAAGATTCAAGCATGCTTTCTAGTTTTTCATGGCTTAAATGACCTTTTACGCTAAGAACGGACACGAACATTACTGAATTTAAAAATTTGGTATTAAATTATATAAAACACTATACATTCCTATTATTGTATTTAAAATGATTAAAAAGTAATATTTAATTGCATCTGTAGCGTATTTATTCTAATAACATGTGTTTTTGACGCCGCGATACCGTTGCGGCCCTTTGTTTAATTCGTCAGGTGGCCGGCTGCTAGTCGGCCGCTAGCTTCAGGTCCATGACGTCAGCGCGTTCGTATTGAGGAGAATGTATCCTCATGGTGTGACGTCCAGGCTGGGGTACCTCAAGGTGGCGTATTATCTCCTTTACTCTTCGCAATTTTTATTAACTCTATTACTCAACACATTTCATCTTCCTATCACATGTATGCAGACGATATTCAGATTTACCGCCATTCAACACTCGAAAATTTGAGCACTACCATCATTACGATAAATAGAGATCTACAAGCAATTTATAACTGGAGCAAGCTATACGGCCTTAACGTTAATCCTGGAAAGTCACAAGTGATAATTATCGGTAGCCCATGTCTGATTGCAAGGCATGAAGGCTTGAATTTACCTGCGATAGAGTATGATGGGGCTGTTATACCTTATTGTTCTACAGTTAAAGATCTTGGCGTTCACTTAGACCAAACTCTATCTTGGTCAGTACAAATGAAAGAAGTGAGTAGGAAATTATTCTTTAAACTGGGTTATTTGCGGCGTCTTCGTTCTATACTGCCCATTCCTACCAAAATTATGTTAGCAAATTCTCTGCTCCTTCCGATTCTCGATTATGCAGACGCAAGCTATCTTAATCTGACTGAGGACCATCTAAATAAACTCGAGCGACTCCAAAATCTTGCAATTCGTTTCATATTTAATTTGCGTAAATATGACCACATATCTGAATATCGAACAAAACTCAAGTGGCTCCCAATCCGATGTCGCCGGAATCTACACATTCTCTCTCTTCTGTACTGTGTGTTATTTAATCCAACATACCCGCCTTATTTAAAGGAGAAGTTCGAATTTCTAGGATCTCATACGAATAGGTTAAGATCTTCAGAGAATTTGATGCTAAGAATACCTGTACATTTAAGTAAATTCTTCGAGTACTCCTACTCTGTACAAGCAACCAAACTCTGGAATAGTCTACCTGTTCACATAAAACGTTCCAAATCATTACAAATATTTAAAAAATCTGTAAAAAATCATTTTTTAGATCATATTTCTAAATGAGAAGTCGACATTGTACAAGATTTATATTAATTTTAATTTAAATATGTATTAGTATAATTTATAGATATATATTATATACATAGATATTTATGTAGTATTTCTAAGTATTAGGTTGTATTGTGGTATGTATTGTATATAATATTTAATATTTGCACCACCCACCCTGTGTAGTCTTCCATATTTCCTAACCCAAAGGTTGTCTGGAAGAAATCGCTAATTAGCGATAAGACCGCCTTTTGTGCACACCTTTGTTTCTGTTTCTTTTTTTTTTTTTTGATAATGTGCTTGTATTTACTTTATGATTGTGGTGTACAATAAAGTATAAATAAATAAATAAATAATTTTATTCAAATAACTTGTATTTGGAATCTGACCTAGGTCTACATGAACTAAATTTTTGCATCAAAAAGAAAGATACGGCCCCAGGAGAAGATGAAATAACATACTCTATGATTTTTAATCTTCTAACTAATGGTAAACTGACTCTTCTTAGAATTTACAACCTCATTTTTCTAACAGGTAAAGTCCCTGAACAGTGGCATAGAATTTTAGTAGTGGCAATTCCTAAGGCAGGTAATACGGATAAACTAAGACCTATATCACTTTTGTCATGTTTATGTAAAATTTTTCACGTAATGCTTAGTAAGAGAATGGAATGGTTTGTAGAGAAAAATAATATTTTAGCACCTAATGTTACAGGATTTAGACGAGCTCAATCAAGTTTAGACTGTTTAATCAGATTAATTACACAAATACAAATTGGATTTTCGAAAAATATGCCAACCTTGGCATGCTTCCTTGACATTGAAAATGCATATAATAATATTTTGATACATAAAGTTTTAGAAATAATAGATAATTTAGGTATGGGAAGTAAATTCTGTATATATTTATGGAATTTCTTAAGTGAAAGACAACTAAGTATCAAAAATATTGTTAATAATAAAGAGAAAACTAGAAGGACAAACAAAGGCCTAGCCCAGGGTGACCCTCTGTCTCCACTGCTTTTTAATATTGTGTTAGATAATTAATTATTGTTAGATTATTACGTATTGTTATTTATTAATATTCATATAATTATTTATGCTAAGTATGAACATTTCAGTTAATATAAGTTGCTTTATTGACTTTACTTTTAAGAGATAATCAATATGGACACTATATTGTTTTTGTGACGGAGTGAGGGTAATTACGATAGAACCGACTCGATAATGGCAGCAGATATGTAAATATGATATTCATTCTCACTCCGATTTTCGATCAGTGTAGACTATTAATAAACCCTTACATAAAGCTTCTGTCGTTTTTCTTATATCAGAAGCCGGGATCACTTCAAAAAAAAATGCATAAATCCAAACGACCTCGCTCACGATCACGTGGTCATTCTGAAAGACAAAGGAAACGGCAGGCTGGTGAAAACGTGCAACGAAATAACGAACAAAGAAGAAAGAGTCGTTCAAAGAAAACGAGAAGTGCAAGATCAAGGCGAAGTTCTACAAGAACACCGTCACAGCCTAGACTTATTGATGTGGCGGAGCAAGACAAATCTAATCAATATGCAAGAAAATCTGCGACCGGACGAGAGCTTAGTGCACCAATAGCAAGTATATCTGCGACCGGACGGGACGATATGAGTTCAAGAATTTCTGCGACCGGACGGGGCGATACGAGTGCGAGTATTTCTGCGACCGGACGAGATGCAGCTCACCAGGCAGAGTGCTGTGGATCAAGAGGTGGGCTACCAATAGAAGAATCACGACGCTCGCCTAGGCCTCAGGAGATGACATCGGCGTCGGCACCCGTACCATTGAATATATTAGGTGAGACGAATACGAATACTAATTCAACTATGATGGTAAATTTTAATGATATAGCTAATTTTGTTCAATCCTTAAATAAGCCGAGTTTACCGTCAAATAATAATTTATTGCCAGAATTTGATCCGTCTATTAAAAATCATCGTATCGATCTATGGTTATCAAAGGTTAATGAATGTGCGAAAATATATAATTGGGACGAATCTCGTATTATACATTTTGCTTTACCGAAGTTGTCGGGTAATGCTAAAAAGTGGTATGACAGTCAAAACACAGTTTTACATAGCTGGTCTGAATGGCAAATATTACTATATAAAGCTTTTCCATTTGAAACAAATTATGGTGCACTGTTAGCAGAAATGCTCGACAAACGGTTGAGGTTAGGTGACGATTTAGATGATTATTTTTATGATAAAAGAAATTTATTAAATATTTGCGATATACACGGAAAACGGGCAGTAGATTGTATAGTCCACGGTATAGATGATCGAACAATACGTGCCGGTGCATCGTCTGCCCGGTTTACAGAGCCTGAAGATCTTTTAAAATTTTTAAAGGATATTTGTAAAGAAAACAAAGATATATTACGAAGTTCTAATTTTAGTAGAAATAGGTCAGCAGTAAATATAATTTGTAATAAATGTAATGAACCAGGGCACCGCGCGTTACAATGTCGTGTAAAGGCTTCTCAAATCAACATATCTAATGCTAGTATTCAACCCGTATGTTTTAACTGTAATGAAAAAGGACATAGAGTGTATCAGTGTCAAAAACCGGTTTTAAAATGCGATAAATGCAGTAGATTTGGTCATACGTCTCTTAATTGTACTCAGAAAACTACAAACTTGGTGAATAATAATGATAAACGTGTTTTACTAATAAAGAATAATGTGAATACAAATAAATCTAAGTATTACAAAATTGTGGTTATAAATAAAAAGTTTAATCTAGAATGTTTTGTCGACCTAGGTAGTGATTGTACACTCATAAGATATGACAGTGTAGTAAAGTTAGGTTTAATAGTTTCGAAAGATTCATTACCAGTTATTCGAGGAATTGGAGATATAAGTGTTTATCCTATAGGAAAAACATACTTTGATATATGTATTGACTCTGTTGAGGCAAATATAAGGGCATATATAGTACCTAATAGTTATTTACATACAGAACTATTGATAGGACAAAACCTTACTGAGTTGCCTAATGTAATAATTATAAAGACAGAATGTTCTTTAAATATTTTATATAAAACTTTCAGTCCGTATTTTACTACCTTAGAACATGAACCAATATTAAAGTTTAGGTTATATGTTTTTTCTGACTGCAAAATAAATAAAGTAGACATAGTTAAATGTTACAGCATTGACGTAACAGACGCGACTGTATACATTAAAGGGAGTTATCGCGATGTAAACGGAAAAGAATATTACATTCAAGAGGAAGTTTATGTAATTAGTCATAACAAGTGTTACATAAGCATAGTTAATATTTCTCATAATCCGTTATATCTCACAAAAGATTTCATAATAGCTAGAGTTTATGTACTTGAAAAAGATAATACAAATAGCTCAGAAATAATTAATTGTTTTAAAACTAGTACCACTTTAAGTCCTATAAAATATGAGGAAATAAATATCAATCATGACTTATCTAGCGAACAAAAATTTAAGGTATACGATCTTATTGATAGATACAGGGATTGTTTTGCACAGGACCTCTCTGAGCTTGGTTGTACACATGTTTCGGAGTTAGCTATAAAACTTACCGATGAAACGCCCGTGGTTTATAGGCCCTATAGACTCGGTCTGTCCGAAAAGGAAATAGTTAGAAGTCTAGTTAAGGATTTAGTTGACAATGATATAGTTGAAGAATCTGAATCAGCTTACGCGAGTCCTATCTTGCTGGTATCAAAAAAAACAGGTGGGTTTAGATTATGCGTCGATTATAGAGCATTAAATTGCAAAATTGTCAAGGATCATTTTCCACTACCTAGAATCGACGACCAGATAGATTTACTAAGCGGTAATTCTTATTTTACATGTTTGGATATGGCTAGCGGGTACTATCAAATACCTATTCAAAAAGAAAGTAAACATCTTACAGCTTTTGTTACTCCTGATGGTCTTTATCAGTTTAAGCGGGCGCCATTTGGTTTAGTTAATTGTCCAGCTATTTTCCAACGTACAATTAACAAAATTCTAAACAAGTCTCAACAAAAATGTGCTATTGCTTATATGGACGATTTATTAATTGCCGGTAAATATTTTCATGAATGCTATTTTAAACTAGAACAAACGTTTAATTTGATTAGAGAAGCTGGACTAACTTTAAATATTAAAAAGTGTAAATTTTTTGAGACTGTTATTGATTATTTAGGCCTAGAAATATCCGCTGAGGGAATTAAGCCGGGAATGTCGAAAATAACAGCCGTAAGTAATTTTCCAGAACCAAAAACTGTACACGAAGTAAGACAGTTCGTAGGATTAGCTAGTTATTTTAGAAAGTTCATAGAAGGTTTTGCCTCGATTGCTAAACCGTTGACCGACTTGACAAAACAAAGTATATCGTGGAAGTGGGAGCAACAACAGAGAGAAGCTTTCTTAAAATTAAAGGAAAAGTTAACTGAGCGACCGATATTAGGTATTTTCAATCCAGATTATATAACAGAATTGCATTGTGATGCGTCAAAAATTGGTTTAGGTGGTATTTTAGTACAAAAAGAAAGTTCAAATGCTAGATTTAAACCTATAGCATATTTTAGCAGAAAAACAACTATTGACGAAGAAAAATTACATGCTTATGAGCTCGAGACTCTCGCTGTTGTAGCTTCCTTGAATAGGTTTCGCCCGTATTTACTAGGTAGACATTTTAAAATTCTGACTGATTGCAATGCATTACGATCCACGTTTCTAAAAAGAGATCTTATACCTAGAGTAGCGCGTTGGTGGATAGCGTTACAGGAATACGACTGTGTAATTGAATATAGGCCCGGTGAAACTATGAAGCATGTAGATGCTTTAAGCCGTAATCCCGCTCCCAGTAATAATGAATTGTATACTTATGATCACATAAATAGAGTCCTACAAATATCTCAAGAAGATTGGCTTCTTAGTGTTCAATTATCTGATCCTAAAATACAACACATTCGCTCTGTATTGGAAGACTCTAGATATAATGAGTTACTAGATATTAAACAAAATTTCATTATTAAAAATAATAGAGTATATCGTAAGGAAGGGGACGATTTGAAATGGGTAGTTCCTAAAGATGCCAGATGGCAAATATGCCAACGAAATCATGATGACATAGGCCATTTCTCTGTAGAAAAGACCCTTGAAAAGATTAAAAAAGATTTTTGGTTTCCAAAAATGAGGAAGTTTATCTCAAAGTACGTAAAATCATGTTTACATTGTGCGTTTAGTAAAGAACCGGCAGGCCCAAAAGAAGGCTTTCTTCATAGTATACCTAAAATAGATATACCATATCATACGGTTCATGTAGATCATTTAGGTCCATTTGTAAGAAGTGTAAAGGGTAACCAATATTTATTAGTTATTGTTGATGGATATACAAAATATTGCGTGCTTAAACCTCTCCGAAATACCAAAGCTGAACCGACTGTTAGAGCATTAAGGCGCGTTCCCGTGCGAAACGCAGCGTTAGCCGTTTTTAGGCTGTTTTTGGGAGCCAACTTCTCTTTATCTAAAAGAAATAACAACTAATAAAAAATACATTAAATTTCTACATAATCTTGACTCCAAAATGGTAGTTTTTTTTTTAAGCAGCATAATATTTAATTAAAGGGCCACAAAAAAACCACAGAAATGAGAAATAATTATTTATAACATGCATCTCCTCCTAAATTAACCATTATTTTGATTTGCTTCCTTAACTAATGGATAGGTAATTAAATAGAGAACATTTTGGTAGTTTTATTTTTTTCAAAACACAAAAAATTGATTTTATAAAGATTTTATTCTAAAATCTAAGCGTACTCGCTACGTAACTCTTGCGCAGAGTTAGTGTGCCACAAGGTCTCGAGGGTGAAACACGTGTCGTTCGTCATCGCGCCGCGTCGGCACTCGTGCACTTGTTCGCTCACATCACAATAATATTAGTTTATATTATTGTGTTTTTGTTATTGACATTTGTATTAGTGATAGTTTTTTATGTTTGTTATTTATTTATTCTTATTTTCCGCGAAAGGACGCTTTGTGTGTGTATGAAGAACTATTGAGTTTTGCGAAAAGGACGCTATTGTTGTGTAAACAGTTATAATGCCTAAGTACAAGAAAGTCGTGCGACAAGGACGTGCAAAAGTAGCAATGATGATCGCAGCTCGGTAAGCAATCTAGTACTTATTTATATTCTAGCTTTGGTACAGGCCATGGTCCGGAGGGAGGAGTGGCAGGAGGTCGCCTCCTTCTGCGAAGCAGTAATGCTAGCAAAGTAGTACTCCGACCGCATGAGGCAACGGCGCTCACACCGGAGCCGCCGCCGGGATTCCAATCCCGATTTCCGGCCCCCGTAGGCGCGGGCTTATGGACGGCGGGCAATGGGTAGCTCGCTGTCCAACCGTCCGGTAACTGTCCGAACCGAACCCAAGTCTTCGACGGCGCGTACTGGATGTTGCTGACGACGCTTCAAGGAGTTGTCAGCAAACTGTAGGGACCGAGCAGGGTGGAAGCCCACTCTGGGGCTTTGAGTAAATGTGAAAGTGTACACCAGGGCCGTGGTACGAAGGCTATGAAGGAACGGGGTGGGGTTTTTAGTCAGTAAAAGTCCGACACTAACTCCCACTCCGCCCAAGGGCGGGAGATGCCATTGGATGATTTTTACCCACCGAAAAAATAATAATAATAAAAAGCCCATGTTCATACGAATTTAAAAATGTTATGACGGGATTTTATAGCCCAATTCATTTATCAATCTATTTTTTTTTGTAGCCGGGCTAAAAGAACGGGACGAAACAGTCATGAAGAAACACCAACAACATCTAAAGATTCTCAACAAAATTACGTTGACTGCACGTATGTACCTATCTAAAATAGAATAAACTTACTTAGTAGATACTGGTCTAAGATGTGAGTAGTTAGCGAAGTGATAACATCTGATCATAGTCATCAATTTTATATTTTATCAACAAACGAATCTTCGCATAAATGTTCGTTATCATGCAAGTGCCATAGAGTTATGAAACTACAAACATGAACATTCACATTGATTCAGTACCTACACGATTCAATGCTTGTCATGTATTGATTTTTTTGTGTAAATATTTGAGATTTAATGTATTTTAATTTAAAATAAATAATCTTTTGTAGGTCAAAAGACTACCAAACTGATGCACAACTACCTCTAATGGAGATTTCTAATATACGACCGATAGAAAAAAGCAATAATGAGTAAGTATTACTTAGTTAGCCCATTATGTGCCACTGCTGGGCGAAGGCCTCCCTGTATTAGATAATTATTATTATTTTCTGGGTCACGGAAGTTTACGGGGTAAATCTTGGTATTATAGTATCTATACGGGGTGGGTGAGACACCCATGCAAAAACGGTAAAAAAATCGGTTTTTCGTTCATTTTGATCGTGTAGATCTGTATTTTACTTTTGTGGAAGACAGCTGAAAAATGTGTATGTGTGGGGAGGGGGGCTCAAAATGATGTAATAAATACGTGGTAACCGTTCTCGCGAAAGTATCCCTTCCACCCCATTTATCAATACCTATAGTAACCTTAACTTAAAAAAAAATATCGATCATTTTTATGCAATATATTTTTCTTTTGTAGTATAAGAGACGACTCTATAGCAGACTTAACGGAGTCAGAAAATACTGAAAATATCAATAAAAATATTGAGGAGGTAAGTTTCTGATACGTTTCGCGTGGGTTTTGAACTTGAATGAAAGATGGAAAAGATTTGAAAATGAATAGTAACTTCAGATGAAAAAAATCAGACCGTGAAATATTCTAATTTGTTTTTTTGGATATATAATAAAAGATACTTTTTTTTTTTAGTTTCCCATTTCGTACGAAAAGGAAGCAGAAAATTACGAAAAAATTATAAACAGAAGAATTATTGATGTCAGCCACTTCCTTTCCGAATTAAAACGCATTTCAAACCATGGACCACTTGGATGCAGCTTCACTGAACTTCACCTCATAGCTGAAACCCGAATTGGTTTACAGTCGAAGTTTACGTTTAGGTGTAAGCTTTGCAATCAAAAGTTTGTCATAAATGGAGACAATTGCAGTGACAACTACTTAAATATTAACACGTGCGCTGTCGCTGGTACTATTGCAATAGGTGGGGGGCATTCACAGTTGGATGAACTTATGTCGGCAATCAACCTGCCATTGTTATCTGAAAAGACGTATTCAGAGAACCATGAACTGATTAGTAGGAAATGGGAAGAGGTTTTAGTAGAATCTATGAATCAGGCTGCCGAAAAAGAAAAACAATTCGCAATTTCTAATGGTAAGGTGAACAAAGACGGAATTGCCGTAATAGATGTCATTGCTGATGGTTGCTGGTCCAAACGCAGCTATAAAAAGAATTATAATGCTCTTTCAGGCGCAGCTGCCATAATTGGCAAACATACAGGAGAGATATTGTTTTTAGGCATTAAAAATAAATACTGTTTTATCTGTGCCCGTGCAGAAAAACAAAATGTTGATCCATTAGAACACAAATGTTTCAAAAATTACAGTGGTCCATCCACAAACATGGAGAGTGAAATAATTGTGGAAGGATTTAAAGAATCTGTAAACATGTATAATTTAATTTACGGAAAACTCGTATCCGATGGTGACGCTAGCACGTACTCCAAAATATTACAGGCTCGCCCGTATTCTGATCTGACTGTTGAAAAAATAGAATGTCGGAACCATATTTTAAGGAATTTTTGCAATAAATTACAGGCGCTCACCACAGAAACTAAATACAACATAAAACACCGAAAATTAATTACAAAAAGGGCTATACTACGAACAAGATCTACAATTTGCAAAATAATTAAAAAACATAAAACCAACTCAGACGTTCAACTTTTGTTTGAAGATTTATTAATCAGCCACCTTCATGGCTTTGGGGATCACACTAAGTGCCAGTCATACATGTGTGATACTATCGGCAAAATGGACCTGCCAAATGATTTTTTTTAAGCACTTTATGGCAAAGAATATGCTTTATTAGTCAAAACGTTGCAAGTCATACTCGCAGTCTATTATACGACGTTGATAGCAACGTGGTAGAAAGATTTCATAGTGTGGTGGCTAAGTTGATCGGTGGCAAAAGAATAAATTTTTCACTAAAAAATTCTTATCAAACTAGATGTCAAGCCGCTGCCGTAGCTTTTAATGAAAAGAAAACCATTTCACGGCTATACAAATCAATTAATAAAGGCGACAGCCCACAAGGCAAAATAAAACGGCTAGAAAGCAAAAGAATTAATAAAAATGCAAAAAACAAGGAAAATAGGAAACCAAAAAACCGAGGCCTTCATCTAGAAAAATCAAAACCGGACCACAATTATGGTCAAGACTGCACTAAGCCAGATATACCAATAGACGTTTTTAAGAAGCTTAAAGACAATTTTATAGCAAATTTAAAAAAAAACTGATGAGGAAAGAAATGTAATCGAACGGACAACCGTTTTACAGAGTGAATGTGGCGAGTGGCTAGAGTTGCGTAGGTCATTATTAACTGCTTCTAACTTCGGAAAAGTTTGCACGCGGCGAAATGACACAAGTTGTCATAATTTTGTTCGGGACTTGTTATACAAAGCCAATATCGTCAATAAAACATGGCAAGGACAATGAAAAAATTGCCATCAAGCAATTAGAAAAACAAGAACGTATTAAAATTGAACCTTGTGGTTTATTTATTGACGAAGAATTGCCATTTTTAGGAGCAACTCCGGATGGTTTATGTAGCAATGACACAATCGTTGAAGTTAAATGCCCAATAACGGCATTCAAATTAGGGTTAGAAGAAGCCATAAAAAAAAGGAAAGTCACGTTTTGGAAGACCACAAAAAATGGGCTGGAAATTAATAAAAACCATCAATGGTACTATCAAGTACAGGGGCAACTACACGTTACTAAAAAATCAAAGTGTTTATTTGCAGTCTGGTCAAACGAGAACTCTTCACTAAAAACGGAATACATCGATAGAGATGATACATTCTGGAAGGAAAAGATGAAAGAAAAACTAACATCATTTTATGTAGATTGTTTGTTGCCAGAATTAGTGGACCCCCGCTATCCTCGAGGTTTGACTATAAGAAATCCGTCATACATAGAAGAGGCATTGAAAATCAAAAAAAGAAGTAAAGAAAATGTAGACCCTAAATTAAATTTAAAGATTGAGTTATCAGCCGATATAGATAGGAGAAGTGAAAGTGGATTAAATGACGAGATTGAATTATCAGCTGATACAGATAGCGGAAGTGAAAATGAATTAAATGATGAGATTGCAGGTGATGAACCTTCAGATGTAAATATGCCTACGTGTAGTCGATATTTAGATTTTTATGAAATGTAAACTCGAAACAGTATACAGAATGTATAGAAATTAATATCGATGATCGAATATGATGAGTATCGTTAAACAACGTGTAACAAAAAGCGTATAGTCATCGTAAAAAAATATCAGCTTTCTTATACATACTTTTTGAATGGGGCCGTTGATAATTTTTTTCGATTATGATGGTGTTCCCATCGATAAAGTTCTCAGTTAGATTGTCTCCAGCACACACTTTCATATGACTATACCCTTACTTACACGTTGTATAAACAAGCTAAAATGAACCATAACATAATTAGATGATTTTTTGTGAGGTCACTGACCACAGTTAATGATGTTTCAGACTAAAACCTATTTTTTTTTTGTATAAACTTCATAGACGTGATGGGTAACGATAAAAAAAATCTCAATTTATTAACAACAGCACTAGTGGTCAATATCACGTCTGCAGAGTTTCTCTAGAATATTTTATTTGACACTGCTAGCAATACCTGTTAAAAAACCTACTAAAAAATAATAAATGATGATAAAATTGACTTGGTTATTTAATTTTTCTGCTTTTATCAATCACCCACGGTCTGAATTACAAATAAACCTTCAATCTAAAAAATAAACACCGCACAATCTTTATTATAGAATACCTTTAATACTTTTAAATGAATAAATGTTAGAAGTATTCATGAACGTAAGTATAGTCACTAGATTCATCATGATCAAAATTATTTTGGCGCACCAATAAACATTTCATAAAAAGATATTTTTATTGAATGCCATAATGCCATGTCTGTGAATTCTTAGGTCTGCGATTTTTACTTGTATTCGGAAGGTGATCGCTAGATGGCGCTAGTACTGCTTTACGAAGTATTATAGAGGTGAGGTGCGGCAAAGAGGGAACGAATGCTCAAGGTTATTTGGACAGGGTAGCGCCTTAAAGGAAGTATTCAGTTTGTTTGGACATCCTGCTAGGATAATATCGGATCGTGGTTCTTGTTTTACATCTTCAGTTTTTTGTCGGTTCTGTAAGGAATACGAAATACGACACGTTTTAAATGCGGTTTCAGCTCCACGGGCGAATGGCCAAGTGGAGCGCTATAATAGAACAATTTTAGATTCACTTAGAACTTATAACGACCAGTTAGGTGAAAATAAGTGGGACCAAGAGCTATGTAAAATTCAATGGGGTATTAATAATACTCTAAATAAAGGTACTGGAAAAACGCCCGGAGAGGCATTATTTGGTAAGCGCTTGCTAGGACAGGGAGAAGGTAGTTTAGATAATGCACTGACTGATACAAGGCAAAATGACAAAGGATTGGACGAAATAAGACAGGAAATAAATAATCACATAGAAAAAGATCAAGAGAAACAGCAATTAAGATTCAATAAACAAAGAAAAAAAGCAAGACTTTACGTTGTAGGTGATCTAGTCAAAATATTAAAAAATATTCCATCTAATGATGGCAAAAGTAAAAAATTGCTACCAAAATATCAAGGTCCGTTTAGAATAACGAAAGTTTTGGGGCAAGATCGATACGAGGTTTCTAGTATTCCAGGATCCACTATATCTAGAGGTAGGTATAGTAATGTTTGGTCAGCAGATCGCATACAACCTTGGATATCTTTAACTAATGAAAGTGATAACTCTGACGGTGAACTCAGCTCCTAAATTAGTAGGTTATTATATTAAATATTATAAGAGATACAATATTCTTAGTAGTGTTCTGTTTTCTGTATTGATTACACTGGTCAACAAAAGAAAAAAAAATGTTTGTTTCCTGTGATTTTATTTTTGATTTTATCTCAATGTGACAAGTATTTTTTTAATTAGGCAACAATATTTCTCTAACAGCTTTTGTTTTTGAGTTATAGCTAACTACCCTCAATTACTATTTTTACTTACATTTTCGTTTTTTGTTCGACACTAAAATATATTTTGTTGTTGTTTTCGATATGGCTTCGTCAAGAAGATGTTGTGTACTTAATCCAGATTGTTTTTGCTATATTTGTGGCGAATATATATTTAAAAAATATCGAAAACCTATATCGGACTTTGTAAAAACTGCGTATCATCAATACTTTAAAATAAAATTATGTAATCAAGACAAGCCATGGGTTCCTCATATTGTATGCCAGAAATGTATTGTGTGTCTACGGTTATGGTCCAGTGGAAAAAGGGATGCAATAAAGTTCGTAGCACCTATGATTTGGCGAGAACCTCGGAACCACCATGACGACTGCTACTTCTGCGTTGTGAAAATAAACGGAATTAACCCTGGAAATCGAAGTAAGTGGTCATATCCTAACTTATCTTCTGCTCAAAGACCTCAATTAAAATTACGAGAGGTACAACCCAGTACATCTAAATCCTCTGATGATCTAAATCTCTGTAAACCTGAACAAAATATATCAAGTGATGACTCTGATCCAGACTACAAATTTAGCCTTGCAGAACCTGAACTATTTAATCAAAAAGAACTAAATGACTTAGTAAGAGATCTGAACTTACCAAAAGAAGCTTCTGAAATTTTAGCATCTCGTTTAAAAGAGAAAAAATTGCTTACCCCGGAAACCAACATCACTTTTTATCGTACCCGAGAAAAGAATCTGTTACAGTATTTTTCTCAAGAGAAGGATTTAGTCTTTTGTAACGATATTGGTGGAATTTTGCAACAGATGGGTTTATACAACTATCAACCTCGTGATTGGCGTCTTTTTATTGACAGCAGCAAAAGAAGTTTAAAGTGTGTTTTGCTTCATAACGGTAACCAATACGGATCCATACCTATTGCACATTCGACGACTTTGAAAGAAGAATACACAAATGTTTCTAAGGTTATGGAAAAAATTAAGTATCAAGACCACAATTGGGTCATTTGTGTTGATTTGAAAATGGTTAACTTTCTTCTAGGTCAACAAGGGGGGTACACAAAGTTCCCTTGTTTTATTTGTCTCTGGGACAGTCGTGACAAGCAACACCATTGGTCACAAAAAGTTTGGCCAGTGCGGGAAGAGCTGAAAGTTGGTACAAAAAAATGTTATAAACGTGCCTTTAGTTAGCCGAGACCGCATCATACTTCCGCCACTTCATATCAAACTCGGCATAATGAAACAGTTTGTGAAGGCGCTTGACAAAAGTGGCGAATGTTTCAATTTTATTTCACACAAGTTTCCAGGATTAAGTACAGAAAAATTGAAAGCTGGTATTTTTGATGGGCCACAGATTAGGCAACTCGTGAAAGATCCTAATTTTGTTAAATCAATGACTGAAGTCGAATCCAAAGCTTGGAACTCATTTGTTTTGGTCATGAGTAATTTCCTTGGTAACAAGAAATCTGACAACTATGTCGAGCTTGTTGAGTGCATGCTATCGAACTTGCAAGAGCTAGGATGCAACATGAGCATAAAAATCCACTTTCTCCACTCGCATTTAGACCGATTTCCAGAAAATCTGGGCGATTATAGTGAGGAGCAAGGAGAAAGATTTCATCAGGATATTCGGACAATGGAAGAGCGTTATCAGGGAAGGTGGGACTCACATATGATGGCAGACTACTGCTGGAGTTTGCAACGAGATCTACCTAAAGTCGTTCATTTAAGGAAATCTTATAAAAGATCATTTGATTGTGTTAAATAGAAATTTTGTTAACATATGTATTAATTTTCTTGTATTTTTTAGTGAAAATAGTAAGTCTATATTTCAAAAAGTAAAGCTGTTAGCAATCCCCCAGTATTTTTATTGTACTCTAGGCCATAGAAATACCCAATAACAGTAAAAAATATTAAGGAAACAAAAATTGTGTTGACCAGTGTTATTTATATTCTGTAATAAAAAAAAAAAGAAAAGAATAATGATTAATATAATATTAGTGCCTGAGAAGTAAATATTATTTTAAATATAGTTGAATGTTAAAATTATATATTATCAAGGATATAATCGGATTTTGTTAAATTAATGAGAGATTGTACTTGAGTTATATTGTTAAAATTTAAGTTATGTTGAATAGAAATGTGCACAAGGTGTGTTAAGATAGCAGTGAAAGGTTAGCAGAATCGTTCGAAACATATACGGTATTTTGTGGCTAATTTGTTGCTAATTAGTTGCTAAAACCCCGATTTTGTTGCTTTGTCCGATTTCGAAAAAAAGGAGTTACTGCTATCTTAACGTTAAGCTAGCAGTAAACTCAGCGGGACCGGCATGAATTAAATGCAATTATACATCAGTATTTGTTGCTGACAAATAGTGTAAAAAAATTTAAAAAACCCCTAGAATTGGCTAGACCTGGAGACCTATAGCCGTATCCATGCTATCTTAACATGCAGTTTTTTTAAAAAGACGATGGCATGGATTTTGTTGCTGGACGCAAATAACATCAGGACACCCCAGAGAGCCAGCAACAAAATAGAAACTAAAATTCTGCTACACCTGAAGACCTGTAGCCATGTCCATGCTAACTTAACATGCAGTTTTTTTAAGAAAACCATGGCATGGATTTTGTTGCTCATCGTAAATAACACCAGGACACCCCAGAGAGCCAGCAACAAAATAGAAACTAAAAATCTGCTACACCTGGAAACCTGTAGTCGACTACAAGTGTTCATGCTAACTTAGCGTGCACTTTTTTTAACAAGACAGTAGCATGGATTTTGTTGCTCATCGTAAATAGCACCAGGACACCCCAGAGAGTCAGCAACAAAATAGAAACTAAAATTCTGCTACACCTGGAGACCTGTAGCCATGTCCATGCTAACTTAACATGCAGTTTTTTTAAGAAAACCATGACATGGATTTTGTTGCTTATCGTAAATAACACCAGGACACCCCAGAGAGCCAGCAACAAAATAGAAACTGAAAATCTGCTACACCTGGAGACCTGTAGTCGACTACAAGTGTTCATGCTAACTTAGCGTGCACTTTTTTTAACAAGACGGTAGCATGGATTTTGTTGCTCATCGTAAAGCACCAGGACACCCCAGAGAGCCAGCAACAAAATAGAAACTGAAATTCTGCTACACCTGGAGACCTGTAGCCGTATTCATGCTATCTTAACATGCCCTTTTTCTATGAAAACGATGACATGGATTTTGTTGCTATTCACAAATAATATCAGAACACCCCAGAGAGCCAGCAACAAAATAGAAACTAAAAATCTGCTACACCTGGAAACCTGTAGCCGACTACAAGTGTTCATGCTAACTTAACGTGCACTTTTTTTAACAAGACGGTGGCATGAATTTTGTTGCTCATCGTAAATAACAGCAGAACACCCCAGAGAGCCAGCAACAAAATAGAAACTAAAATTCTGCTACACCTGGAGACCTGAAGCCATGTCCATGCTAACTTAACATGCAGTTTTTTTAAGAAAACCATGACATGGATTTTGTTGCTCATCGTAAATAACACCAGGACACCCCAGAGAGCCAGCAACAAAATAGAAACTAAAAATCTGCTACACCTGGAGACCTGTAGTCGACCACAAGTGTTCATGCTAACTTAGCGTGCACTTTTTTTAACAAGACGGTAGCATGGATTTTGTTGCTCATCGTAAATAGCACCAGGACACCCCAGAGAGCCAGCAACAAAATAGAAACTAAAAATCTGCTACACCTGGAGACCTGTAGCCGTATCCCTGCTATCTTAACATGTACATTTTTTATGAAAACGATGGCATGGATTTTGTTGCTGGACGCAAATAACATCAAGACACCCCAGAGAGCCAGCAACAAAATAGAAAATAAAATTCTGCTACACCTGGAGACCTGTAGCGGTATCCATGCTATCTTAACATGTACATTTTTTATGAAAACGATGACATGGATTTTGTTGCTATTTACAAATAATATCAGGACACCCCAGAGAGCCAGCAACAAAAAAGAAACTAAAATTCTGCTACACCTGGAGACCTGTAGCCATGTCCATGCTAACTTAACATGCAGTTTTTTTAAGAAAACCATGACATGGATTTTGTTGCTTATCGTAAATAACACCAGGACACCCCAGAGAGCCAGCAACAAAATAGAAACTGAAAATCTGCTACACCTGGAGACCTGTAGTCGACTACAAGTGTTCATGCTAACTTAGCGTGCACTTTTTTTAACAAGACGGTAGCATGGATTTTGTTGCTCATCGTAAAGCACCAGGACACCCCAGAGAGCCAGCAACAAAATTGAAACTAAAAATCTGCTACACCTGGAGACCTGTAGCCGTATTCATGCTATCTTAAGATGCCCTTTTTCTATGAAAACGATGACATGGATTTTGTTGCTATTCACAAATAATATCAGAACACCCCAGAGAGCCAGCAACAAAATAGAAACTAAAAATCTGCTACACCTGGAAACCTGTAGCCGACTACAAGTGTTCATGCTAACTTAGCGTGCACTTTTTTTAACAAGACGGTGGCATGAATTTTGTTGCTCATCGTAAATAACAGCAGAACACCCCAGAGAGCCAGCAACAAAATAGAAACTAAAATTCTGCTACACCTGGAGACCTGTAGCCATGTCCATGCTAACTTAACATGCAGTTTTTTAAGAAAACCATGACATGGATTTTGTTGCTCATCGTAAATAACACCAGGACACCCCAGAGAGCCAGCAACAAAATAGAAACTAAAAATCTGCTACACCTGGAGACCTGTAGTCGACTACAAGTGTTCATGCTAACTTAGCGTGCACTTTTTTTAACAAGACGGTAGCATGGATTTTGTTGCTCATCGTAAATAGCACCAGGACACCCCAGAGAGCCAGCAACAAAATAAAAAATAAAATTCTGCTACACGTGGAGACCTGTAGCCTTGTTCATGCTATCTTAACATGTACATTTTTTATGAAAACGATGACATGGATAAATACAAATAATTTACTCAAAGGAAACATTTCTTTATTTTTAAAAATCATAATAACTGCATTTAATTTTCTGTTCCCATATCTATATCGACCCTATGGATTAATTCGATAAAATAGTGACTTTGTCCTTTTTTACATTTTTATTTGGTTTGATTCCCGGTTCAGGTAAGGTTTTAAAAATAAAATAAAATCAGTTATTATTTTTAAAAATAAAGAAATGTTTCCTTTGAGTAAATTATTTGTATTTATTTATTATTTTGATAACTTCAATATTTAAGGTACTTTTCTTTCATGTCCCATCAATTTGTTCCACCTGTATAACATTACTGTGGCAGGATCTTTGAGGGCGCCGACGCCGCGAACGACGCATGCTCTTTTGAAGTGGCGTGAGCGGCGCTTGGTTAGCTACTTGCGCAATAGATGGCGATACTGTACATATTAAATTACAGTATTCCTATACATAAATAACTTTACAAATCACTTATTGTAAAAAATATTTTAGCAGCAATACAATATTCTAAAATTATGTAACATTTATTAAGATTATCTAACAAATAAACTAGTAATTAAAACAGCAGAATTAAAGTCGGCCAAGTGACAAACAAATTATTATTGTATAAATATGGAATTGTTTTTTAAGAACATAAAACTGACAAAATATTCATTTAATAAAATATTTACCTAATGATTCAATTCATATTCATAATTATTTCAATAAAAAGTTACTCTAATCGACTAAATAAGTTTCGTGTCGATACAGATATAGATAGTGGGTTACGAAGTAGATAGCGCAACATAATATAGATGTCGCTACGAGATACATATATAATTTAATTTTGTAATCAATTATGGAATTAAATTAATAAATCAGAGTAAATATATTTATTACAACATAAATTATTTTTCAATACTGTTGAATGTTTCTTTTATTTAACTATTTAGCACAAATAGCCCTCATACGGCTTTAAATAACTTTTCTAAATTTTCGTAACAAATGTATAAGAATAGACTAAAAGAGATTTCTATTTTTTACTCCATACTTATACATCATACTTTGTAATATTTAGTTGATAAGACAATAATTTAAGTGATAATTTAGTTGCCTTAATAAAATCCCGTTCTTTATTAACTTTCCAAAACTTAATGGGTCAGTTGTCAAATATTATGTACACAATTTTTTTCACAAATAAAGAAATAGAAGCACGGCGTGAACGGCTATTGTCTTTTGGATACTGATAGTCGGCAACTGGTCTCCAGGTGTAAGCAACAAAATCCATGCCGCCGTTTTGTTAAGAAAAGTGCATGTTAAGGAAGCATGCACACTTGTAGTCAGCTACAGGTCTCCAGGTGTAGCAGATTTTTAGTTTCGATTTTGTTGCTGGCTCTCTGGGGTATCCTGATGTTATTTGTGAATAGCAACAAATCCATGCCACCGTCTTGTTAAAAAAAGTGCACGTTAAGTTAGCATCAACACTTGTAGTCGGCTACAGGTCTCCAGGTGTAGCAGATTTTTAGTTTCTATTTTGTTGCTGGCTCTCTGGGGTGTCCTGGTGCTATTTACGATGAGCAACAAAATCCATGCTACCGTCTTGTTAAAAAAAGTGCACGCTAATTAGCATGAACACTTGTAGTCGTCTACAGGTCTCCAGGTGTAGCAGATTTTCAGTTTCTATTTTGTTGCTGGCTCTCTGGGGTGTCCTGGTGTTATTTACGATAAGCAACAAAATCCATGTCATGGTTTTCTTAAAAAAACTGCATGTTAAGTTAGCATGGACATGGCTACAGGTCTCCAGGTGTAGCAGAATTTTAGTTTCTTTTTTGTTGCTGGCTCTCTGGGGTGTCCTGATATTATTTGTAAATAGCAACAAAATCCATGTCATCGTTTTCATAAAAAATGTACATGTTAAGATAGCATGGATACCGCTACAGGTCTCCAGGTGTAGCAGAATTTTATTTTCTATTTTGTTGCTGGCTCTCTGGGGTGTCTTGATGTTATTTGCGTCCAGCAACAAAATCCATGCCATCGTTTTCATAAAAAATGTACATGTTAAGATAGCAGGGATACGGCTACAGGTCTCCAGGTGTAGCAGATTTTTAGTTTCTATTTTGTTGCTGGCTCTCTGGGGTGTCCTGGTGCTATTTACGATGAGCAACAAAATCCATGCTACCGTCTTGTTAAAAAAAGTGCACGCTAAGTTAGCATGAACACTTGTGGTCGACTACAGGTCTCCAGGTGTAGCAGATTTTTAGTTTCTATTTTGTTGCTGGCTCTCTGGGGTGTCCTGGTGTTATTTACGATGAGCAACAAAATCCATGTCATGGTTTTCTTAAAAAAACTGCATGTTAAGTTAGCATGGACATGGCTTCAGGTCTCCAGGTGTAGCAGAATTTTAGTTTCTATTTTGTTGCTGGCTCTCTGGGGTGTTCTGCTGTTATTTACGATGAGCAACAAAATTCATGCCACCGTCTTGTTAAAAAAAGTGCACGTTAAGTTAGCATGAACACTTGTAGTCGGCTACAGGTTTCCAGGTGTAGCAGATTTTTAGTTTCTATTTTGTTGCTGGCTCTCTGGGGTGTTCTGATATTATTTGTGAATAGCAACAAAATCCATGTCATCGTTTTCATAAAAAATGTACATGTTAAGATAGCATGGATACCGCTACAGGTCTCCAGGTGTAGCAGAATTTTAGTTTTTATTTTGTTGCTGGCTCTCTGGGGTGTCCTGATGCTATTTGCGTCCAGCAACAAAATCCATGCCACTGTCTTTTTAAAAAAAGTGCATTTTAAGGTAGCAGGGACACTTGTAGTAAGCTACAGGTCTCCAGGTGTAGCAGATTTTTAATTTCTATTTTGTTGCTTGCTCTCTGGGCTGTTCTGGTGTTATTTACGATGAGCAACAAAATCCATGTCATGGTTTTTTTTAAAACTGCATGTTAAGATAGCATGGATACGGCTACAGGTCTCCAGGTGTAGCAGAATTTTAGTTTCTATTTTGTTGCTGGCTCTCTGGGGTGTCCTGGTGTTATTTACAATGAGCAACAAAATCCATGCCGCCGTCTTGTTAAAAAAAGTGCATGTTAAGGTAGCATGGACATGGCTACAGGTCTCCAGGTGTAGCAGAATTTTAGTTTCTTTTTTGTTGCTGGCTCTCTGGGGTGTCCTGATATTATTTGTAAATAGCAACAAAATCCATGTCATCGTTTTCATAAAAAATGTACATGTTAAGATAGCATGGATACCGCTACAGGTCTCCAGGTGTAGCAGAATTTTATTTTCTATTTTGTTGCTGGCTCTCTGGGGTGTCCTGATGTTATTCGCGTCCAGCAACAAAATCCATGCCATCGTTTTCATAAAAAATGTACATGTAAAGATAGCATGAACACGGCTACAGGCCTCCAGGTGTAGCAGAATTTTAGTTTTTATTTTGTTGCTGGCTCTCTGGGGTATCCTGGTGCTATTTACGATGAGCAACAAAATCCATGCTACCGTCTTGTTAAAAAAAGTGCACGCTAAGTTAGCATGAACACTTGTAGTCGACTACAAGTCTCCAGGTGTAGCAGATTTTTAGTTTCAATTTTGTTGCTGGCTCTCTGGGGTGTCCTGGTGCTATTTACGATGAGCAACAAAATCCATGCTACCGTCTTGTTAAAAAAAGTGCACGCTAAGTTAGCATGAACACTTGTAGTCGACTACAGGTCTCCAGGTGTAGCAGATTTTTAGTTTCTATTTTGTTGCTGGCTCTCTGGGGTGTCCTGGTGTTATTTACGATGAGCAACAAAATCCATGCCGCCGTCTTGTTAAAAAAAGTGCATGTTAAGGTAGCATGGACATGGCTACAGGTCTCCAGGTGTAGCAGAATTTTAGTTTCTTTTTTGTTGCTGGCTCTCTGGGGTGTCCTGATATTATTTGCGTCCAGCAACAAAATCCATGCCATCGTTTTCATAAAAAATGTACATGTTAAGATAGCAGGGATACGGCTACAGGTCTCCAGGTGTAGCAGAATTTTAGTTTTTATTTTGTTGCTGGCTCTCTGGGGTGTCCTGATGTTATTTGCGTCCAGCAACAAAATCCATGCCACTGTCTTTTTAAAAAAAGTGCATTTTAAGGTAGCAGGGACACTTGTAGTAAGCTACAGGTCTCCAGGTGTAGCAGATTTTTAATTTCTATTTTGTTGCTTGCTCTCTGGGCTGTTCTGGTGTTATTTACGATGAGCAACAAAATCCATGTCATGGTTTTTTTTTTAAAACTGCATGTTAAGATAGCATGGATACGGCTACAGGTCTCCAGGTGTAGCAGAATTTTAGTTTCTATTTTGTTGCTGGCTCTCTGGGGTGTCCTGGTGTTATTTACGATGAGCAACAAAATTCATGCCACCGTCTTGTTAAAAAAAGTGCACGTTAAGTTAGCATGAACACTTGTAGTCGGCTACAGGTCTCCAGGTGTAGCAGAATTTTAGTTTTTATTTTGTTGCTGGCTCTCTGGGGTGTCCTGGTGCTATTTACGATGAGCAACAAAATCCATGCTACTGTCTTGTTAAAAAAAGTGCACGCTAAGTTAGCATGAACACTTGTAGTCGACTACAGGTTTCCAGGTGTAGCAGATTTTTAGTTTCTATTTTGTTGCTGGCTCTCTGGGGTGTCCTGGTGTTATTTACGATGAGCAACAAAATCCATGTCATGGTATTCTTAAAAAAACTGCATGTTAAGTTAGCATGGACATGGCTACAGGTCTCCAGGTGTAGCAGAATTTTAGTTTCTATTTTTTGCTGGCTCTCTGGGGTGTCCTGATGTTTTTTGCGTCCAGCAACAAAATCCATGCCATCGTCTTGTTAAAAAAACTGCATGTTAAGATAGCATGGATACGGCTACAGGTCTCCAGGTCTAGCCAATTCTAGGGTTTTTTCAATTTTTTTTACACTATTTGTCAGCAACAAATTAGCAACAAATACTGATGTATAATTGCATTTAATCCGTGCCGGTCCCGCTGAGTTTACTGCTAGCTTAACGTTAAGATAGCAGTAACTCCTTTTTTTCGAAATCGGACAAAGCAACAAAATCGGGGTTTTAGCAACTAATTAGCAACAAATTAGCCACAAAATACCGTATATGTTTCGAACGATTCTGCTAACCTTTCACTGCTATCTTAACACACCTATGTGCACATTATGTTATAAATTACTAAAATTGAGAAGTTGATACTACATGAAAAGAGTGATATGAAAAAGGAGATGAATAGATAAATTGTGTGTTGAGAAGTCTCGCACGGTCACTGCCTTGGTGAGGGGTGATGTGTCAACTCATTCAGTGGCGTTGGTAAACTCGCACGATTACTACTAGTGATTAGTTGTGAAGTGCCAATTTCTGTGTCTGGGTTGAGAAGGCTAGTGTAGACCTTATGATGTATTAAGGGTGGTAGATGTCAACTAAGGGAACGGAGGTTGGTCTTCACTTGATGACAGTTAGTAATGAGGGGTGTAGATGCCAACACGGCCATTTTGGGTTGGGAAGTATCATACGATCAGGGTGACGAGGGGCGAGGTGTCAACTAGATGATGAGAACTGAAATTCATTAGTTTGAGGACAAACTTGTTTGCCAGGATGGCCGAATGTTAGATAATTAATTATTGTTAGATTATTACGTATTGTTATTTATTAATATTCATATAATTATTTATGCTAAGTATGAACATTTCAGTTAATATAAGTTGTTGTATTGACTTTACTTTTAATGGATAATCAATATGGACGATATATTGTTTTTGTGACAAGGTGAGGGTAATTACGATAGAACCGACTCGATGATGGCAGCAGATAAGAATGTTAGATAATTAATTATTGTTAGATTATTAAGTATTGTTAATTATTAATATTCATATAATTATTTATGCTAAGTATGAACATTTCAGTTAATATAAGTTGCTTTATTGACTTTACTTTTAAGAGATAATCAATATGGACACTATATTGTTTTTGTGACGGAGTGAGGGTAATTACGATAGAACCGACTCGATAATGGCAGCAGATATGTAAATATGATATTCATTCTCACTCCGATTTTCGATCAGTGTAGACTATTAATAAACCCTTACATAAAGCTTCTGTCGTTTTTCTTATAATTGCTACGCATAAAATTCATCAACTAATTAAAAATGTCTTCATATGTCAGTATGCTGATGATTTTGGTTTGTTTTCACATCATGGCCAAATAAGCGAAAGCAAAATTAGTATTCAGGAAGCATTAAATTTGTTTGTCACATTTCTAGATCATATAGGATTAGAGTTATCAACTAGTAAGTCTAAGCTGTGCACTTTTAGTAGGAAGCGACGGAATGATGCTGTTACAGTCAGCGTTAATAATAATACAATTACTTCTACAAACCTGTAACATATCCTTATTTATTTTAATTACTAAACACATTCGCACAGATTAAATCAAAAGAAACATTAGAATACATTGCTCATTATCTATATTATGCGGACGTATAAAAACGCTGCGTCATTACAACGCGACCTTCTTTTAATCGGTCAGCCGGCGGGGAACGAGTTGAAGAGACAGCCAGAGATCACTTCACGTCTTGACCGCGGACGGCCGCACCCTAGTCTTATTTTACTACAATGTAGTGTGCATTTATTTTAATAGTTTAATTAATCTTCATCTTCGTAAGTTTTTACTAACCCCAGACTGGGTAAGTGTTGTAAAACGATTTCCTATATTTTAGATATAAGAGTTAATAGTCCGTATGATTTACATGTACCTATATCTACCGTCAACGTTAAAAAATATATAAGTATTTTGGAAAGTAGTTAAAAGCAATCCTTGTTTTAATCAATATTTATGCTTATTTTGTTTAAGAAATGTTTGTACCTTGTTTTTTTTATTTAATTAATATAACTTCTGATGTTAAACTTTATTCCCTTTGTATGCTAGAATTATTTTTACAAACACATTTTGTTACGCCTGGACTGCCTCATCTATTAATATATCAATGTATATTGAATATTACTATCCTGTGTTTAGCGTGGTATCAAAAACTTATCACATCGGAAAAATAGGATGTTGCAGTCAGGTGTACGAAATCAGTCATTTGTTAAAATGTCTGAATATGTACGTTACAGGGTTTTCTTAACTTCTACGTAACTTTCTCACTCTCGGAAGACATCCGAAACGCAGAAGTCACTTAAGGACATCAGAGGTCGCTCAAGGACGTTAGAGGTCACTCAAGGGTGTGAGAGGACTTCACCGAACATTCCAGACTCCCGTGTCCTGAGACTTCATTATCCGGCTACAAGCGCGGACTTACTCGGGGATGAAAATTAAGCTACACCTACCGTGTCGCTAGCCAGGACAGTAATATTTTTTTTATCTTACAATTGTTAATGCTAGACTTTTTCTTGCGTGAACCCACGAACCCGAATAACCTTAATCTTAATTTATTATTATTTCATTTTAATATTATATAGTATCGTAAAAGCGTTCTCTTATTGTATATACCTTTTAACTTATAGTAATAATCCCTACTTAGGATACGTGAATATTGTTATTTGTACTACGTAACTATATTTTAATATACTTGTAAAACTTAATATTGAATTTTATTCCTCTCTTTAAATTAAGAAAACGCGACAAACCATATTAAATATTTAGGAATGTGGCTAGATCGATCTCTTTTATGGAATAAACACATAAGTGAGTTAGCTCAAAGAGCAACAAAAAGTTTAAATATGTTAAAAATGTTAACTGGACCGTCGTGGGGAGTTCACCCAAAATATTTAAGAAAATTATATATATATGTCTAATAAGAAGTAAAATTGATTACGGTTGTTTTTTCTATGATAATAGTGCAAAAACACACCTAAGTAAATTAGAAATTATTCAAAATCAAGCTTTGCGGTTAATTGGAGGATTTATTAAATCTACACCTATTCATGTAATGGAGTATGAACTTTGCATTCCACCCTTACACTTAAGAAGATATTACTTGGCTGTGAAATTCTGTTTTAAATTACGAACTAGGTCAAACAATATAACAAGTAAATTATTTGATGAACTAAATTACTACATTAGTACAAAACCTTTTTGGCGTTTTAAAAAGAAACCTTTGCTGCCTTGTATATATAGTGAAATTAAACATGAGAAACTGTTTTCATCCAGCACTTTGAAAATGTTCACCATGAATACGTGGTTAACAAATATAGATATATATAGAACCATTTATACTAATTTGGAATGTATTGATAAGGCAAAAAACTTATATGAAATCAATCAACTTAAAGCTAACGTTTCACAAGAAATAAATTATAAATATAGTAATTCGATTAAAATATATACTGATGGAGCCAAATCAGAGACAATGGTAGGAGCTGCCTTTTATGATCAAAGTTGTAAAAGTAGTAGCATATATAATATAACATCAACAAATATTTGTATTATGTCGGTGGAATTATTTGCTATTTCAGAAGCTATATCTTATGCAGTTACAAAAAAATATCGTAGAATTGTCATTTTTACTGACAGCAAAAGTGCATTGCAGCATTTAGCTCGGTGCGCCTCTGGCTTAAGAGGTGTTCCGGTAGCTTATGCTATTCTAGATAAGATAAATAGAGCAATACAATTAGATATGGATCTGAAGTTGCAATGGGTCCCATCGCATATAGGTTTAGAGGGAAATGAGGAGGCTGACCAACTAGCTCGAGCTGGATGTACAAAAGGCTTTAAAGTATATATTATTCCAAATTATTCTGAAGTTTTAATATCACAAAAAAATAAAATATATAATATGTGGAAAGAATATTTCGATGAACGCTCTAGAGAAAAAGGAATCTGGTACAGAACTTTGCAATGTCAGCCGCCTCGTGCTCCCTGGTTTGATTTGATTTTTAGTAATAGAACTTTAATTAAAATAGCACATAGATTGCGTTCCGGACATATGCCATTAAATAATTTTTTATTTCTTATGAAAAAATCACCCTCACCAAACTATGATGTATGTGGAGTATATGAAGATGTTTATCATTTATTATTGGAATGTGTCCGGTACGACAAACAAAGGAAAAACCTAATTAAATCATTGAATCTAAATATTTTCGATGTGGGTAATTTTAATACCATTTTGTCCTTTCCTACTTCTGAGGAGGCCAAAATGGTATATAATTTTGTTAAGATCCGGTTTATGTAACTATGTAGATTAGTAGATTAAGGTATGATAGGGCTGGCATATTTTTGAAATAAAAGCCCTTATAATAAATAGAAAAAAAAAAACATAATTCAAAAGTATCACGAAGGGAAAACTAACCATCGTGGTATAAATGAGTGCTACCTTGCTCTCTCTAAGCGTTATTACTGGCCAAAAATGAGGGAACACATAACAAAATTTATCAACCAATGTTCAGTTTGTGGTCAAACAAAGTATGATCGTAAACCAATAAAGCAGCAATTCCGAGTTGTACCGCCAGCTACAAGACCTTTCGAAATTGTTCGTATAGATGTATTTACTGTATAAACCGAAAACTATTTAACTATTGTAGATGTTTTCTCTAAATACGCTCAGGCCTATCATCTAAAAGACGCAACAGCTATTAGCATTTTACAAGCCCTCCTACAATTTTGTACTCATCATAATTTCCCTTTAACAATAGTAAGCGATAACGGCACTGAATTTAGCAATCAGCTTTTTACAGAATTTTCTGAAGTTCATAAAATAACTCATCATAAAACGCTACCCCACTGTCCCAGTAGTAATGGTAATATCGAAAGACTACATCTGACTCTACTTGAACATCTTCGAGTTTTAAGACTTAAAAATAAGAATGACCCCGTAACTAACCTGATGCCTTACGCTATCATTGGTTTATAACAGTTCAGTGCATAGTTTTACGAAATGCAGACCTTATCACATAATAAACGGACATTTTGACCCGCGTGACCCACTAGAGATAGATATTCAAAAACATCTAATGCAACAATATGTTCAAACGCATAGGGAACAGATGCAAACCGTTTACGACACAATTAATGAATTTACTTTAAAAGATAGAGTAGCTATTATAGAAAATCGAAACAAAGATAGAGAACCTGAAGTTGAATTTGAACCTAATCAACAAATTTTCATTAAAAATCCTTCAGCAAATAGACAAAAGTGTGCTCTACGCTATATCCAGGACAAAGTGTTAGCCAACTTGCCAATTCATATTTATTCCTCTAGAAAAAAAGACCCAATAGCTAAACATAGAATTAAGCGAGTGTCTAAGAACCCCACATTGTTACAGGATACCTCCCCTGGTCATCTCAATCCTGTCCCTGACCGTTCGACTGACAGCGACTCAGACTGTACAACTTGAGAGCTTAGGAGATGGACCCGGATTGCTACCTTTCAAATTGGGACTGACAAGACTAGTAACTCATTATCATTCCTTTTTACAATATATACAACTTGATAATATAGAGAACACAATTTTAACCTTACAAACACAATTGCTCGATTTTAAAACATCTTTAGAAAATGATACTTTTAGTCTATATGAATTGCAAATCAATTATCTTCACACTAAATTGGACAAAGTTAGAATGCAGCTAAAAACACTGGAGCCAAATCGTGCAAAACGAGGTCTCGTGGATGGATTAGGATCTATAATAAAAAGCATATCGGGAAATTTAGATTATACAAACGCAATTAAATACAATAATGCCATAAAATTTTTAGAGGAGTCGCAATCTAAAGTTATTTCCGAATTTAATTATCATATTAGTATCAGTAAGGAGTGGATGAACCGTCAAACTGATATTATCGCGTAGTTAGTAGAGAATCAGGGTAAGCTTAACACTACGTTATTTTTATTGTTAGATAAAGATAGTTATAGGAGTACAAGTTTAATTAAGAATACTAAATTCGCTCAACTTCTCACGATAATAACGGAAAACGTAGACGATATATTAGAAGAACTAATAGAAGTAGAAAACTCATTAGCATTTATTAGATCCTCTAGTATGCATCATTCAATGTTAAGTATAAATGAAATTGATAAAATGCTCATAAAACTTCGAGAAATTTATCCGAAAGAACAGGTTATAGATTTAGAACTAAGACAATATTATGACATGATAAAGCCAGGCTATTACCATTATGGTAGGCAAATAGTTATGGTCTTCAAGCTACCATTAGTTTCCTCTGAATCTTTTTACATGTATAAGTTAGCTGTTTTCCCAAATAGGAAGATGCAGACTCTTTTTCCTTCCTCTCCTTATATCCTTACCAACAGGCATACATTCATGTACATAGAGGCAGAATGCCCGAAGTTCAATAACCAATGGTATCTTTGCGAAAATAAGAACAACATACTCCAAACCTCATGGGACTGCATTCAGACTCTGATTCACAACCAAACTTTGGATCACATTTGCGAGATGACTACATTAACCCTATCACAAGAAGCTTTGGAGGAATTAGATGGGCGACACTACATAATACCGTTTCCACACCCTACGAAAGTACACATTATATGCGGACGGGAAGATTTCATCATATTAAATGGAAGCTTTCTGGCCACACTTCCTGTAAACTGCATCTTAAGGACAGGAGAAATTGTTATCAGTAATACCGAGGATAAAGTAGCGGGACAACCTTTTAAAATTATGGATATAAAGTACAAGGACCAGCAATTTAAGAGTACAAATCATATAAAATTAAAATCTATTGATTTAAAGAACCTGCATTCTATACATAGTAAAGTTATGTTGCAACCAACTTTATCAAAGGAGAAGGAAGCGTCTTCACTTTATCATACTACCATTCCTTTTTACATCATATTATTAAGTGCACTTACAATCATTACTGGAATGATTGTTACACATCGATATAGAAACGCACGCCATCATGGAACTAAATCTATAGAGGAAAGTAATAAAGGAATAAATCAACAAAATCAATCAGCTGAAAAATCTGACAGCATCCAGGAGTAATTCCCAGCAACATTTTACCACACTGTTTTAAAATAGTTGCTGTTCTCGGGGTGGAGGAGTTATAGCACATAGCTACAGGTGGATCGCTGACCTAACAGGAACGATTGCGACACGAGGCGTCGAGTTAGCATTCGCGGCATTGTAACGTTACACTTTTGTTTGTTCAATTTTACGTGAGAAATAAATTTATAAATTCCATTATTCTAATTGTTACATCGAGTAGCGTTAGACATAATAATTGTAAAATTTAAGTATAGTTTATAATAAAAGTATTTTTAAGTAAATTTTGGTTTTTTTTGAGTTCTCTGGCTGTGTTGCTCTTAACTAGGGTGTTGGTCATGCTTCCCCTCGGTGACCAGCCGGCTTGGAGAAGTACTTTTTACTATTGTGATTAATTTTATGTGATTTCGGGTGTTATTGGTCTTCCGGTTCTGTTTATCCTTTAGTTGCTACTGTTTGCTCGTTGTAGATCCTGGTAGCGAATACGATATTGTTCGTTGCATTTGGTCTAGTTTTTTAGTTTTATTTATTTTTGGCGGTGCGTTAATTATTTGTTCGCTAGGGTGGTTTGTCCCCTTAGGCGAGTTTGATGGTGATCGTTTTCGTTTTTCTGTAAATTTTTCTTTTATGATGAGTTTGTCGTAACGAATGTAGGCCAAATTTCCTTTTTTATTTTTTTCCTGTTGTTGAGTTTTCAGTTCCTTTCGTTAACTTCTAAGTCTTTGCTGACTTATATATTTTGCGGGAAATATTTTTTGTTACAAGTGAGGGTAACAGATATAAGGATAGGTCTTGTTTTATTCTGGATAGGTTTTCCCAGCCTACGAACAACGCTGATCTCCCATTTGTCCCAATTCTCAATGCGAGCTTTTTCGCAAACAGCATTAAAGTTTTTAAAACCGTAGCCATAAGATAATTTGTCATAATACCTTCTTAGATTTACGCGAATACTTGACATTTTAAATAAAACTATCTTTTCGGATTTTTTCGCGAATTTATTTTGGTTTTTTGGTTCCCGACGTTTCGAATGCTTTACAGCAATCATGGTCACGGGAGAGACTGAGGTGTTAGATGTCTCTAAGGTATTATATAGTTGTTACAGACAGCCTACCCACAATTTACAAAATGAATTCAAAAATTGAAAAATGGCACTAAAGAACCTTACAATATTTTACTTTTAACTTTAAACATTTTTATATAATTTTAATTAGCTTTATAATTTAATATGGAATATTATTTATTTAATTTTGCTATTATTTAAAAAAAAAACTAATTATTAAGCAACACATTACTACATACATTTACAAATGAAAAAGTGAAAAATATTAATCAGAAATGCTATCATTTTGATCTACACAGTAAGAACTTACTACATCTACCTGTCTGTTACGAGTATGTTTAGATTTATTGTTAGATTTTATTATATTAATAACAGGATCCCATGACGATGGTAGTACCCAGTTATCTTCCCTATTGAAATTTGGATGTTTTTTAATTTCTATGGCTTCTCGAATCATTCTAGGGTGATATCAGTTTTCTTTCGCCAGGATTTGAGGTCTATCGATGGGAATATAATGGCTTGGGCGGTCCTGACTATGTTTGCAGACAGCAGATGTTGTATTGCGACGGTGCTTCACATCAGCTATGTGTTCTTTGACCCGGGTTCTAATGGATCTCTTTGTTTGTCCGATGTAAGAGAGCCCACAATCACAATCAAGCTTGTAAACTCCTGCATCTTGTAGAGGGATGTGGCACTTGACAGGTGGTAGAAACTGACTAATTTTCTTTGGCGGCTTGACGTAAGTTTTAATTGAAGCTCGCTTTAGAATGTAGCCAATCTTGTCAGTGACGCCTCTCATGTAAGGTAGGACTGCAGGGACGCGCTCGACTGTGGCTGGTTTCACTCGGTCCCTGTGACGTAGGCGCGACACTTGCAGATTGTTGTCTCGCAGAACTTGCTTGACATGTTGCAGTTCTCCGGCCAGGTGTTGCTCGTCACAGATCCCGCGTGCCCTCTGAAACAAAGATTTTCCCACGGTAGCTAACTGTGAAGGGTGGTGGTGAGATTCATGGACAATGAAACAATGGTCAGTTTTGATGTACAGTCTCTATTCACCAGCCTACCAGTAGAGGACTGTGTCAAAATAGTATCAAGAAAGCTACGGGACAATAGTATGCAAGAAGAATATACTGAACTTTTGAAACACTGCCTTACATCTGGCTATCTATTGTGGAATGATGAATTCTACAAGCAAGTGGCAAGCATTTCTCGTCAATAGTAGCGGAGAGATTTTTCGTTACGTTTTCAGTAATTCTAATTGTTTGCTTTTCAAATTGTCCCTCCATTTTAGAAAGAAGTGTATTCAGATACATTTTTTTTTCGTTTCTACTAATTAATGCAGCTACCTTGCCTGTGGCAACACTGTTTAAGCTCTGGTAGCCCAGGTAGTCAATGGTTTCGTTATTTTAGTGTGGCACTATATGCTGTCAAATGTCAAGAAGTCAACGTTAAACAGCTGTTTGAATGTGCAGTTATAGTTGTATTGTATTGTATATTGGACTCGCTTTCCGCACTTAGACTCGCATTTGGTCCGTTGTACGTTGCAAATCCTGGCTAGTTCAGCCAGCCTAGCTCCGTCCAAAAGCGCAGAAGCTTCCTGGGAGCTTCACAGGCTTCGCGGAGCGACCTCACCGGTCCGAGGATTTCATTACGTTGGGAAGTTACCGCTACGCATTCCAGGACTACGTGAGCGACTGATTCTACAGCGCTAAAACACCCTCTGCAAAGAGGGCTGTCCGTTGCGCCAATGTTAAATAAGTGTTGTGCAGTTATAGTTATTGGTATACACAAACTTTAGCGTAGATCACTGGTTTTTCACAATTAACGGTGGTATAATCGGCTAACTAATTCGATTTTCTGCTTCTATTGCGGCAGCTTCGCGTTTAGATGCCTTCTTTTTGTGTAACGTTAGGATTTATAGCACTTTTTCGTAATTTCTCTGGAGATTCACAAATTCGCGTAGTTAACTTCGAAGATCAGAACCGGAAGTCTATAATCCAAGTTTACGCACCCACAGAGCAAGCCAATAAGAGTGACCTACAACTATTTCATGATAACCTTACAGAAGTTGTGGCGAATTATTCTAACAGTCATCTCTTGGTAATGGGAGACTTTAATGCACAAACAGGAAAGCGACAAGCAGGAGAGGATCATATACTAGGGAAATTCGGACATAGCAAAAGAAGCGTGAACGGTCACAAACTAGCTGAGTTTTTACTGGAAAATAATTTAACCTACTGAACTCCAACTATAAAAAAAGGATAAGAATAAATGGACATGGATATCCCCGGATGGAAAAACTAAAAATGAAATTGATTTCATACTTACAAACCGACCTAGCCTATTCAAGGACACACATGTGATACAAAATTTAAACTTTAACACAAACCACCGTATGGTTCGCAGTTGCCTAAATCTTACACCTCATAGAAAATCTCGAAAGAACATAATAAACGGAAACGTCTTCCACCCTTATGAAAGCAAATTGGATATACAAGATGCACTAGACTATACACCACTTCGAAAAATTGCCAAGTCGGACTTACTCATATCTATACTATAATAAAACAGTAAAGGTCGAACGTCTGTACATAGCAAAAAAAAAAATGCTAAAAACCGAGTCAGGGGGATGTAAGAAGACAAATAAAACAAATCCAGATTTTTTTCAATTTTTTTGTTTCTCTGTCTGTCTGTTTGTCTGTTTGTACGGGCTAATCTGCGAATCTATTATAATAATAATAATAATAAAGCCTTTTATTCCGAATATTTTTACAGTTTTTCTTAATACTAATTTACTATTCATAGTATGTCTCTAAGCTCGGTGTGCCTTACGGCATAGGCCTCCTCCAATGCCTTCCATTGTTTCCTATCCAGTGCCACTCTTTGCCAAAGAGGACCTAGGGTCCATTTTAATTCATCCTCTCATCTTCTCACTTTGCGACCTCGGCTCCTAGAGCCATCTCTTGGATACCAGACTGTTACCTGCTTGCTCCATTTTTCGTGCTTGCAACGGAGCATATGCCCTGTCCATCTCCATTTTAGTTGGTCAATACGTGTTAGGATGTCTGTTAATTTTGTTTTGCGCCTGATGTCTACAATTCTGACTTCTAGAGATCCCAATCCAATCTCCGAATCTATTGGACCGATTTAAATTAAATTTTGCATGGTGGTACCTTATATCCCCGGGCAACATCTTAGATACTTTTTATCCCGGAAAATTAAATAGTTCCCGTGGAATAGTAAAAAAACTATAATAACTTATACAGCTTAGTACACAAAAGCCACTGATTCGATTTTAATAAAACTGTACAATAATATAGTTCATACATGACAATAACAAATAGGCTACTATTCATCCCGGAAAATTAAAGGGTTCCCGTGGGATAGTCAAAAAACTATAGTAACTTATACAGCTTAGTACACAAAAACTACTGATTGGATTTGACTGAAACTTTCAGGGTTCGAAACGATAATTATCATTGACAATTATCATTGATAATTATCTTTGATAATTATCATGATAAATATGGGTTGATAATTATCTTTGATAAATATAATTGAAAATATTTAATTTATAACTCTTCAAATTGATGTCAGTGAACTTAGCAGATCATTGTCCAGCAGACCAAAAAAAAAGTGAGTTCTATTCGCATGCACGTGAGTTCTATAGTTCCTGATACTTTTTAGAAATAGTTTCTGGCGTTTTTTACCTTAAAAAAAGTCAATTGACAAAATGATCTGCTAACTTCCCGTAGGCAGATCATTTTGCAGAAAATCAAAAACAAATGTGAGTCCTTCGCGCAAGGAACTGAGTTCTACAGTTCCTGATACTTTTCAGGAATAGTTCTGGACTCTCGTCCAAGTTCCAGCAGATCATATCTGAATTTTTGAAAAGTCAGAACATACCATTTTTATTGTTTCAAATTATTGTAAAAGGCTAGAACTCTTTCGCTTATCACCGATCTGTACCAGAACTCTAATATAGAACTCGATTCGAGTCCAGAACTCACGTCCAAGTACCAGCAGAGCATACCAGAACGTTGGAAAATATGAAAAAAAAAACTATTTTCATAGTTTTAAGTTATTTAAAAGGCTAGATGTTAGAACTCTTTCGTTTATAACAGATCTGTACCAGAACTCTAATATAGAACTCGATTCGAGTCCAGAACTCACGTCCAAGTGCCAGCAGAGCATACCAGTGTGCTTAGTGTGAGTTTTATATGACAAATCGAATGACTTAACCACGCTGTAAATCGAACATACGTTGTCACGAAGTAAAATGAATAAGTCTGAGTGCGAGTGACGAGCTAGTCATTCGATTCAAATTCACCAAGTTCAGCGTTTATATTATTTCGTATATTGGTAGCACGTAGCGCATATGCGATAAACCGACCAAATTAAAAATAATGATTTTCTAACGCTATTCGTATAGAGGCGATGTATTATCTAAATTGTCGAGCTACGTATCGCGTAAAGCTTCAAACTTGTTGGAATTTGTTGTGTAAAGAAACTGTGTATGTACCAATTATTATTTAACTCAACTCAATTTGAATTGTTAGTAACTTTTATGGAGGAGTAAGTACTAACCTAAACAAATTATTAGTTATTTACAATATTGAATGCGAGTTGTTGAAGTGAACTTGTGATAGATATGTGTTTTGTTTTCTTATTGCTCGACATGGAGATCTTAGTAAGCCAATAATTAATGCAAGAGGTAGAATTGTGACCATCCAGTATTGGAAGGAGCTTACATCACTGCTTAACAGTGATGGCAGTCGTGATGCAAAACCACAGAGAAGCGGAAAAAGGTCCGATTCATGAATGTAAATTGTTTGGTATAGGTAGATATTATCATTTTATAAATAAATAGGAGAGGATGGGTGTGAATATATATTTATTTTTCAGGTATCGAGTCATGGAATAAGCCTGGACCTTCTAGCAGAGTGCATGTAGAGCCTCCTTTAAGCTTGCTTCTAGCCAAGCCTTCAATGTAGATATTGAAATCATAGAAAGTATGTTACTCTATACTTATATTGAACTTAATCTAAATCATAAAGTGAAAATATCCAGAGAATATTGCATGTAGAAATAAAAATCTTATTTATATGACAATATTAGCAGTGTTAGCTTGCTGACTTAAAAACAATAATTTTCTATTATCGGATGCTGAAGAAGTCTTACCCATTTTATCTGAGTCTCAAGTTGACAAAAATGAACGCTGACACAAACGGAGCAGGCTGCATGTCAATTTGTATTGAATGGAGAGGATTCAGAATGCAGCAACATAAGAAATCATATAGAGACGAAAAGGGAGCAAAATAGGATAAGAGAAATGGAAGTGCAGACTCAGAGGAATGGCAAGCTTTAGGTTCAAGAATGTTAGATATATTAGGTTAACTAGCTAATAAGTTTTGTAATGATTATATTTGAAAATAAGATAATAATGATTTATTATTTTTTGTTATGATTAGATTATTTATTTAATAAGTATGACAAACTATTAAGATTAAAAAATAAAGATTAAAATGTTCTAGATTATTTTATTTACCTCTTTTTCATTTAACATCCAGTTTATATACATACTAATCATACATAGATATATATGATACAATATTTTTTTGTGGTAAATTACAATAGATTAATTGCCACCAAATATTAAAATAAACTTATAACATAAAAGGTAATAACACTACAAGGTTTTTTACCCATAGATGAAACTAATGTGAATCGGTAGAATAATGAACTCTTAGATACTGAAGTGGATAAAAAAAATAAGATGTCAAGTTTTTTATGTATTTACTATATTTGTTTTCAACAAAAAAAATTATGTGAACCACAAAAAATCAAAAATGACACAGATTTCTCCTTTTATACTAATTAGCATCAGTTTCTCTTAATATATTAGACCAGCAGTAATCGGATATCATATTTTATCCCAAAAACCTCAGTACATCTCTTCATAAGTCTGTAAATCTTGATGAAAACGTTCACCATGTTCATCACTTATGCTTTCCAGGTCCATGTCTTTAAAATGAATACCAAGCATCTTTTTCGACACTGGATAAGTAACCATCAAAATTTTAATTTTAATATCTTTCTTATTTGGGGCCCCACAAATATTCCTTCTTTCTCTTCAGCAGCAGAAAGATTTGGAAAAATGGATTTTAAATACTTAAAAGAACATAGGTCTTAACTTAGGTCCATCTTTGTTCCCCCCCAACGTGCGTTCACCTTGTCGTGGTGGGGGGGCTCAGTAGTGTACTCGCGAAGCCAAGAAACGCACAAGGAGGTGGCCCGCTTCGGTGGGTGGTGGGAGGCAGCCTTCTTCGAAGGGCGGTGTACCATGCGGGTTGCTCCTGGTACTTCTCTGATAGCAGAGTGGACCGTGGAGCAACCCCATGGTTGTTGTGGTCTGCTACGGCAGACCTGCCGTCGGGGCGTCGTAGTTGAATGCGTAAGCGATCCTGCGACGCCCCATTAAGACGGAGGATGGTTTTGTTGGGTTTTAGTGGGTAGTACTGGCTTCGCCGGTGAGTCCACACTTCGTGCGTAAATGCATTTAAAAACGTTAAAAAAAAAAAAAAAGGTCCATCTTTGTTATGTGCTTTGATAAAAATGTAAGTAATCCTAATCTGATATGAATCACATGCAAGTGTTTTCTTTTTCCTGCAGCTCAGTTCAATAATATACCATAATTTTCACATACTACTCCAAGAAACCATTTTATCATCAAGATATGTTACCGAGATTTAAAAGTATTTAAAATAGGCTTGTTTTATGTGTTCACTGATCGGTCTTTTCTTTTTTGACAAGATAATTTGACAACAACCATGGCAAAAGTTGAGCACTGTCTTGAGGATATTTTAAAACAAATCAAAATGCTTGAATATCAATAAACACACCAACAGCGAATAATAACCCAGACACGAGGTAACATTAAGATAGACAAATAACTTAAAAACTTGATGTGATAAAAATATGAGACATATATTTTAGTAGTAAGAGGGTAGGTAGGAAACACATTCATTATGAATAATTATCTTTGGGTAAAAGAAAAAAACTTTTTTTTGTAAAGTAGTGTAATTATTGCTGCTGTAATCTTCTTATTAATTGATCCCTTAATACTGGCCCTCTAAATAAATCAGTGGTTGGAACTTCTGTCTCTCTCTCAGTGGTAATCCTCTCATCATGATCTTGGATGTTATCATGTTTCAAAGCTGAAAATTGATTAATTAATTTTAACAAAACATATTTAAACAAAATTATAGTAAAATCTTTATTATTCTAATAAATAGTCAATTGTATGAAAGCATAAGAACCTTTGACTAATTGCTTGTCTGACATTTAGAGCGTCAGGAAAATGAATATATTTATTTAACATATTCTTATAATATATTAATGCTGTGGTTACTTCTTCAATATAAACACTGCACATTTTTTGGGATATATTCTTTTTGCAACTCAAATGGCCCGCTGGTGGTTAAGATCCGTTGCAATAAACATATTTAAATTTAATCTTATTTAGGAGTGAAAGTAGATATATATTATTATGTCTTAATTTGTATACACATATATTATTTATTTTAATTAGAGTAATTGTTGTTAGAAATTATCATAATTTTACAGTTTTTATCATTTATTATTATATTTAAATTTAGTATTATTATATTATATTATATTAATAATATTTAGATATGTTTAGTTTAGTAGAATATATTTTATTTATATATTAGTGTATATTTAATATATGTTCTATCAGTTAGCTTATATCATTAATAAGTTATTAAATTTTGTTATATATATTTGATTTTTCTAGAACAATTAATAAAAAAACATTACACGACAGAGTTAATATTTTAATTTTTAAAATAGAATTTATCACTATTATCTATTTTATTTTTAATTTGTTTTTTTCATATGATTGGTCTATTAGTAATTTATTGTTATTTTAATGTTGTTCATGATTATAGCGCTAGACAATTATATTTTAGATGTTTTGTGATATAATTAATATTATCGTAGATTATTTATATTTATTATACTATACTAATATTTTATGTATCATTATTATTCCTTAATTTTAAGATTATTATATTATAGGTAAATTATAGACAATACACTATAGTTTTTATAGATTATTTTATTTTTAGTATTGAAATTGTTTTGTTAATTATATTTAATTTATATGAACATAAGTTATTTTCATATATATTGAAGAATTATAAATTGTATTACTTTGTATTTATTAATTTTGTTAATGTTTTTTTATAGTGAGTTCACATTATTTATAAGTAAGGGTGTATTTTTTAATAGTAGATTTTAATTTTGCCAACACCAACTAGAGCTTCTTAAGCTAGTATGTACCCATTTATATTTTTTTTTGTTATTATTAAATTTTAATTATGTATACTCCATATTTTAAAAGTAGAATTCATTTAGAGATTTTCTTCACTCATAATACTATTTTTTATTACACACATAATCTACTATTTATATAACTTATTATGTTATATAGTAATTTAAGTATTATATTTTTGTTTAGATTATATATAAATCATTATATTAATATGATTTATATTTTACTTAGTTAATTTTAGTTTTAAAATTATAATGTTAACTGTTATTTTTGTTTTATATTTATATTTATCTATTTTTATTTTATAATAGTAGACCTATTTTTATAATAGTTATAGTTTTTTTCAAAATTTAGATTTTATATATTTTTTTAAATATTATATAATTTTTATGTTTATATATGTAATTCAACTAAAGTATTTGTAATATTTATTGGTATATATTTAAATCTTTTGTTGATATCATTTTCTATTTTAATGTCAATTATTTATATAGCAATTTATAATTATTTTTTTATTAATATTATATTATTTAGTTTATATATTATATTATTTTTTTTTTTTTAGTTTATTTTTATATAATAGATTAATATATTAAGTGTATGTTTGTATTTAGGGATTTATATCTATACTAATCAATAGAATTGTAACTGTCAAAAGTGACATCATAAATCTTGAGCATAATATATTTTTTTTTACTCTTTACACTACTTTTTCATCATGATCTTTATATTTTTTAATTAATAATATTTAATTTTTATTATAGATTAAATTTAATTATATAATTTATTTGTTGTATTACATATTTTAGTATCTTTTAATTTTATTATTAAGCTATGCCTTCTGTGTTAGTTTAATATTTCTTCTTTTAGCTACTTTTTTCACTTATGTAACTTAATAGAAATATTTTATTTACTTACATTTTATTGTTGTCGTTGTTAATTCATTAATATTATGATCCTCCACCCCCAATTGATGAGTAAATGTTAAATTTATTTTATTTTTAAATTTTTTTTGTTATAAGACTTTAATTGCACACTATGTATTTATACATTTTATAAAATTGTGTTATAGAATTAATATCTTTTCTTTTAATTCATTTTCTGAATACTATATTATACTGTAAATCATGTTTTACTTACATTTATTAAAATTTTTATGAATGTTTGTTATTATAGTATTACAAATCATTATTTTTATTATTTTTTGAATTCTGCGCTTAGGTGGCGCTGATTGCAACTCAGTACAAATTTGCGTTTACTTTAACGCGGATCGAGTATTCAAAAAAAAACTCACACTAATATGGCTTTTCTCAACCATTAAGTAAATCTGTATCTATGATTTTTCTATTAGAATATATTTTTGAGTTAATTTATTATATTTTAAGTTTATTTAGTATTATTATTTGTAATAGTAAATGAATATAATTTTATTCATAAAATTTATAGA
>CAMUPN010000009.1:0-199411 GCA_947093115.1 Brenthis daphne | reverse complement strand
TCAGGGCGTCCCCGGTCGACCGACCCGCCCTGGAACCCGAACTGAGCCTCTGAAAGGCCCGGCCCCACCTCCTCGAGATGCTGAGTAAGACGGGCAACGAGAATTCTCTCGAAGAGCTTGCCCATCTCACTCAGCATCACGATCGGCCTGTATGCCGAAGGGGAGTCCAGAGGACGACCCTCCTTGGGCAACAGGCACAACAACCCCTCCTTCCAGATCTTCGGGAACTGTCCAACGCGAAGACATGCGTTGAAGAGGTCCCGAAGATCCCCTCCCAGGTATTCCAGGGCGATGCACAGAACTCGCCCCGGAATACCATCCGTTCCCGGAGCCGTCCTCTTGGCCCGCAGTTTGTCGCGGGCCATCTCCATCTCCCCCTCGGTGATTGGGGGGAACTCGTCGACTCCCTCATGGCGTGAGGGAGGACTACATCACCGGGGGGACGTGCTCGGAGGACTCCGGGAACAGCCCCACCCCCCAGTCGCAGGAGGACGTCGGGCGGCGTGGTCTCCGTGACCGGGGCGCCATGCGCGCGGAGCTTGTTCCGCGCGCTGATGTACGGGCGCCCCCACGGATCCCGATCCAGGCCCGCCAGCAATTCCTGGCGGGCCGCCGCCTTGGCCTGGCTGATGGCGAGCTGCAGGGCCTTCTTTGCGGACCGATAGGCCACCCGCAGCTCGCTTTCCAAGACAGGGTCCAGGCCATTCCTCCTGCGACACCTCACGTAGGCCCTCCTGTGTCTATTGCAGGTCGCCCGAAGTTGTGCGATCTCGGGCGACCACCAATAGACACTCCGGCGACGCCGGTCTGCCCGCCTAACACGCGGCATGGCCGCATCGCACACCCTCGTAAGGGCGTCGCGAATGCGGCCAGCCAGTTCCTCCACATCGGAACTGGCGCCCACCACACTCCCCTGGGAGCTCCACGCTTCGACGATGGCCGCCTCCCTGGCCAGCTCTGTGTCCAGCTGGCCAAGGGCCCACCTCGGGAAACGCTCGAGGGGGCCCCCTTGGGCGGTCCACCGGCACCGGACGGGTGGAGACCTCAAATCGGACGTAGTTGTGGTCCGACAGGGTCTCCCCCTCCTCCTCTACCCTCCAGTTGATCACGTTGCGTGCGACGGCGGGGGTGGCGAACGTTAGGTCCACCACGGGACCCCCCCTGCTGCCGCACGCACGTGAACGCCGTCCCCACATTGAGTAGGGACAGACCGGAGAGTAGGGCCCTACGTCTGAACCGCTCGCCCTCGAGCGTCCGACGTGGGATTCCCCCAGGCCAGGGACTTGGCATTGAAGTCGCCGAGGACGATAGTGGGCCTCGGCGACTGCCTGCAGACCGCAGCTCGGACGGAGTCGAGGAAGATCTCGAACTCCGCCAGACCTGCGGTTGGGGGCGAAGTACACCGCCACGATGGCGTACTCTCCCCACCCTGCCACGACGAGTCCCTGGCCCCTCTCGATTGCCGAGAGACGGGGGCCGGTGCTGCTCCCAGACACTATGGCCACGGAGCCCTCTAGGTCCCCCACCCAGTTCGGCTGGTGAGGGACAAAATAGGGCTCGCAGGCCGCCGCCAGGTCTATCTCCCACTCGGCCATGGACTGCAGGAAAAGGTCCTGCGCTCCGGCCGAGTGGTTCAAATTCCCCTGGAGGAAGCGCTGGTGTCCGACCATTATGAGGACATGTGCGCTTCCTCCCCAGCCTGGCGGCTACTCACTCCGGGGGCGGCCCTGGTCCGTTGGGCCGTCTTCCCCTTCGTAACGGGCGGGTGGCAGTCACCCCCGCCCATTATGTGCCCCGAGGGGCGCCCCGCATCCGCGCACACGGCGCAGCGCACGGTCTTTGCGCTGCACTCCGCGGACTGGTGCCCCTCGCCACCACAACGGTAGCAGAGGCGGCCCCTCTCCACCCTGGACGGGCACACAGGCCAGGTGTGGCCGATGCCCATGCACCTGAAGCAGCGCAATGGGCGCTGCTCCAGGACCTCCACCTTGGCCGAGCTCCAGCCCACGAGGAGCCGGCCGGCATCGACCACATAGACTTTGGCCGCCGTGGCGGGGCATCGTACCACAACCGAGCCCACGCCGCCCCTTCCCGTGCGGATCTCCCCAACCTTTACGTTGGCCATGGGACAGTTGGCCGCCCTTGCGACCGCCGCAGCCACCTTCTCCTTTGTGGCCGAATCGTCCAGGCCATCCACCCGGAGATCGGCCATCTTGGCGGGGCGCGAAACGGTCGCCAGCCCGTCCAGGACCTGGCGGAGCTTGTCCGCCAGCCTATCCGCCACCTCTGGCGCAACGGTAGAGGGAAGCTCCAGGAGCCGAGCCCCCGTCGCCGCCACCCTCACGGAAAGGCCCCCCGTGATGCCTAGTTCCCGCAGGTCTACACTCAGCTGGGCCCTCTCCAGGACCTTCGCGTAGGTGACCCCCTTCGCGCGACGGCCTCTTGCGGGACCGTAATAATCACCGCAGCCGTACGTGGCTGAGCGGGAACCTTAGGCTTTTGCGGAGCCTGGGGGGCCTTCGGGGCCCTCGGTGCCGCAGGTGCATTGACTGGAGCGGGAGGGGCCGCCTTCTTCTTCTTCGCCCCGCCCTTCCTTACCACCGTAGCCCAGGAGTCTCCCTCCGTTGCAGCGGGGCGACTCGGCCCAGCAACCGGCGATGGAGGAACAGCTCGGGCAGCCGCCACAGGGGCAGGCGGAAGCGGGCGCGCAGGAGCCGCCGCCTTCCCCTTCCCTTTTCCCTTACCCTTCCCTTTGCCTCCTTGGGCTGCAGAACCCCCGACTTCCGGCACTGGCACTTGCCTCGGGGGGGAAGATCTCGGGGCAGGGCTCGGGGACGCCATTGGCGCAGCCGCCTCGCGGCGTCTGTCCGCCGCAAGTGGGGGACGCATTGTCTTCGCCGGGAGAAGACGTTCCTCTATCCCGGCGAATCGGGCGTCAATCAGAGTCCCCACCGATGCGACTATGGAGGCGCGGATCTCCTCCAGCCAGTCCCCCGCAAAGGTGTCCGAGGGACCGGCTTTGGACGCCGACAACTCCTTCCGCAGCTCGCAGAATTCGCGCCGGTGTGCCTTCAACTCTGCCTTAAGCCCTTCCGTCTCGCGGCGGAGGCGGGCGTTGTCCTTCTTGAGGTTCTGGACCTCATCCGCCACCGTACGCCCCGCCAGAGCCTCCACTACCTTTTGCAGCGTGGCGGCAGACTCTTTTAGCATCTTCTGCATAGTGCCCTTAAGATTACCCGATTTTTGGGCCACTTCCAGTACTGCCGCCACGCTCTTGTTGGCGAGCTCCTTCAATTCGTCGGCCGTCTGCTCGGCCGGGTCTCTTGAGGCCGGGGCCTCTGAAGCCGACGCCTCAGAGTCACTGGGCGCCGATGCAACAGTCTTGCGATAGGTCCGCTGGTTGAGACGCCTCTCGAACTCAACCTCGCGGTCCTCCTCCTCCAATTTCTTAAGTTCGCGGCGCGCGCGGGCAACGCCGAACCCCTACACCACCAGCGCCCTTCTGGGACGCTTCCTTACGCGCCTTAACTATCCTAGCGCCTACAGTCATTTCCGTCTCTGTGTCAGATCCGGAGGAACTAACCAAAGGCGGTAATGGGTGGGTCCGCTTTCGCCCCACAGACGAGTCGGTCTCCGCACCCTCGGACGTGTCTGAGTCCATGCCTCAGACACTCCAAAACCCCCAAACACACACAAAAACAAACAACTTCACAACAAAATCCAAAACACAAGCAAAAATCAAAAAACCATAAATCCAAGCCAAAATTCAAATCAGTGTGCGCATCAATCGAGTCCCGGTAAGCATAAACAAAACGTAAAGTAATACGAGAATATCCAAAACAATCGCAGAAAGGTAAGCCAAACAACCTAACCTAACCACCTAACCTAACCTAACCTAACCTAACCTAACCTAACCTAAACCTAACCTAACCTAACCTAACCTAACCTAACCTAACCTAACCTAACCTAACCTAACCTAACCTAACCTAACCTAACCTAAACCTAACCTAACCTAACCTAACCTAACCTAACCTAACCTAACCTAACCTAACCTAACCTAACCTAACCTAACCTAACCTAACCTAACCTAACCTAACTAACCTAACCTAACCTAACCTAACCTAACCTAACCTACCCTAACCTAACCTAACCTAACCTAACCTAACCTAACCTAACCTAACCTAACCTAACCTAACCTAACCTAACCTAACCTAACCTAACCTAACCTAACCTAACCTAACCTAACCTAACCTAACCTAACCTAACCTAACCTAACCTAACCTAACCTAACCTAACCTAACCTAACCTAACCTAACCTAACCTAACCTAACCTAACCTAACCTAACCTAACCTAACCTATACCTAACCTAACCTAACCTAACCTAACCTAACCTAACCTAACCTAACCTAACCTAACCTAACCTAACCTAACCTAACCTAACCTAACCTAACCTAACCTAACCTAACCTAACCTAACCTAACCTAACCTAACCTAACCTAACCTAACCTAACCTAACCTAACCTAACCTAACCTAACCTAACCTAACCTAACCTAACCTAACCTAACCTAACCTAACCTAACCTAACCTAACCTAACCTAACCTAACCTAACCTAACCTAACCTAACCTAACCTAACCTAACCTAACCTAACCTAACCTAACCTAACCTAACCTAACCTAACCTAACCTAACCTAACCTAACCTAACCTAACCTAACCTAACCTAACCTAACCTAACCTAACCTTTTTTTTTTTTTTTTTTTTTTTTGTTATCGCTGGGGAAACCCATCATGGGGACCCTACCGGCCGTCAATGGGTAGGGTACTGTGAGACTCCTACTCACTAAAACCCACAGCGGAACCCGTCGCCGCAGTGCAATGGGGTGCGTAGGATCGCTTGCGCATTCACTACAACACCCCTGCGGACAGCCCGTACCCCGCGGGCCTGCCTCGCCTAAACCGGAATGCCCTCGATTCACAGAGCATTCCGACCGCCCCGATGACGTGCAGGGGAGTCAACGAGAGACCCCCCCGCAGTAGCTCCTCTAGGGTGGCGGGAGAAGATGCGCATACCGGCGCCTCCTCTCCCCCAGCCGACGGCGACGAAGAGGGTCTGCTAAGGCGTTAGCCTCGCGTTCCCTCTCCGCCGTCTCCTTCAGTGAGATGACGGCCTCGCTGAAGGAGACCATCGCCGACCAGGACCTCTCGTCGCGTAGCATGGTCCCCACCACGCTTCGCAACGACAGGTCTCCACCCACTACCGCCATCAGGGCATGGCGCTGGGGAGCCCAAGCGGCGCATACCGCGAGGGTGTGGTGCGAGGTGTCCTCGGACGCACCACACTCGTGGCATGCGGGCAACGGTTCCCGACGCGCAACTCGACACAGATACTTACCGAAGCACCCGTGCCCGGTAAGCATCTGCGTCAACCTGAACGTCAGGACGCCGTGTGGCCGCCTGACCCAGCGAGACAGGAACGGACGAACCGCCCCCACCGTCGCCAGGCCAGCCGCTGGAGTCCCCAGTTCTTCCCACCAGCGCCGGATCAGTGCCTCGTCAGCTAGGCGCCTGATCCGAGCGACTCCCTCCCGCGCTGGACGTTCCCCTCGCGCCCGCTCACTCGCCCGAAACCGATAGACTTCGGCGAGCACCTCCGCCTGGAGTTCCCAGGGCGGATCGCCCGCCAGAAGCGTCGCCGCCGTGAAGGACACCGTACGGTATCCCCGTATCGCCCTCACCGCCAGGACCCGTTGCGCCTTGCGCAGTTGGGCCCTGTTCGGTGCGGAGAGGGCGTCCATCCAAACGGGGGCACCGTACAGTGCCATGGACCTCACGATGCCGGCATAGAGCCGCCGGCAGTGAGATCCAGGGCCCCCGACATTCGGCAGAAGTCTGCCGAGGGCCGAGGCGGCGCCGATCAGTCTCGGGGTGAGCTGGGCGAAATGGACACGGAACGTCCAGCGTCCGTCCAGGGTCAGGCCCAAGTAGCGCATATGGGCCCGAACCTCCACCATCCTACCCTGGACTCGCAGACAGGCGTTGCGGGGGGCACCCCTGCGTGGGCCATGAAACAGGAGGGCCTCCGTTTTGGAGACGGAGACCCTCAGGCCCAGCATCCCTATCCGGTCGGCGACCAGATTGGTGCCGACTGTGGCCAAGCGTGCCGCTTCTTCATAGGAACGCCCCCGGGCTGTGACGAGGGTGTCATCGGCGTAGGCGATGACACCGAGCCCGGGGAGAAGCGGACAGCGCAGGAGCCAGTCATAGCCGAGGTTCCACAGTACCGGGCCCAAAACGGCCCCTTGTGGAACCCCGCAGTCGACACGCCGCCGACCGACCACCCCATTTGCCCCCGTCCACACGACCTGTCTGTCGCGGAGGTATGCGTCCAACACCCGCCGGAGATAGAGAGGCACCTCATGAGCTCGAAGCGCCTCTCGTACAGTCTCGAACGGCAGGGTGTTGAAGGCATTGGCCACATCCAACGAGACGGCTATCAGCACGTCTCCCTCCTCCACCGCGGCCAAGGACCGAGCCTTCAGGGCGTTCAGGGCGTCCACGGTCGACCGACCCGCCCTGAACCCGAACTGAGCCTCCGAAAGGCCCGGCCCCACCTCCTCGAGATGCTGAGTAAGACGGGCAACGAGAATTCTCTCGAAGAGCTTGCCCATCTCACTCAGCATCACGATCGGCCTGTATGCCGAAGGGGAGTCCAGAGGACGACCCTCCTTGGGCAACAGGCACAGCAACCCCTCCTTCCAGATCTTCGGGAACTGCCCAACGCGAAGACAAGCGTTGAAGAGGTCCCGAAGATCCCCTCCCAGGTATTCCAGGGCGATGCACAGAACTCGCCCTGGAATACCGTCCGGTCCCGGAGCCGTCCTCCTGGCCCGCAACTTGTCCTGGGCCAGGTCCATCTCCCCCTCGGTGATTGGGGGGAATTCCTCCACTCCCACAGTGCGTGTGGGAGGAGCCATCACCGGGGGGACGTGCCCAGACGACTCCGGGAACAGCCCACCGATCAGCCGCAGGAGGACCTCGGGCGGCGTGGTCTCCGTGACCGGGGCGCCGTGCGCGCGGAGCTTGTTCCGCGCGCTGATGTAGGGGCGCCCCCATGGATCCCGATCCAGGCCCGCCAGCATTTCCTGGCGGGCCGCCGCCTTGGCCTGGCTGATAGCGAGCTGCAGGGCCTTCTTCGCTGACCGATAGGCCGCCCGCAGCTCGCTCTCCAAAACCGGGTCCAGGCCATTCCTCCTGCGGCACCGGACAAACCTCCTCCTGTGCCAATTGCAGGTCGCCCGAAGCTGAGCGATTTCGGGCGACCACCAATACACCGACCGGCGACGCCGGTCGTTCCGCCTAATCCGCGGCATGGCCGCATTGCACACCCTCGTAAGGGCGTCGCACATGCGGCCAGCCAGCTCCTCAACATCGGAGCTGGCGCCCACCACACTCCCCTGGGAGCACCATGCCTCTACGATGGCCGCCTCCTTGGCCAGCTCAGTATCAAGCCGGCCCAGGGCCCATCTCGGAAACGCTCGAGAGGGCCCCCTTGGGCGGTCCACCGGCACCGGACGGGTGGAGATCTCGAATCGGATATAATTATGATCCGACAGAGTCTCCACCTCCTCCTCTACCCTCCAGTTGATCACCCTGCGTGCGACGGCGGGGGTGGCGAACGTTAGGTCCACCACGGACCCCCCCTGCTGCCGCACGCACGTGAACGCTGTCCCCACATTGAGCAGGGACAGACCGGAGAGTAGGGCCCACGTCTGAACGGCTCGCCCTCGAGCGTCCGACGTGGGATTCCCCCAGGCCAAGGACTTGGCATTAAAGTCGCCGAGGACGATAGTGGGCCTCGGCGACTGCCTGCAAACCGCAGCGCGGACGGAGTCGAGGAAGATCTCGAACTCCGCCAGACTGCGGTTGGGGGAGAAGTACACCGCAACGATGGCGTACTCTCCCCACCCTGCCACGACAAGTCCTTGGCCCCTCTCGATTGCCGAGAGACGGGGGCCGGTGCTGCTCCCAGACACTATGGCCACGGAGCCCTCTAAGTCCCCCACCCAGTTCGGTTGGTGAGGAACAAAGTAGGGCTCACAGGCCACCGCCAGACCTATCTCCCACTCGGCCATGGACTGCAGGAAAAGGTCCTGCGCTCCGGCCGAGTGGTTCAGATTCCCTTGTAGGAAGCGCTTGTCGTCACCCATTATGACGACATATGCGCTTCCTCAGCCTGGCGGCTTCCGGCACTAGCGACGGCTCCGGTCCGTGGAGCCATCTTGCCTTTCGCGATGGGTGGGTTGCAATCGCGCCCACCCATCATATGCCCAGAGGGGCGCCCAGCGTCCGCACAAACCGCGCAGCGGACTGTCTTCGCGGTGCAAGCAGCGGAATGGTGCTCATCGCTGCCGCACCGGAAGCACAAGCGCCCCCGTTCCACCCTCGATGGGCACCGAGGTAGGGTGTGCCCAAGACCCATACATCTGAAGCAGCGAAGTGGTCGCTGCTCCAGCACCTCGACCTTGGCCGACGACCACCCGACCAGAAGTCGGCTTGCGTCGGCCACCTTCTTGGCTGCCGTAACTGGGCACCGTACGACAGCCATGCCCATCCCCGCCTTCCCGGTATGCACCCGGCTCACCCAGACGGCTTCAGTTGAGCAGCCGCCCGCCCTTGCGACCGCCTCGGCCACCGCCTCCTTGGTGACCGAGTCGTCCAGGCCCCACACCCTCAACTCTCCCGTTTTGGTGGGGCGCGCAATAGTCGCCACCCCATCCAAAACCTGGCGGAGCTTCTCCGCCAGCCTGTCCGCGACCTCCGGGGGCACCGAGGCGTCGAGCTCCAGCAACCGCGCCCCCGTCGCCGCAACCCTCACTGTCAGGCCCCCCGTGACTCCCAACTGAGCCAGGTCAACGCCCTGCCGCGCACGCTCCAGCAGCTTGGCGTAGGTGACGCCCTTAGACGCCGCCTCCTGTTGGAGCGTTATAATAACCGCCGCTGTACGCGGCGGGGCCGAGACCTTGGGCTTAGCCGGCGCCGAAGGGGCCTTTTTCGCCACTGGCGCCTTTGGGCCCGAAGAGGCCTTTGGCGCCGACTTTGCGCCAGCCGGGGCAGCCGGGGCCGCAGGGGGGGAGGACTTCTTCCCCTTTCCCTTGCCCTTGCGGACCACCGTCGCCCACGTGTCATCCCCGGCAGTGCTCGGTCCCGCCACGGGGGCCGGAGGAGCTGGTCCCGCCACAGGGGCCGGTGGCGCCGGCTGCGACCTAGGACGCAACGGGGCTGCCGTCCCAACCTCATTGGGCTGACGCCTGCGCGCCGCCGAATCATCACCCGCCACAGCCGCTACCGGCGCTGGCGCGCTCTTAGGCACTCTGGGCGTAGGTGTCGGCGCCCCTGCCTCCTTCCTTCTGTCCGCTGCCAGAGGCGGACGATGCGACCTAGCTGGCAGCAGACGCTCCTCAATGCCAGCAAGTTTGGCGTCGATAAGGGCCCCCACTGATGAGATAAGGGAGGCCCTTAATTCCTCCACAACATCCCCCTGCAGCGAAGAGGATGGAGCACTCGCCCTCAGTTCAGAAAACTGGCGACGGTGCGCCTTCACCTCCGCCTTGAGGTTCTCCACCTCCTTGCGCAGCCGCTCGTTGTCGGCAGCCACCTTCCTTGTCTCCTCGCTGGAGGAGCGAGACGCCAAAGCGTCCACGATCCCCGTCAGGGCCTCTGCAGCCAATTTGAGACGGCGGACGTACTCCCCTTTCAGGTTTCCGGAAGTCCTGGCAACGTGCAGAATCTCCGTGACGCTGCGACCCGCCTCCGCCCGCAGGCCCTGCACATCTCTTGCCGAGATCCCTTCCTCCTGGGTTTCAGAGTTTGACAGCTCCGAGCCAAACTCAAACACTGCCGTGTCCACCTTATCCGTCTTTTTCTTTCTAAAAGCGCGCGCCTCAAGCGCGCGCTCAAACTCGGCCTCCCTGGCCTCGGCCTCTTTCTTGCGCAAGTCCGCGCGCGCGCGGGTAATGCCCGTGCCACTACCTGACCCAATGGGCCTCCCCCTTCGCGCCTTATTGGCCTTCGCGCGGACTCGCTCGTCAGTCTCCGTTTCCGAGCCTGTAGAGCCCGCTAACGGAGGACGCGCAGCCGTTCTCTTGCGCCCAATGGACGCATCTGTGTCCGCGCTGGCGTCTGAGTCAGCCATGACTCATTCGCCAACCGCACACACACGCACACACACAAACGACGCGACAAATGTCGCCAAAACAACAAAAATCCTATCCAAATCGAAAAATCCAAAAATCCGTGAGCAAAGCCAAAAGTCAGAACATGTAGTGCAAGAATCAGTATCCGGTAGTCAAAGCCAATCGATATCAATCCCAAACACTCAATAACAAACCCGTAATCGCAAGATCCAACCTAACCTAACCTAACCTAACCTTTTTTTTTTTTTTTTTTGTCGGGAAATGCATTTACGCATGCCACCTGATAAACCCCCCCTCCCCCCCCAGGTGGTTATGTGGGGCTCACCGGCTAGAAGAGCCGGTACTACCCACTAAAACCCGACATTCCCCTCCCCTCCGCCTTAATGGGACGCCGCAGGATCGCTCGCGCATAACTACTACGGCGCCCCGGCGGCAGGTCTGCCAATGGCTGACCACCATACCGATGAGGCTGCTCCACAGTCAACTCTGCTACACCAGAGAGGTACCCGGAGCAGCCCCATCAAATCCAACCTCCAATCGGCTGCAGAGGACAGGGAGAGCGGCAACGACACACCGACACTCCTCTTCCTCTGCAGCCCCACCGCGTCCACCATCTAACGGTGGTGGCCCCGTTAGGCCGCGGGAGACAGGGACGAGCGGCGCATCGCCATACCGACACTCCTCTTCCCCCGCGGCCCCCCTACCGTCGGCCCACCTCCGGACCAAGATGGCTGCCGACAACCACGCCAGACGCAGGACCACCGAAATGGCCCCGCTCCAGCCGCCGCACCGACGGGCTAGCCCCGGCAGCACGGCCCGCGCAGCGCCTCCTACCGCAAAACGGCCGGAGACACTGCGCTACCTCCAAGGAGGAGACGGCGCCCTCCTGACACCGCTCCCCCTGCCCCTCCTGGCTGTTGGTCCGCGCCGGATTGCTCCGGTACCACAAGCTCCTGTCTGGGGGAACAGTCGCGAGTGGCATTCCCCTATCCGCCACCCGGGGGACGCGCCCGGTAGCAGTCAGCCTCTGCCCCGGAACCTAACCTAACCTAACCTAACCTAACCTAACCTAACCTAACCTAACCTAACCTAACCTAACCTAACCTAACCTAACCTAACCTAACCTAACCTAACCTAACCTAACCTAACCTAACCTAACCTAACCTAACCTAACCTAACCTAACCTAACCTAACCTAACCTAACCTAACCTAACCTAACCTAACCTAACCTAACCTAACCTAACCTAACCTAACCTAACCTAACCTAACCTAACCTAACCTAACCTAACCTAACCTAACCTAACCTAACCTAACCTAACCTAACCTAACCTAACCTAACCTAACCTAACCTAACCTAACCTAACCTAACCTAACCTAACCTAACCTAACCTAACCTAACCTAACCTAACCTAACCTAACCTAACCTAACTAACCTAACCTAACCTAACCTAACCTAACCTAACCTAACCTAACCTAACCTAACCTAACCTAACCTAACCTAACCTAACCTAACCTAACCTAACCTAACCTAACCTAACCTAACCTAACCTAACCTAACCTAACCTAACCTAACCTAACCTAACCTAACCTAACCTAACCTTTTTTTTTTTTTTTTTTTTTTTTTTTTTTTTTTTTTTTTTTTTTTTTTTTTTTTTTTTTTTTTTGTCGGGAAATGCATTTACGCATGCCACCTGATAAACCCCCCCTCCCCCCCCAGGTGGTTATGTGGGGCTCACCGGCTAGAAGAGCCGGTACTACCCACTAAAACCCGACATTCCCCTCCCCTCCGCCTTAATGGGACGCCGCAGGATCGCTCGCGCATAACTACTACGGCGCCCCGGCGGCAGGTCTGCCCATGGCTGACCACCATACCGATGAGGCTGCTCCACAGTCAACTCTGCTACACCAGAGAGGTACCCGGAGCAGCCCCATCAAAACCAACCTCCGCCCACCGAAGTGGGCCACCTCCAATCGGCTGCAGAGGACAGGGAGAGCGGCAACGACACACCGACACTCCTCTTCCTCTGCAGCCCCACCGCGTCCACCATCTAACGGTGGTGGCCCCGCTAGGCCGCGGGAGATAGGGACGAGCGGCGCATCGCCATACCGACACTCCTCTTCCCCCCGCGGCCCCCTACCGTCGCCCACCTCCGGACCAAGATGGCTGCCGACAACCACGCCAGACGCAGGACCACCGAAATGGCCCCGCTCCAGCCGCCGCACCGACGGGCTAGCCCCGGCAGCACGGCCCGCGCAGCGCCTCCTACCGCAAAACGGCCGGAGACACCGCGCTACCTCCAAGGAGGAGACGGCGCCCTCCTGACACCGCTCCCCCTGCCCTCCTGGCTGTTGGTCCGCGCCGGATTGCTCCGGTACCACAAGCTCCTGTCTGGGGGAACAGTCGCGAGTGGCATTCCCCTATCCGCCACCCGGGGACGCGCCCGGTAGCAGCCTAACCCGGTAACCTAACCTAACCTAACCTAACCTAACCTAACCTAACCTAACCTTTTTTTTTTTTTTTTTTTTTTTTTTTTTTTGTTATCGCTGGGGAAACCCATCATGGGGACCCTACCGGCCGTCAATGGGTAGGGTACTGTGAGACTCCTACTCACTAAAACCCACAGCGGAACCCGTCGCCGCAGTGCAATGGGGTGCGTAGGATCGCTTGCGCATTCACTACAACACCCCTGCGGACAGCCCGTACCCCGCGGGCCTGCCTCGCCTAAACCGGAATGCCCTCGATTCACAGGGCATTCCGACCGCCCCGATGACGTGCAGGGGAGTCAACGAGAGACCCCCCCGCAGTAGCTCCTCTAGGGTGGCGGGAGAAGATGCGCATACCGGCGCCTCCTCTCCCCCAGCCGACGGCGACGAAGAGGGTCTGCTAAGGCGTTAGCCTCGCGTTCCCTCTCCGCCGTCTCCTTCAGTGAGATGACGGCCTCGCTGAAGGAGACCATCGCCGACCAGGACCTCTCGTCGCGTAGCATGGTCCCCACCACGCTTCGCAACGACAGGTCTCCACCCACTACCGCCATCAGGGCATGGCGCTGGGGAGCCCAAGCGGCGCATACCGCGAGGGTGTGGTGCGAGGTGTCCTCGGACGCACCACACTCGTGGCATGCGGGCAACGGTTCCCGACGCGCAACTCGACACAGATACTTACCGAAGCACCCGTGCCCGGTAAGTATCTGCGTCAACCTGAACGTCAGGACGCCGTGTGGCCGCCTGACCCAGCGAGACAGGAACGGACGAACCGCCCCCACCGTCGCCAGGCCAGCCGCTGGAGTCCCCAGTTCTTCCCACCAGCGCCGGATCAGTGCCTCGTCAGCTAGGCGCCTGATCCGAGCGACTCCCTCCCGCGCTGGACGTTCCCCTCGCGCCCGCTCACTCGCCCGAAACCGATAGACTTCGGCGAGCACCTCCGCCTGGAGTTCCCAGGGCGGATCGCCCGCCAGAAGCGTCGCCGCCGTGAAGGACACCGTACGGTATCCCCGTATCGCCCTCACCGCCAGGACCCGTTGCGCCTTGCGCAGTTGGGCCCTGTTCGGTGCGGAGAGGGCGTCCATCCAAACGGGGGCACCGTACAGTGCCATGGACCTCACGATGCCGGCATAGAGCCGCCGGCAGTGAGATCCAGGGCCCCCGACATTCGGCAGAAGTCTGCCGAGGGCCGAGGCGGCGCCGATCAGTCTCGGGGTGAGCTGGGCGAAATGGACACGGAACGTCCAGCGTCCGTCCAGGGTCAGGCCCAAGTAGCGCATATGGGCCCGAACCTCCACCATCCTACCCTGGACTCGCAGACAGGCGTTGCGGGGGGCACCCTTGCGTGGGCCATGAAAGAGGAGGGCCTCCGTTTTGGAGACGGAGACCCTCAGGCCCAGCATCCCTATCCGGTCGGCGACCAGATTGGTGCCGACTGTGGCCAAGCGTGCCGCTTCCTCGTAAGAGCGCCCCCGGGCTGTGACGAGGGTGTCATCGGCGTAGGCGATGACACCGAGCCCAGGGAGAAGCGGACAACGCAGGAGCCAGTCATAGCCGAGGTTCCACAGTACCGGGCCCAAAACGGCCCCTTGTGGAACCCCGCAGTCGACACGTCGCCGACCGACCACCCCATCTGCCCCCGTCCACACGACCTGTCTGTCGCGGAGGTACGCGTCCAACACCCGCCGGAGATAGAGAGGCACCTCATGGTAACGAAGTGCCTCTCGTAGCGTCTCAAACGGCAGGGTGTTGAAGGCGTTGGCCACATCCAATGAGACGGCTAACAGCACGCCTCCCTCCTCCACCGCGGCCAAGGACCGAACCTTCAGGGCGTTCAGGGCGTCCACGGTCGACCGACCCGCCCTGAACCCGAACTGAGCCTCTGAAAGGCCCGGCCCCACCTCCTCGAGATGCTGAGTAAGACGGGCAACGAGAATTCTCTCGAAGAGTTTGCCCATCTCACTCAGCATCACGATCGGCCTGTATGCCGAAGGGGAGTCCAGAGGACGACCCTCCTTGGGCAACAGGCACAACATCCCCTCCTTCCAGATCTTCGGGAACTGCCCAACGCGAAGACAAGCGTTGAAGAGGTCCCGAAGATCCCCTCCCAGGTATTCCAGGGCGATGCACAGAACTCGCCCCGGAATACCATCCGGTCCCGGAGCCGTCCTCCTGGCCCGCAACTTGTCCTGGGCCAGGTCCATCTCCCCCTCGGTGATTGGGGGGATTTCCTCCACTCCCACTGTGCGTGTGGGAGGAGCCATCACCGGGGGGACGTGCCCAGACGACTCCGGGAACAGCCCACCGATCAGCCGCAGGAGGACCTCGGGCGGCGTGGTCTCCGTGACCGGGGCGCCGTGCGCGCGGAGCTTGTTCCGCGCGCTGATGTAGGGGCGCCCCCATGGATCCCGATCCAGGCCCGCCAGCATTTCCTGGCGGGCCGCCGCCTTGGCCTGGCTGATAGCGAGCTGCAGGGCCTTCTTCGCTGACCGATAGGCCGCCCGCAGCTCGCTCTCCAAAACCGGGTCCAGGCCATTCCTCCTGCGGCACCGGACAAATCTCCTCCTGTGCCAATTGCAGGTCGCCCGAAGCTGTGCGATTTCGGGCGACCACCAATACACCGACCGGCGACGCCGGTCGAACCGCCTAATCCGCGGCATGGCCGCATTGCACACCCTCGTAAGGGCGTCGCACATGCGGCCAGCCAGCTCCTCAACATCGGAGCTGGCGCCCACCACACTCCCCTGGGAGCACCATGCCTCTACGATGGCCGCCTCCTTGGCCAGCTCAATATCAAGCCGACCCAGGGCCCATCTCGGGAACGCTCGAGAGGGCCCCCTTGGGCGGTCCACCGGCACCGGACGGGTGGAGATCTCAAATCGGATATAATTATGATCCGACAGAGTCTCCACCTCCTCCTCTACCCTCCAGTTGATCACCCTGCGTGCGACGGCGGGGGTGGCGAACGTTAGGTCCACCACGGACCCCCCCTGCTGTCGCACGCACGTGAACGCTGTCCCCACATTGAGTAGGGACAGGCCGGAGAGTAGGGCCCACGATTGGACGGCTCGACCTCGACCGTCCGACGTGGGATTCCCCCAGGCCAAGGACTTGGCATTGAAGTCGCCGAGGACGATAGTGTGCCTCGGCGACAGCCTGCAAACCGCAGCGCGGACGGAGTCGAGGAAGATCTCGAACTCCGCCAGACTGCGGTTGGGGGAGAAGTACACCGCAACGATGGCGTACTCTCCCCACCCTGCCACGACAAGTCCTTGGCCCCTCTCGATTGCCGAGAGACGGGGGCCGGTGCTGCTCCCAGACACTATGGCCACGGAGCCCTCTAAGTCCCCCACCCAGTTCGGTTGGTGAGGGACAAAATAGGGCTCGCAGGCCACCGCCAGATCTATTTCCCACTCGGCCATGGACTGCAGGAAGAGGTCCTGTGCCCCGGCCGAGTGGTTTACATTCCCTTGGAGGAAGCGCTTGTCGTCACCCATTATGACGACATATGCGCTTCCTCAGCCTGGCGGCTTCCGGCACTGACGACGGCTCCGGTCCCTAGAGCCGTCTTGCCTTTCGTGATGGGTGGGTTGCAGTCTCGCCCACCCATCATATGCCCAGAGGGGCGCCCGGCATCTGCGCAGACCGCGCAGCGGACTGCCTTCGCGGTGCAGGCAGCGGAATGGTGCTCATCGCTGCCGCACCGGAAACACAGGCGCCCCCGCTCTACCCTCGACGGGCACCGAGGTAGGGTATGCCCCAAACCCATGCATCTGAAGCAGCGTAATGGGCGCTGCTCCAGAACCTCGACCTTGGCCGACGACCACCCGACCAGGAGTCGGCTTGCGTCGGCCACTTTTTTGGCTGCCGTAACTGGGCACCTTACGACAGCCGTGCCCATCCCCCCTTTCCCGGTGTGGACCCGGCTAACCCAGACGGCCTCTGATGAGCAGCCGCCCGCCCTTGCGACTGCCTCGGCCACCGCCTCCTTGGTGACCGAGTCGTCGAGGCCCCACACCCTCAGCTCTCCCGTTTTTGCGGGGCGAGCGATGGTCGCCACACCATCCAGGACCTGGCGGAGCTTATCCGCCAGCCTGTCCGCCACTTCCGACGGCACGGAGGGCGACAGCTCCAACAGCCGCGCCCCTGTCGCCGCAACCCTTACGGTTAGACCCCCCGTGACGCCTAACTGGGCAAGGTCTACCCCCTGCCGCGCGCGCTCCAGCAGCTTGGCGTAGGTGACGCCCTTAGCCGCCGCCTCCTGCTGGAGCGTTATAATAACCGCCGCTGTGCGCGGCGGAGCAGAAACCTTCGGCTTAGCCGGCGCCGAAGGGGCCTTCTGCGCCACAGGCGCCTTCGGCGACGAAGGGGCCTTTGGCGCCGACTTTGCACCAGCCGGGGCAGCCGGAGCCGCTGGGGGGGAGGACTTCTTCCCCTTCCCCTTGCCCTTGCGGACCACAGTCGCCCATGTATCATCCCCGGCAGAGCTCGGTCCCGCCACAGGGGCCGGAGAAGCTGGTCCCGCCACAGGGGCAGGTGGAGCTGGCTGCGACCTAGTGCGCGCCGGGGCTGCCGACCCATCCTCGTTGGGCTGACGCCTGCGCATCGCCGAACCCTCGCCCGCCACAGCCGCTACCGGCGCTGGCTTACTTCGAGGCTCTCTCGGCGCAGGCGTTGGCGCACCTGCCTCCCTCCTTTTGTCCGCTGCCAGAGGCGGACGATGCGTCCTAGCTGGCAGCAGCCGCTCCTCAATGCCGGCCAGCTTGGCATCAATAAGGGCCCCCACCGAGGAAATAAGGGAGGCCCTCAGCTCCTCCAAGGCATCCCCCTGCAGAGAAGAGGACGGAGCACTCGCTCTCAGCTCGGAGAACTGCCGACGGTGCGCCTTCACCTCCGCTTTGAGGTTTTCAACCTCCCGTCGCAGCCTCTCGTTGTCGGCAGCCACCTTCCGCGTTTCCTCACTTGAGGAGCGAGTCGCCAGAGCATCCACCACCCCCGTAAGAGCCTCAGCAGCCAGCTTGAGCCGGCGAACATACTCCCCTTTCAAGTTGCCAGAGGTCCTGGCAACATGCAAAATCTCCGTGACGTTACGGCCCGCTTCCGCGCGCAGGCCCTGCACGTCCCTCGCAGAGATGCTCTCCTCCCGGCTCTCAGAGGCCGAAAAATCCGAGCCAAACTCGAAAACAGGCTTCTCAGCCTTGTCCGCCCTATCGGGCTTCTTCCTAAAAGCGCGCGCCTCAAGCGCACGCTCAAATTCAGCCTCCCTGGCCTCAACCTCCATCTTGCGCAGATCCGCGCGTGCGCGGGTAATACCCGTGCCCCTTCCCGACCCTATAGGCCTCCCTCTACGCGCCTTGTTCTCCTTGGCGCGGACTCGCTCATCCGTCTCCGTTTCCGAGCCTGTAGAGCCCGCTAACGGAGGACGCGCAGCCGTTCTCTTGCGCCCTATGGACGCATCTGTGTCCGCGCTGGCGTCTGAGTCAGCCATGCCTCATTCGCCAACCGCACACACACGCACACACACAAACGACGCGACAAATGTCGCCAAAACAACAAAAATCCAAACCAAATCGAAAAATCCAAAAATCCGTGAGCAAAGCCAAAAGTCAGAACATGTAGTGCAAGAATCAGTATCCGGTAGTCAAAGCCAATCGATATCAATCCCAAACACTCAATAACAAACCCGTAATCGCAAGATAGAAAAGTTTTTCAACCAACCCAACCTAACCTAACCTAACCTAACCTAACCTAACCTAACCTAACCTAACCTAACCTAACCTAACCTAACCTAACCTAACCTAACCTAACCTAACCTTTTTTTTTTTTTTTTTTTTTTTTTTTTTTTTTTTTTTTTTTTTTTTTTTTTTTTTTTTTTTTTTTTTTTTTTTTTTTTTTTTTTTTTTTTTTTTTTTTTGTCGGGAAATGCATTTACGCATGCCACCTGATAAACCCCCCCTCCCCCCCCAGGTGGTTATGTGGGGCTCACCGGCTAGAAGAGCCGGTACTACCCACTAAAACCCGACATTCCCCTCCCCTCCGCCTTAATGGGACGCCGCAGGATCGCTCGCGCATAACTACTACGGCGCCCCGGCGGCAGGTCTGCCAATGGCTGACCACCATACCGATGAGGCTGCTCCACAGTCAACTCTGCTACACCAGAGAGGTACCCGGAGCAGCCCCATCAAATCCAACCTCCGCCCACCGAAGTAGGCCACCTCCAATCGGCTGCAGAGGACAGGGAGAGCGGCAACGACACACCGACACTCCTCTTCCTCTGCAGCCCCACCGCGTCCACCATCTAACGGTGGTGGCCCCGCTAGGCCGCGGGAGATAGGGACGAGCGGCGCATCGCCATACCGACACTCCTCTTCCCCCGCGGCCCCCCTACCGTCGGCCCACCTCCGGACCAAGATGGCTGCCGACAACCACGCCAGACGCAGGACCACCGAAATGGCCCCGCTCCAGCCGCCGCACCGACGGGCTAGCCCCGGCAGCACGGCCCGCGCAGCGCCTCCTACCGCAAAACGGCCGGAGACACCGCGCTACCTCCAAGGAGGAGACGGCGCCCTCCTGACACCGCTCCCCCTGCCCCTCCTGGCTGTTGGTCCGCGCCGGATTGCTCCGGTACCACAAGCTCCTGTCTGGGGGAACAGTCGCGAGTGGCATTCCCCTATCCGCCACCCGGGGGACGCGCCCGGTAGCAGTCAGCCTCTGCCCCGGGAACCTAACCTAACCTAACCTAACCTAACCTAACCTAACCTAACCTTTTTTTTTTTTTTTTTTTTTTTTTTTTTTTTTTTTTTTTTTTTTTTAACGTCAGGAAAACCCTGTTCCCGGGTACCCGTCCGCCTGGGGATAGGCGGAACGGGTTATGTGGGGCTCCTGCCGCGCAAAGATGGTAAGCGCGCGGCAGCCTACCCACTAAAAACCTGACGAAAGGCCACCTTGTCGCCACAAAGCTGGGGTCACAGGTATCCGTATTCCTCTGTAGACCCCAGCGGCGAGAGCCTCTTACGGCCCGTCCCGTATCAGGGGGCTAACCCCCGATGGCCTTCTTCGAGAGGCGCGCGGACGTCTCCGCGCACGCCTACTCGGGCCAGATTAGTGGGCGGCCGACTTCCCCAAGCCGACCACCCTCTGGCTGGTGTTAAGGGGGGAGGCGGCGATCGTGCGCCGCTCTCCGACGCCCGGTCCTTCTGCGGCGGATGGCGAGCTCGGCGTTGGCCTCTCTCGCCCTCTCCGCCGCCTCCTTCTGCGACATCACCACCTCGCAGAAGGACAGGACGGCATCCCAGGACCTTTCGCTACCGGCCATGGCTGAGATCACAGCCGGCAACGTCAGGTCCGCCCCAACAACACTCTGGAGCGCCTCGCGCTCCGTCTCCCAGGCCGGGCACACCTCCAGCGTATGCTGGGCCGACTCGTCCGGGCAGTCGTCACAGTGGTGGCAGCGAGGAGAGGGCTCCCTCCCAGCGACCCGACACAGGTACCCCCCGAAGCAACCATGCCCCGAGAGGATCTGCGTGGCGCGGAAGGTTAAGACGCCATGACGCCTACTCAACCACTGTGCGAGAACGGGGCGAACTGCCTCGACGGTCCGTCGGCCAGCGCAAGGGCGCTCCAGCCTGGACCCCCACTCATGCAACGCGGCAACCCGCTCGTCTTCCAACTCTATTGGCGCTGTGCTGGGGTCCCCGGACGCTATGCCTCGACGCCGACAATAAATCGACGCCAAGGAAAGCGCATCTAGGTCCCAAGGCAATAGGCCGGCCAGCAAACACGCCGCCTCCCCCGAGATCGTACGGTACCCCCTTATGGCCCTAATCGCCATCACCCTCTGCACCCTCCGCAGCAGGGCGATGTTGTCACGCGACAGGCCATCCGCCCACACTGGGGCACCGTACATCGCCATCGAGCGAACGACTCCTGCGTAGAGCTTTCGAGTTGTGACGCTCGGTCCACTTATATTTGGCAGGAGCCTACAAAGCGCCGCCGACTCCTTCAGCAATCGTGGCACTAAAGCGCAGAAATGCGCCCGGAAGTCCCACCGGCTATCGAGCACAAGCCCGAGATATTTCATCGTGCTCTTTACGCCGATGCGGACCCCCCCCACAACGATGTGCGCATCCAAAGGCGGCGCCCTCCGAGGACCGTGAAAACACACGGCCTCCGACTTCTCCAGGGCTACATTAAGGCCCAGCCGCCGAATTCGTCCCACAACATGGGCAACCCCTGCCGTCGCTAAGATCGCCGTCTCCCTATAAGTTGCCTGGCTCGCCGTCACCAGCGTATCGTCAGCGTAGCAGGTGACCTCCACACCTCGCAGACTGGCGCCCCTTAACACCCAGTCATATCCGATGTTCCACAGGAGCGGTCCGAGCACCGACCCCTGTGGAACACCGCACACCACCTCCCGACTTTCCCACCCTTCCTGTCCTGGGAAAGTCACCCACCTCTCCGACAGGTAGGCCTCCACGACGCGACGGAGGTAGGTCGGCACCCCGTGATAGCGGAGCGCCTCCCTTATGCAGCTCCAGGGCAACGCGTTAAACGCGTTCGCGATGTCGAGCGACACCGCGATAACGACTTCGCCCCGGGAGACTGCTTCCTGCGCCTGAGACCGGACGCGCAGAATGGCGTCCACGGTGGAACGGCCACCGCGAAAACCAAACTGGACGTCGGAGAGGTTAGGTCCCACCTGCTCTAAATGGGCCACCAAGCGCCCGGCCACCACGCGCTCGAAGAGTTTGGCCACTTCGTCGAGGAGGACGATGGGGCGATACGCAGACGGAGATTCCGCGGGCCGCCCCTCCTTTTTGAGGAGGACTAGTCTGCCTGTCTTCCACCGCTGTGGAATTATGGCTTGAGCCAGACAGGCAGTAAATAGTCCTCTAACTCTTTGCTCCAATGATTCCATGGCCAGAACCCACACTTTCCCTGGAACACCATCAGGGCCGGGGGCGACATTCTTTGCCCGGAGACGGTCAACCGCTCTTGCCAACTCCTCCTCGTCCACTTCGGGCACCTCACTTTCATCCTCCGCGATAGCTGGCGAGGACATAGATGGCGGCTGATGTTGTGCCTGCGCACCTTGTGGGAACAGAGTCGCAACCACTTCCCGGACCACGCTAGGCTGGAGAGACTGCGTAAGTGGGGGGGCCCAAGGACGGAGCTGGTTTCGCACCATCCTATAGGGCGTCCCCCAGGGATCGCGATTAAGCTCATCCAGCATTCGCTCCCTGGCAGTGGTCTGCGACTCAGCTATCGCCACCTGCAAGCTGGTTTTTGTGGCAGTATAGATGGAGTATAGCCTATCCTCCTCTATTTGATGCCTCTCCCTATCAGCGGCATTAAGGCTCCTAAAGCGCCTTCTCCGACAGCGCGTGTACTGGCGTCTGGCAGCCACACACTCTTCGCGCAATTGCGCAATCGCCGCCGACCACCAGTACACTTGGCGCCTAGACGGGCAGCGCCTTGAGCGCGGCATGCATTGGTCGCAGACCCGCGTTACTAACTCCACTAGTCCCTCTGCCGAGTCTGCGACATCCCCGGTGGTTTGGGGCAGCCATGAGGCCACTATCACCGCCTCCTTCAACACCTCTGCATCAAGGCGCTTTAATTGCCACCTCGGGCCGTCCTCTCCCGAGGTTCGACTGGGGCCTGGCGGCACCGCCGGATGTGTGGAGATCTCAAAGCAGATGTACAAGTGGTCCGAGAGAGTCTCCACATCATCCAGCACTCGCCAGTCCTGAACACGGCGCGCTAAGGCCGGGCTCGCGAACGTGACATCCACGATGGACCCGCCCTGCCGTCGCACGCACGTGTTTGCCGTCCCTTGGTTGAGGACAGTCAAATTGGTGACAACTACCCATTCCTCCAGCAGCCTCCCCCTTGCGTCCGTTGATGGCGAGCCCCACATGCTTGATTTTGCATTGAGGTCCCCCGCAATTACCAGGTTCCGGGCCTGGAAGGTCCGAGAGAGTTCCGCCACCTCGTCCAGGAACTGCTCAAACTCCGCGACGGGCCGATTGGGGGAGAAATATACTCCCACGACCGCCATGTCACCCAGCAGTGCCGCGACGCATCCCGAGCCCCTCACAATACGCGTAAAGGGTGGAGAGCCCGCGGCGACCTGGGAGACGATGGCCACCAGTCCATCATTGTCACCCGCCCAATTGTCACGCGGGGGGACCGAGTAAGGCTCCGCCGCTATCGCCACCTGCACCGACCACTGCACCAGGCTTTGAACAAACAGGTCCTGGGCTCTGGCGCAGTGGTTCAGATTCGCCTGCAACACTTTTAAGGCCATTATTAAGTGTCCATGGCCTTAACCACCTCAGCCCTGTTGTGAACCGGCTTCTCCTGAGCCGTTTGCCCAGGTGTCGCTCTCTTCTTCTTTTTTGGTTGGGACCGAGTGCAGGCCGCACTTCCCACCGTGTGGTCCGCTGGCCTCTTCGCCGCCTCGCAAACTGCACAGTGAGGTGCTGATGTGCACTGGCTGCGCAGGTGACCCGTCTGTCCGCACCAGCATTCAGCACTGCGGTCTATCGCCCCCGTGCACCGTGCCGCGACATGGCCACCCTCGTGGCAGCGATAGCAGCGCTGTGGTCGGGCCTGCAGTAGTTTCACCTGCGCAGACACTAAGCCCACAAGAAGGCGGCCGCCGTCCACTATCTTCTTGGCAGCGACGACCGGGCAACGGACCCACGCCGTCCCCAGCCCAAAACTCTCCCGGCGAATGTCACCCGCCTTGACCAGATCGGTACTGCAGCCGCCTGTCCGGCTAATGGCCTCCGCCAATTCTGTCGGGGTAACCGAGTCATCTAGACCGGTTACCCGAAGTTCCGCGCACTTGGTGGGCCTGGAGACTTTAACGTCTTCCCCGTCCAAGACCCCCTTTAATGCCTGTGCAAGGACGTCCGCCTTTTCGCCGCCGTTTGCCCCCGGTATCTCCAGCATTCGAGCGCCCGTCGAGGCCACCTTAAAGCGGACATCCTTGATGCCCAGCTCGGTCAGGTCAACTTTCGCCTTTACTTGAGCGAAGACCTCCCCGTATGTGACTTTTCGCTCAACAGCTGAGGGCTGGAGCTTTAACATCACTGCTGCCGAGCGAGGAGGCCGGAGCTTTCCGACTTTCTTCTTCTTGAGCGGCACGTCTGATTTCTTTGGCTGCTGTTTTGTAGCTGTCGTCTCTTTAGCCGTCGTCTTTTTGGCCCCCCGCCTCACAACCACGTTCCATCCCTCAGTAGTAGAAGGAGCTGAAGTGACCTGCTCAGATGCCACCGTTGGAGCTGTTTCAGCCGGCTGTTGTTCAGGTTTTTTTGTGGCCTTCTTTCTCCCCTTCTTTGCACTGGGGGCCGGATTTGCTGGGGCAACCAGGGTCGTTACTACGGTCCCTCTCTCCGCCGGTTTTGCTTGCGTCTTCTCCTGCGGCTTGTCCGACGCCAGTGGAGGGCGCATTCGCCGCTCAGGCAGGAGGCGGTCCTCAAGGGCCTCGAAACGGGCACTGATCATGGTCCCCACCTGTACCATGACCATTTGGGCTAATTCATCCACGCCCGCCGGATGTTGTGGCGGGGGAACTGCCGGGACCTGGGCCACAGATGTCGTATGACGCAGATCAGCCCGAGAGGACTCCATTTGCGCTCTCAATGCTGCAAACTCCTGCTTGAGGTCGCGCAGTTCCGCTTGGAGGCGTGCGTTACTCGCCTTCAATTGCGCCGCTTCCTCCGACGCCGTTCTTTTGACCAAGATGTCAACTGCAGCCGAGATAGAGCTGGCCGCCTCGTTTAGGGCTTTTATAAAGCCCCCTTTGAGATTTCCCGACTTCTTGGCCACTGTCTCAATCACTCCAAGGCTATCCGCCACTTTCCTCTGAAGGTCCAACGCCAAAACTCCCTCGGTCTCCTCCAACAAAGTCATCGAAGAAGCGTCGGACAGGCGCGAACTCGCCCGAGTGCTCACCGCTGACACCATCCCGGCCACCTCTTCCTCGGCCCGCAACCTCAGCTCCTCTCTCTTGGCCTCGTTCAGGGCCCTCTTTGCCTCTGCCAGGCCAACGTATTCTCCAGTGGTGGAGGGTCTTCCTCTCCCCCTGCTCGCAGCCGTCTTGGTCTTAGGTCGGCCTATCTCCTCGTCAGAGGACCCTGACTGGCCGCTGGTCTTATGCGGTCTCTTCCGCGTATCTTTTTTGAACCGGGACACGCCGCTCCCTATCGAACTGACGGAGATGAAGCTACCTTCCCCGTCGGAGTCCTTCCCGGAACCAGCCCAGAATCGTCCGGAAGAGGACGTGGGACTTAGTCTACTAAGTGCGCTTTCCCCCAACTCTACCCGGGTCAGCACAACTTGCGGCTGTTTCGCCGCAACCTCCTCTACTCTTTCTGCAGTCGCAACACGCGAACCGCCACTCCTCAATGACCGAACGCCAGTCACTGGCGCAACCTCTTCTCCGCCCATCGCAGGCACTACGTCTTCTTCGCCCGTCACAGGCACAACGTCTTTGGGTTTTGATTTTTGAATAGAATGCATATTGAATCCCACGAGTATGGGGGAAGGGTGGGTCCGTCCGCACAGTGCCCCCTGTCTGCGGATAAGCCAAAACGTAACCCGCTAAGAGTTTCGGCCGGTACTCTTGCGGGGGTAGCAGTAGCGACCGATCTACCCATCGGCCACGCATCCCCTCGCGCTGCTCCGCCACTTGGGATTGGGGTGATTTTTTTATAGAGGTTTTCTTCCTCGCAGCCCGGGCGGTTAAGCCAAGGCTATCGGTCCCAGTAACCGGCCGCTAGACATGGCAACGACACCGGGTCCCGGGATTACGATTTGAGAGGGGCGTTGCACGAAGTGCTAGCCGGGCTGCGCAGTTAAGCGCCCGCCGGGCTCGCCCCACCTCCGCGCTTTTCTGTCAGGGTGTGCTCCCTTAGGCCGTGGGGTTAACAAACCCCTAAAGGCACGCCCATGCCTACTGGTTTTGGTCCGCGCCGGTCAAGACCGGTACCACCAATGTGGTGGCATTCCCCTATCCGCCACCCGGGGGACGCGCCCAGTAGCAGTCCAGCAACTGCCCTGAGAACCTAACCTAACCTAACCTAACCTAACCTAACCTAACCTAACCTAACCTAACCTAACCTAACCTAACCTAACCTAACCTTTTTTTTTTTTTTTTTTTTTTTTTTTTTTTTTTTTTTTTTTTTTTTTAACGTCAGGAAAACCCTGTTCCCGGGTACCCGTCCGCCTGGGGATAGGCGGAACGGGTTATGTGGGGCTCCTGCCGCGCAAAGATGGTAAACGCGCGGCAGCCTACCCACTAAAAACCTGACGAAAGGCCACCTTGTCGCCACAAAGCTGGGGTCACAGGTATCCGTATTCCTCTGTAGACCCCAGCGGCGAGAGCCTCTTACGGCCCATCCCGTATCAGGGGGCTAACCCCCGATGGCCTTCTTCGAGTGGCGCGCGGACGTCTCCGCGCACGCCTACTCGGGCCAGATTAGTGGGCGGCCGACTTCCCCAAGCCGACCACCCTCTGGCAGTGTTAAGGGGGGAGGCGGCGATCGTGCGCCGCTCTCCGGCGCCCGGTCCTTCTGCGGCGGATGGCGAGCTCGGCGTTGGCCTCTCTCGCCCTCTCCGCCGCCTCCTTCTGCGACATCACCACCTCGCAGAAGGACAGGACGGCATCCCAGGACCTTTCGCTACCGGCCATGGCTGAGATCACAGCCGGCAACGTCAGGTCCGCCCCTATGACACTCTGGAGCGCCTCGCGCTCCGTCTCCCAGGCCGGGCACACCTCCAGCGTATGCTGGGCCGACTCGTCCGGGCAGTCGTCACAGTGGTGGCAGCGAGGAGAGGGCTCCCTCCCGGCGACCCGACACAGGTACCCCCCGAAGCAACCATGCCCCGAGAGGATCTGCGTGGCGCGGAAGGTTAAGACGCCATGACGCCTACCCAACCACTGTGCGAGAACGGGGCGAACTGCCTCGACGGTCCGTCGGCCAGCGCAAGGGCGCTCCAGCCTGGACCCCCACTCTTGCAACGCGGCAACCCGCTCGTTTTCCTCTTCTATTGGCGCTGTGCTGGGGTCCCCGGACGCTATACCTCGACGCCGACAATAAATCGACGCCAAGGAACGCGCATCCAGGTCCCAAGGCAATAGGCCTGCCAGCAAACACGCCGCCTCCCCCGAGATCGTACGGTACCCCCTTATGGCCCTAATCGCCATCACCCTCTGCACCCTCCGCAGCAGGGCGATGTTGTCGCGAGACAGGCCATCCGCCCACACTGGGGCACCGTACATCGCCATCGAGCGAACCACCCCCGTGTATAGCCTCCGTGTTGCTACACTCGGTCCACCTATGTTTGGCAGGAGCCTAGACAGCGCCGCCGACTCCTTCAGTAACCGCGGCACCAAAGCACTGAAGTGCGCCCGGAAGTAACCTAACCTAACCTAACCTAACCTAACCTAACCTAACCTAACCTAACCTAACCTAACCTAACCTAACCTAACCTAACCTAACCTAACCTAACCTTTTTTTTTTTTTTTTTTTTTTTTTTTTTTTTTTTTTTTTTTTTTTTTTTTTTTTTTTTTTTTTTTTTTTTTTTTTTTTTTTGTCGGGAAATGCATTTACGCATGCCACCTGATAAACCCCCCCTCCCCCCCCAGGTGGTTATGTGGGGCTCACCGGCTAGAAGAGCCGGTACTACCCACTAAAACCCGACATTCCCCTCCCCTCCGCCTTAATGGGACGCCGCAGGATCGCTCGCGCATAACTACTACGGCGCCCCGGCGGCAGGTCTGCCAATGGCTGACCACCATACCGATGAGGCTGCTCCACAGTCAACTCTGCTACACCAGAGAGGTACCCGGAGCAGCCCCATCAAATCCAACCTCCGCCCACCGAAGTAGGCCACCTCCAATCGGCTGCAGAGGACAGGGAGAGCGGCAACGACACACCGACACTCCTCTTCCTCTGCAGCCCCACCGCGTCCACCATCTAACGGTGGTGGCCCCGCTAGGCCGCGGGAGACAGGGACGAGCGGCGCATCGCCATACCGACACTCCTCTTCCCCCGCGGCCCCCCTACCGTCGGCCCACCTCCGGACCAAGATGGCTGCCGACAACCACGCCAGACGCAGGACCACCGAAATGGCCCCGCTCCAGCCGCCGCACCGACGGGCTAGCCCCGGCAGCACGGCCCGCGCAGCGCCTCCTACCGCAAAACGGCCGGAGACACCGCGCTACCTCCAAGGAGGAGACGGCGCCCTCCTGACACCGCTCCCCCTGCCCCTCCTGGCTGTTGGTCCGCGCCGGATTGCTCCGGTACCACAAGCTCCTGTCTGGGGGAACAGTCGCGAGTGGCATTCCCCTATCCGCCACCCGGGGGACGCGCCCGGTAGCAGTCAGCCTCTGCCCCGGGAACCTAACCTAACCTAACCTAACCTAACCTAACCTAACCTAACCTAACCTAACCTAACCTAACCTAACCTAACCTAACCTAACCTAACCTAACCTAACCTAACCTAACCTAACCTAACCTAACCTAACCTAACCTAACCTAACCTAACCTAACCTAACCTAACCTAACCTAACCTTTTTTTTTTTTTTTTTTTTTTTTTTTTTTTGTTATCGCTGGGGAAACCCATCATGGGGACCCTACCGGCCGTCAATGGGTAGGGTACTGTGAGACTCCTACTCACTAAAACCCACAGCGGAACCCGTCGCCGCAGTGCAATGGGGTGTGTAGGTTCGCTTGCGCATTCACTACAACACCCCTGCGGACGGCCCGTACCCCGCGGGCCTGCCTCGCCTAAACCGGAATGCCCTCGATTCACAGGGCATTCCGACCGCCCCGATGACGTGCAGGGGAGTCAACGAGAGACCCCCCCGCAGTAGCTCCTCTAGGGTGGCGGGAGAAGATGGGCGTACCGACGCCTCCTCTCCCCCAGCCGACGGCGACGAAGAGGGTCTGCTAAGGCGTTAGCCTCGCGTTCCCTCTCCGCCGTCTCCTTCAGTGAGATGACGGCCTCGCTGAAGGAGACCATCGCCGACCAGGACCTCTCGTCGCGTAGCATGGCCCCCACCACGCTTCGCAACGACAGGTCTCCACCCACTACCGCCATCAGGGCATGGCGCTGGGGAGCCCAAGCGGCGCATACCGCGAGGGTGTGGTGCGAGGTGTCCTCGGACGCACCACACTCGTGGCATGCGGGCAACGGTTCCCGACGCGCAACTTGACACAGATACTTACCAAAGCACCCGTGCCCGGTAAGCATCTGCGTCAACCTGAACGTCAGGACGCCGTGTGGCCGCCTGACCCAGCGAGACAGGAACGGACGAACCGCCCCCACCGTCGCCGAGCCAGCCGCTGGAGTCCCCAGGTCTTCCCACCAGCGCCGGATCAGTGCCTCGTCAGCTAGGCGCCTGATCCGAGCGACTCCCTCCCGCGCTGGACGTTCCCCTCGAGCCCGCTCACTCGCCCGAAACTGGTACACTTCGGCGAGCACCTCCGCCTGGAGTTCCCAGGGCGGATCGCCCGCCAGAAGTGTCGCCGCCGTAAATGACACCGTACGGTATCCCCGCACCGCCCTCACCGCCAGGACCCGTTGCGCCTTGCGCAGTTGGGCCCTGTTCGGTGCGGAGAGGGCGTCGATCCACACGGGGGCACCGTACAGTGCCATGGACCTCACGATGCCGGCATAGAGCCGCCGGCAGTGAGATCCAGGGCCCCCGACATTCGGCAGAAGTCTGCCGAGGGCCGAGGCGGCGCCGATCAGTCTCGGGGTGAGCTGGGCGAAATGGACACGAAACGTCCAGCGTCCGTCCAGGGTCAGGCCCAGATATTTCATCTGGGCCCGTACCTCCACCATCCTACCCTGGACCCGCAGACAGGCGTTGCGGGGGGCACCCCTGCGTGGGCCATGAAACAGGAGGGCCTCCGTTTTGGAGACGGAGACCCTCAGGCCCAGCAACCCTATCCGGTCGACGACAAGATTGGTGCCGACTGTGGCCAAGCGCGCCGCTTCCTCATAAGAGCGCCCCCGGGCTGTGACGAGGGTGTCATCGGCATAAGCGATGACACCGAGCCCGGGGAGAAGCGGACAACGCAGGAGCCAGTCATACCCGAGGTTCCACAGTATCGGGCCCAAAACGGCCCCTTGTGGAACCCCGCAGTCGACACGTCGCCGACCGACCACCCCATCTGCCCCCGTCCACACGACCTGTCTGTCGCGGAGGTACGCGTCCAACACCCGCCGGAGATAGAGAGGCACCTCATGGTACCGAAGTGCCTCTCGTAGCGTCTCAAACGGCAGGGTGTTGAAGGCGTTGGCCACGTCCAATGAGACGGCTAAAAGCACGTCTCCCTCCTCCACCGCGGCCAAGGACCGAACCTTCAGGGCGTTCAGGGCGTCAACGGTCGACCGACCCGCCCTGAACCCGAACTGAGCCTCTGAAAGGCCCGGCCCCACCTCCTCGAGATGCTGAGTAAGACGGGCAACGAGAATTCTCTCGAAGAGCTTGCCCATCTCACTCAGCATCACGATTGGCCTGTATGCCGAAGGGGAGTCCAGAGGACGACCCCCCTTGGGCAACAGGCACAATAACCCCTCCTTCCAGATCTTCGGGAACTGCCCAACGCGAAGACATGCGTTGAAGAGGTCCCGAAGATCCCCTCCCAGGTATTCCAGGGCGATGCACAGAACTCGCCCCGGAATACCATCCGTTCCCGGAGCCGTCCTCTTGGCCCGCAATTTGTCGCGGGCCAATTCCATCTCCCCCTCGGTGATTGGGGGGAACTCGTCGACTCCCTCATGGCGTGAGGGAGGACACATCACCGGGGGGACGTGCTCGGAGGACTCCGGGAACAGCCCACCCACCAGTCGCAGGAGGACGTCGGGCGGCGTGGTCTCCGTGACCGGGGCGCCATGCGCGCGGAGCTTGTTCCGCGCGCTGATGTACGGGCGCCCCCACGGATCCCGATCCAGGCCCGCCAGCAATTCCTGGCGGGCCGCCGCCTTGGCCTGGCTGATAGCGAGCTGCAGGGCCTTTTTTGCTGACCTGTAGGCCACCCGCAGCTCGCTCTCAAGGACAGGGTCCAGGCCATTCCTCCTGCGACACCTCACATACCTCCTCCTGTGTCTATTGCAGGTCGCCCGAAGTTGTGCGATCTCGGGCGACCACCAATAGACACTCCGGCGTCGCCGGTCCACCCGCCTGACACGCGGCATGGCCGCATCGCACACCCTCGTAAGGGCGTCGCGAATGCGGCCAGCCAGTTCCTCCACATCGGAACTGGCGCCCACCACACTCCCCTGGGAGCTCCACGCTTCGACGATGGCCGCCTCCCTGGCCAGCTCTGTGTCCAGCTGGCCTAGGGCCCACCTCGGGAACGCTCGAGGGGGCCCCCTTGGGCGGTCCATCGGCACCGGACGGGTGGAGACCTCAAATCGGACGTAATTGTGGTCCGACAGGGTCTCCACCTCCTCCTCTACCCTCCAGTTGATCACGTTGCGTGCGACGGCGGGGGTGGCGAACGTTAGGTCCACCACGGACCCCCCCTGCTGCCGCACGCACGTGAACGCCGTCCCCACATTGAGTAGGGACAGACCGGAGAGTAGGGCCCACGTCTGAACCGCTCGCCCTCGAGCGTCCGACGTGGGATTCCCCCAGGCCAGGGACTTGGCATTGAAGTCGCCGAGGACGATAGTGGGCCTCGGCGACTGCCTGCAGACCGCAGCTCGGACGGAGTCGAGGAAGATCTCGAACTCCGCCAGACTGCGGTTGGGGGAGAAGTACACCGCCACAATGGCGTACTCTCCCCACCCTGCCACGACGAGTCCCTGGCCCCTCTCGATTGCCGAGAGACGGGGGCCGGTGCTGCTCCCAGACACTATGGCCACGGAGCCCTCTAGGTCCCCCACCCAGTTCGGCTGGTGAGGGACAAAATAGGGCTCGCAGGCCGCCGCCAGGTCTATCTCCCACTCGGCCATGGACTGCAGGAAAAGGTCCTGCGCTCCGGCCGAGTGGTTCAAATTCCCCTGGAGGAAGCGCTGGTGTCCGACCATTATGAGGACATGCGCGCTTCCTCCCCAGCCTGGCGGCTACTCACTCCGGGGGCGGCCCTGGTCCGTTGGGCCGTCTTCCCCTTCGTAACGGGCGGGTGGCACTCGCCCCCGCCCATTATGTGCCCCGAGGGGCGCCCCGCATCCGCGCACACAGCGCAGCGCACTGTCTTCGCGCTGCAGTCCGCGGACTGGTGCCCCTCGCCGCCGCAGCGGTAGCACAGGCGGCCCCTCTCCACCCTGGACGGGCACACAGGCCAGGTGTGGCCGATGCCCATGCACCTGAAGCAGCGCAGTGGGCGCTGCTCCAGGACCTGCACTTTGGCCGAGCTCCAGCCGACGAGAAGCCTGCCGGAGTCGACCACCACCTTGGCCGCCGTGGCCGGGCACCTGACCACAGCCGAGCCTACCCCACCCCGCCCCGTGCGGATCTCCCCGACTTTGACGGAGTCCACGGGGCAGTTGGCCGCCCTTGCGACCGCCGCCGCCACCTTCTCCTTAGTGGCCGAATCGTCCAGGCCATCAACCCGGAGATCGGCCATCTTGGCGGGGCGCGAGACGGTCGCTAGCCCGTCTAGGACCTGGCGGAGTTTACCCGCCAGCCTATCCGCCACCTCTGGCGCGACGGTGGAGGGAAGCTCCAGGAGCCGAGCCCCCGTCGCCGCCACCCTCACAGAAAGGCCCCCCGTGATGCCAAGCTCCCGCAGGTCCACGCTCTGCTTGGCCCTCTCCAGGACCCTCGCGTAGGAGACGCCCTTCGCGGCGGCCTCCTGAGGGACCGTGATGATGACCGCAGCTGTACGCGGCTGAGCGGGAACCTTAGGCTTCTGCGGAGCCTGGGAGGCCTTCGGGGCCCTCGGTGCCGCAGGTGCATTGACTGGAGCGGGAGGGGCCGTCTTCTTCTTCTTCGCCCCGCCCTTCCTTACCACCGTAGCCCAGGAGTCTCCCTCCGTTGCAGCGGGGCGACTCGGCCCGGCAACTGGGGCCGGAGGAGCTCGAGCAGCCGCCACAGGAGCAGGCGGAAGTGGGTGCGCAGGAGCCGTAGCCTTCCCCTTACCTTTTCCTTTCCCCTTGCCCTTGCCAGAACCCCCGTCAGCTACGGCCACAGCCGGCGCTGGCACTTGCCTCGGGGGGGAGGATCTCGGAGCCGGGCTCGGGGGAGCCACTGACGTAGCCGCCTCGCGGCGCCTATCCGCCGCAAGCGGGGGGACGCATGGTCTTCGCCGGGAGAAGGCGCTCCTCTATCCCGGCGAATCGGGCGTCAATAAGAGTCCCCACTGAGGCGACAATGGAGGCCCTGATTTCTTCCAACCAGTCCCCCGCGAAGGAATCCGAAGGACCGGCCTTGGTCGCAGAGAGCTCCTTCCGGATCTCACAGAACTCTCTGCGGTGCGCCCTCAACTCCGCCTTTAGCGCCTCCGTCTCACGACGAAGGCGCGCATTATCCTTTTGGAGGTGGTGGACCTCCTCCGCCACCGTACGCCCCGCTAGCGCCTCCACGATCTTTTGCAGCGTGGCGGCAGACTCCTTCAGCGCCTTCTGCATGGTCCCTTTTAAATTGCCCGATTTTTGGGCCACCTCAATAACTGCCGCCACACTCCTGCTGGCGAGCTCCCTCAACTCTTCGGCCGTCTGCTCGGCCGGGTCCCTCTGGGCCGGGGCTTCAGATGCCGACGCCTCAGAGTCCGATGGCGCAGCTGCGCCAGTCTTGCGGTAGGTCCGCTGGTTGAGACGCCCTCTCAAACTCAACCTCGCGGTCCTCCTCCTCCAGTTTTTTCAGCTCGCGGCGCGCGCGAGCAACGCCTGAACTCCCTACACCTCCAGCGCCCTTCTGGGACGCCTCCTTGCGCGCCTTGACTACTCTGGCGCCAACCGTCATTTCCGTCTCTGTGTCAGACCCGGAGGAACTAACCAGAGGCGGCAAAGGGTGGGCCCGCTTACGCCCCACGGACGAGTCGGTGTCCGCACCCTCGGACGTGTCCGAGTCCATGCCTCAGACACTCCAGAACACCCAAACACAAAGAAAACACACACAAAATCCAAATCGTAAGTAAAATCCAAAATCCGTATATCCAAGCCAAAAATCAAATCAAGTGTGCATCAAACAGGTCCAGTAACAACATAAACAATCGTAACAATAACCAAAACATCCAACAACCAACAACAACCTAACCTAACCTAAAACCTAACCTAACCTAACCTAACCTAACCTAACCTAACCTAACCTAAACCTAACCTAACCTAACCTAACCTAACCTAACCTAACCTAACCTAACCTAAACCTAACCTAACCAACCTAACCTAACCTTTTTTTTTTTTTTTTTTTTTTTTTTTTTTTTTTTTTTTTTTAACGTCAGGAAAACCCTGTTCCCGGGTACCCGTCCGCCTGGGGATAGGCGGAACGGGTTATGTGGGGCTCCTGCCGCGCAAAGATGGAAAACGCGCGACAGCCTACCCACTAAAAACCTGACGAAGGCCGCTTTGTCGCCACAAGGCTGGGGTCACAGGCATCCAGATTCTTCTGTAAACCCCAGCGGCGAGAGCCTCTAAAGGCCCACCTCCATATCACGGGGGATTAACCCCGGACGGCCTCTTCGAGTGGCGCGCGGACGACTCCGCGCGCGCCTACTCGGGCCAGATCAGTGGACGATCAGCTTCCCCAAGCCGACCGCCCTCTGGCTCGTGCTAGGGGGGGAGGCGGCGATCGTGTGCCGCTCTCCGGCGCCCGGTCCTTTTGCGGCGGATGGCGAGCTCGGCGTTAGCCTCTCTCACCCTCTCCGCCGCCTCCTTCTGCGACATCACGTCCTCGCAGAAGGACAGGACGGCACCCCAGGACCTTTCGCTTCCGGCCATGGGCAGAGATCACGGCCATCAGCGTCAGGTCCGGCCCCACGACACTTTGGAGCGCCTCGCGCTCCGTCGCCCATGCTGGGCACACCTCCAGCGTATGCTGGGCCGACTCATCGGGACAGTCGTCACAGTGGTGGCAGCGAGGAGAGGGCTCCCTCCCGGCGACCCGACACAGATATCCCCCAAAGCAACCATGCCCCGAGAGGATCTGCGTGGCGCGGAAGGTTAGGACGCCGTGCCGCCTGCCCAGCCACTGTGCGAGATTGGGGCGAACTGCCTCGATGGTCCATCGGCCAGCGCAAGGGTGCTCCAGCCTGGACCGCCACTCTTCTACTGCGGCTACCCGCTCTTGCTCGTCTTCGACCTGCTGACTGTGCGTTATGCTTGGGTCCCTGGACGCTAGGCCTCGGCGCCGATGATATATCAACGCCAAGGAACGCGCATCCAAGTCCCCACGGCAGTACTCCTGCCAATATACACGCTACCTCTCCTGAGATGGTACGGTACCCCCTGATTACCCTTATCGCCATCACTCTCTGCGCCCTCCGCAGCAGAGCGATGTTATCGCGTGTCAGGGCATCCGCCCACACTGGGGCACCGTACATGGCCATCGAGCGCACGACACCTGTGTAGAGCCGCCTTGTTACCGCGCTCGGTCCTCCTACATTTGGCAAGAGCCTGGATAATGCCGCCGCCTCCTTCAACAGTCGCGGCACCAGGGCGTCAAAGTGCGCCCGGAAGTCCCACCGGCTGTCGAGCACGAGTCCTAGGTACTTCATCGTGCTCGTAACGCCGATGCGGACTCCCCCCACGACGATGTGCGCGTCCGACGGAGGTGCCCTACGAGGACCATGGAAGCATATCGCCTCCGATTTTCCGAGGGCAACCTCAAGACCTAACCGCCTAATTCTGCCAACGACAAAACCTACTCCTGCTGTAGCCAGCATAGCTGCTTCGCTATAGGTTCGCTGCCGAGCTGTTACCAGCGTGTCGTCCGCGTAGCAGGTCACCTCCACTCCCCTTAGACCGGTGCCCCGAAGCACCCAGTCATATCCAATGTTCCACAGGAGTGGCCCAAGTACCGACCCCTGCGGAACACCGCATACCACCTCCCGGCTTTCCCAGCCATCTTGACCGGGGAACTTCACCCACCTCCCTGACAGGTAGGCCCCAACGACGCGTCGGAGGTAGGTCGGCACCCCATGATAGCGGAGTGCCTCCCTAATGCAACTCCAAGGCAACGTGTTAAACGCGTTGGCGATGTCCAACGACACCGCGACAACAACGTCACCCCGGGATACTGCTTCCTGCGCCTGGGACCGGACGCGCAGAATGGCATCCACGGTGGACCGACCACCGCGAAAACCAAACTGGACGTCGGAGAGGTTAGGTCCCGCCCGCTCTAGGTGTGCCACCAAGCGCTTGGCGACTACGCGCTCAAAGAGCTTGGCCACTTCGTCAAGGAGGACGATGGGGCGGTATGCAGACGGAGATTCCGCGGGCCGCCCCTCCTTTTTGAGGAGGACTAGTCTGCCTGTCTTCCACCGCTGTGGAATTATGGCTTGAGCCAGACAGGCAGTAAATAGTCCTCGAACTCTCAACTCCAAGGACTCCATGGCCAGCACCCATACTCGCCCTGGTATACCATCTAGGCCGGGGGCCACTCTCTTTTCCCGGAGACGAGCTACGGCACTTTCCACCTCCTCTTCAGTGACTTCCGGGACTTCACTTTCCTCCTCCCTTGTTTCCCGCGGGGCCATCGGTGGCGGCTGATGTTCTGCCTGCGCACCGTGGGGAAACAGAGTCGCGACCACTTCCCGGACTACGCTGGGCTGGAGAGACTGCGTAAGTGGGGGGGCCCAAGGACGGAGCTTGTTACGCACCGTCCTGTAGGGCGTCCCCCAGGGATCGCGGTTGAGCTCATCCAGCATCCGCTCCCTGGCCGTGGTCTGCGACTCAACCTAACCTAACCTAACCTAACCTAACCTAACCTAACCTAACCTAACCTAACCTAACCTAACCTAACCTAACCTAACCTAACCTAACCTAACCTTTTTTTTTTTTTTTTTTTTTTTTTTTTTTTTTTTTTTTTTTTTTTTTTTTTTTTGTCGGGAAATGCATTTACGCATGCCACCTGATAAACCCCCCCTCCCCCCCCCAGGTGGTTATGTGGGGCTCACCGGCTAGAAGAGCCGGTACTACCCACTAAAACCCGACATTCCCCTCCCCTCCGCCTTAATGGGACGCCGCAGGATCGCTCGCGCATAACTACTACGGCGCCCCGGCGGCAGGTCTGCCAATGGCTGACCACCATACCGATGAGGCTGCTCCACAGTCAACTCTGCTACACCAGAGAGAGGTACCCGGAGCAGCCCCATCAAATCCAACCTCCGCCCACCGAAGTAGGCCACCTCCAATCGGCTGCAGAGGACAGGGAGAGCGGCAACGACACACCGACACTCCTCTTCCTCTGCAGCCCCACCGCGTCCACCATCTAACGGTGGTGGCCCCGCTAGGCCGCGGGAGATAGGGACGAGCGGCGCATCGCCATACCGACACTCCTCTTCCCCCGCGGCCCCCCTACCGTCGGCCCACCTCCGGACCAAGATGGCTGCCGACAACCACGCCAGACGCAGGACCACCGAAATGGCCCCGCTCCAGCCGCCGCACCGACGGGCTAGCCCCGGCAGCACGGCCCGCGCAGCGCCTCCTACCGCAAAACGGCCGGAGACACCGCGCTACCTCCAAGGAGGAGACGGCGCCCTCCTGACACCGCTCCCCCTGCCCCTCCTGGCTGTTGGTCCGCGCCGGATTGCTCCGGTACCACAAGCTCCTGTCTGGGGGAACAGTCGCGAGTGGCATTCCCCTATCCGCCACCCGGGGGACGCGCCCGGTAGCAGTCAGCCTCTGCCCCGGGAACCTAACCTAACCTAACCTAACCTAACCTAACCTAACCTAACCTAACCTAACCTAACCTAACCTAACCTAACCTTTTTTTTTTTTTTTTTTTTTTTTTTTTTTTTTTTTTTTTTTTTTTTTTTGTTATCGCTGGGGAAACCCATCATGGGGACCCTACCGGCCGTCAATGGGTAGGGTACTGTGAGACTCCTACTCACTAAAACCCACAGCGGAACCCGTCGCCGCAGTGCAATGGGGTGCGTAGGATCGCTTGCGCATTCACTACAACACCCCTGCGGACAGCCCGTACCCCGCGGGCCTGCCTCGCCTAAACCGGAATGCCCTCGATTCACAGGGCATTCCGACCGCCCCGATGACGTGCAGGGGAGTCAACGAGAGACCCCCCCGCAGTAGCTCCTCTAGGGTGGCGGGAGAAGATGCGCATACCGGCGCCTCCTCTCCCCCAGCCGACGGCGACGAAGAGGGTCTGCTAAGGCGTTAGCCTCGCGTTCCCTCTCCGCCGTCTCCTTCAGTGAGATGACGGCCTCGCTGAAGGAGACCATCGCCGACCAGGACCTCTCGTCGCGTAGCATGGTCCCCACCACGCTTCGCAACGACAGGTCTCCACCCACTACCGCCATCAGGGCATGGCGCTGGGGAGCCCAAGCGGCGCATACCGCGAGGGTGTGGTGCGAGGTGTCCTCGGACGCACCACACTCGTGGCATGCGGGCAACGGTTCCCGACGCGCAACTCGACACAGATACTTACCGAAGCAACCCGTGCCCGGTAAGTATCTGCGTCAACCTGAACGTCAGGACGCCGTGTGGCCGCCTGACCCAGCGAGACAGGAACGGACGAACCGCCCCCACCGTCGCCAGGCCAGCCGCTGGAGTCCCCAGTTCTTCCCACCAGCGCCGGATCAGTGCCTCGTCAGCTAGGCGCCTGATCCGAGCGACTCCCTCCCGCGCTGGACGTTCCCCTCGCGCCCGCTCACTCGCCCGAAACCGATAGACTTCGGCGAGCACCTCCGCCTGGAGTTCCCAGGGCGGATCGCCCGCCAGAAGCGTCGCCGCCGTGAAGGACACCGTACGGTATCCCCGTATCGCCCTCACCGCCAGGACCCGTTGCGCCTTGCGCAGTTGGGCCCTGTTCGGTGCGGAGAGGGCGTCCATCCAAACGGGGGCACCGTACAGTGCCATGGACCTCACGATGCCGGCATAGAGCCGCCGGCAGTGAGATCCAGGGCCCCCGACATTCGGCAGAAGTCTGCCGAGGGCCGAGGCGGCGCCGATCAGTCTCGGGGTGAGCTGGGCGAAATGGACACGGAACGTCCAGCGTCCGTCCAGGGTCAGGCCCAAGTAGCGCATATGGGCCCGAACCTCCACCATCCTACCCTGGACTCGCAGACAGGCGTTGCGGGGGGCACCCCTGCGTGGGCCATGAAACAGGAGGGCCTCCGTTTTGGAGACGGAGACCCTCAGGCCCAGCATCCCTATCCGGTCGGCGACCAGATTGGTGCCGACTGTGGCCAAGCGTGCCGCCTCTTCATAGGAACGCCCCCGGGCTGTGACGAGGGTGTCATCGGCGTAGGCGATGACACCGAGCCCGGGGAGAAGCGGACAGCGCAGGAGCCAGTCATAGCCGAGGTTCCACAGTACCGGGCCCAAAACGGCCCCTTGTGGAACCCCGCAGTCGACACGCCGCCGACCGACCACCCCATTTGCCCCCGTCCACACGACCTGTCTGTCGCGGAGGTATGCGTCCAACACCCGCCGGAGATAGAGAGGCACCTCATGAGCTCGAAGCGCCTCTCGTACAGTCTCGAACGGCAGGGTGTTGAAAGCATTGGCCACATCCAACGAGACGGCTATCAGCACGTCTCCCTCCTCCACCGCGGCCAAGGACCGAGCCTTCAGGGCGTTCAGGGCGTCCACGGTCGACCGACCCGCCCTGAACCCGAACTGAGCCTCCGAAAGGCCCGGCCCCACCTCCTCGAGATGCTGAGTAAGACGGGCAACGAGAATTCTCTCGAAGAGCTTGCCCATCTCACTCAGCATCACGATCGGCCTGTATGCCGAAGGGGAGTCCAGAGGACGACCCTCCTTGGGCAACAGGCACAGCAACCCCTCCTTCCAGATCTTCGGGAACTGCCCAACGCGAAGACAAGCGTTGAAGAGGTCCCGAAGATCCCCTCCCAGGTATTCCAGGGCGATGCACAGAACTCGCCCTGGAATACCGTCCGGTCCCGGAGCCGTCCTCCTGGCCCGCAACTTGTCCTGGGCCAGGTCCATCTCCCCCTCGGTGATTGGGGGGAATTCCTCCACTCCCACAGTGCGTGTGGGAGGAGCCATCACCGGGGGGACGTGCCCAGACGACTCCGGGAACAGCCCACCGATCAGCCGCAGGAGGACCTCGGGCGGCGTGGTCTCCGTGACCGGGGCGCCGTGCGCGCGGAGCTTGTTCCGCGCGCTGATGTAGGGGCGCCCCCATGGATCCCGATCCAGGCCCGCCAGCATTTCCTGGCGGGCCGCCGCCTTGGCCTGGCTGATAGCGAGCTGCAGGGCCTTCTTCGCTGACCGATAGGCCGCCCGCAGCTCGCTCTCCAAAACCGGGTCCAGGCCATTCCTCCTGCGGCACCGGACAAACCTCCTCCTGTGCCAATTGCAGGTCGCCCGAAGCTGAGCGATTTCGGGCGACCACCAATACACCGACCGGCGACGCCGGTCGTTCCGCCTAATCCGCGGCATGGCCGCATTGCACACCCTCGTAAGGGCATCGCACATGCGGCCAGCCAGCTCCTCAACATCGGAGCTGGCGCCCACCACACTCCCCTGGGAGCACCATGCCTCTACGATGGCCGCCTCCTTGGCCAGCTCAGTATCGAGCCGGCCCAGGGCCCATCTCGGAAACGCTCGAGAGGGCCCCCTTGGGCGGTCCACCGGCACCGGACGGGTGGAGATCTCGAATCGGATATAATTGTGATCCGACAGAGTCTCCACCTCCTCCTCTACCCTCCAGTTGATCACCCTGCGTGCGACGGCGGGGGTGGCGAACGTTAGGTCCACCACGGACCCCCCCTGCTGCCGCACGCACGTGAACGCTGTCCCCACATTGAGCAGGGACAGACCGGAGAGTAGGGCCCACGTCTGAACGGCTCGCCCTCGAGCGTCCGACGTGGGATTCCCCCAGGCCAAGGACTTGGCATTAAAGTCGCCGAGGACGATAGTGGGCCTCGGCGACTGCCTGCAAACCGCAGCGCGGACGGAGTCGAGGAAGATCTCGAACTCCGCCAGACTGCGGTTGGGGGAGAAGTACACCGCAACGATGGCGTACTCTCCCCACCCTGCCACGACAAGTCCTTGGCCCCTCTCGATTGCCGAGAGACGGGGGCCGGTGCTGCTCCCAGACACTATGGCCACGGAGCCCTCTAAGTCCCCCACCCAGTTCGGTTGGTGAGGAACAAAGTAGGGCTCACAGGCCACCGCCAGACCTATCTCCCACTCGGCCATGGACTGCAGGAAAAGGTCCTGCGCTCCGGCCGAGTGGTTAACATTCCCTTGGAGGAAGCGAGTGTGTCCGTCCATTACGATGACATCACTGCTTCCTCAGCCTGGCGGCTTCCGGCACTAGAGACGGCTCCGGTCCGTGGAGCCATCTTGCCTTTCGCGATGGGTGGGTTGCAATCGCGCCCACCCATCATATGCCCAGAGGGGCGCCCAGCATCCGCGCAGACCGCACAGCGGACTGTCTTCGCGGTGCAAGCAGCAGACTGGTGCTCGTCGCTGCCGCACCGGAAGCACAGGCGCCCCCGCTCCACCCTCGATGGGCACCGAGGTAGGGTGTGCCCAAGACCCATGCACCTGAAGCAGCGAAGTGGTCGCTGCTCCAGCACCTCGACCTTGGCCGACGACCACCCGACCAGAAGTCGGCTTGCGTCGGCCACCTTTTTGGCTGCCGTAACTGGGCACCTTACGACAGCCGTGCCCATCCCCGCCTTCCCGGTATGAACCCGGCTCACCCAGACGACCTCGGTAGAGCAGCCGCCCGCCCTTGCGACTGCCTCGGCCACCGCCTCCTTGGTGACCGAGTCGTCTAGGCCCCAAATCCTTAGCTCTCCCGTTTTGGTGGGGCGCGCAATGGTCGCCACCCCATCCAAAACCTGGCGGAGCTTCTCCGCCAGCCTGTCTGCTGTCTCAGACGGCACCGAGGCGTCGAGCTCCAGCAAACGCGCCCCCGTTGCCGCAACCCTGACCGTCAGCCCCCCTGTGACTCCCAACTGGGCCAGGTCAACGCCCTGCCGCGCACGCTCCAGCAGCTTTGCGTAGGTGACGCCCTTAGCCGCCGCCTCCTGCTGGAGCGTTATAATAACCGCCGCTGTACGCGGCGGGGCCGAAACTTTGGGCTTAGCCGGCGCCGAAGGGGCCTTTCGCACCACGGGCGCATTTGGGCCCGAAGAGGCCTTTGGCGCCGTCTTTGCGCCAGCCGGGGCAGCCGGGGCCGCAGGGGGGGAGGACTTCTTCCCCTTTCCCTTGCCCTTGCGGACCACCGTCGCCCATGTATCATCCCCGGCAGTGCTCGGTCCCGCCACGGGGGCCGGAGGAGCTGGTCCCGCCACAGGGGCCGGTGGCGCCGGCTGCGAGCTAGGGCGCACCGGGGCTGCCGTCCCAACCTCGTTGGGCTGACGCCTGCGCGTCGCCGATCCAGCAACCGCCACAGCCGCTACCGGCGCTGGCGTGCCCTGAGGCACTCTCGGCGTGGGCGTCGGTGCCCCTGCCTCCTTCCTTTTATCCGCTGCCAGAGGCGGACGATGCGACCTAGCTGGCAGCAGACGCTCCTCAATGCCGGCCAGCTTTGGCATCAATCAGGGCCCCCATCGAGGAGATAAGAGAGGCCCTTAGCTCCTCCAATGCCTCCCCCTGCAGAGAAGAGGACGGAGCACTCGCCCTCAACTCGGAAAATTGCCGACGGTGCGCCTTCACCTCCGCCTTTAGGTTCTCAACCTCGCGGCGCAGCCTCTCATTGTCAGCAGCAACCTTTCGCGTTTCCTCACTCAGGAGCGAGATGCAAGAGTGTCCACAATCCCCGAGAGAGCCTCAGCTGCAAGTTTGAGACGGCGGACATACTCGCCTTTCAAATTCCCCGAGGTCCTGGCGACATGAAAAATCTCCGTCACGCTACGACCTGCATCTGCCCGCAGGCTTTGCACGTCCCTAGCAGCGGTCCCGGTCTCTTGGCTCTCAGAGGCAGACATATCCGAGCCGAACTCGAACACCGCCTTGGCTGCCTTATCTGTTTTTTTACGAAAAGCGCGCGCCTCAAGCGCGCGCTCAAATTCTGCCTCCCTGGCCTCAGCCTCCAACTTGCGCAAATCCGCGCGCGCACGGGTGATACCCGTGCCACTTCCTGACCCCATAGGCCTCCCTCTACGCGCCTTGTTGTTCTTGGCGCGGACCCGCTCGTCGGTCTCCGTTTCCGAGCCAGTAGAGCCCGCCAACGGAGGAAGTACCGCAGTCCTTTTGCGCCCAATGGACGCATCTGTGTCCGCGCTGGCGTCTGAGTCAGCCATGACTCATTCGCCAACCGCACACACACGCAACACACACAAACAACGTGACAAAAGTCACCAAAACAACAAAAATACCAAATCACAAGAAAAACTCAAAAATCCGTAAGAAAAGCCAAAAGTCCAACATGTACAAGAGTCCAGTCAAATCATCAAAAAAAACAATCAAAACACTAAAAAACCCGTAACAGCAAGATAGAAAAAGTGTTTTTCCTCCAACCTAACCTAAACCTAACCTAACCTAACCTAACCTAACCTAACCTAACCTAACCTAACCTAACCTAACCTAACCTAACCTAACCTAACCTAACCTAACCTAACCTTTTTTTTTTTTTTTTTTTTTTTGTTATCGCTGGGGAAACCCATCATGGGGACCCTACCGGCCGTCAATGGGTAGGGTACTGTGAGACTCCTACTCACTAAAACCCACAGCGGAACCCGTCGCCGCAGTGCAATGGGGTGCGTAGGATCGCTTGCGCATTCACTACAACACCCCTGCGGACAGCCCGTACCCCGCGGGCCTGCCTCGCCTAAACCGGAATGCCCTCGATTCACAGGGCATTCCGACCGCCCCGATGACGTGCAGGGGAGTCAACGAGAGACCCCCCCGCAGTAGCTCCTCTAGGGTGGCGGGAGAAGATGGGCGTACCGACGCCTCCTCTCCCCCAGCCGACGGCGACGAAGAGGGTCTGCTAAGGCGTTAGCCTCGCGTTCCCTCTCCGCCGTCTCCTTCAGTGAGATGACGGCCTCGCTGAAGGAGACCATCGCCGACCAGGACCTCTCGTCGCGTAGCATGGCCCCCACCACGCTTCGCAACGACAGGTCTCCACCCACTACCGCCATCAAGGCATGGCGCTGGGGAGCCCAAGCGGCGCATACCGCGAGGGTGTGGTGCGAGGTGTCCTCGGACGCACCACACTCGTGGCATACGGGCAACGGTTCCCGACGCGCAACTTGACACAGATACTTACCAAAGCACCCGTGCCCGGTAAGCATCTGCGTCAACCTGAACGTCAGGACGCCGTGTGGCCGCCTGACCCAGCGAGACAGGAACGGACGAACCGCCCCCACCGTCGCCGAGCCAGCCGCTGGAGTCCCCAGGTCTTCCCACCAGCGCCGGATCAGTGCCTCGTCAGCTAGGCGCCTGATCCGAGCGACTCCCTCCCGCGCTGGACGTTCCCCTCGAGCCCGCTCACTCGCCCGATACTGATACACTTCGGCGAGCACCTCCGCCTGGAGTTCCCAGGGCGGATCGCCCGCCAAAAGCGTCGCCGCCGTAAAGGACACCGTACGGTATCCCCGCACCGCCCTCACCGCCAGGACCCGTTGCGCCTTGCGCAGTTGGGCCCTGTTCGGTGCGGAGAGGGCGTCCATCCACACGGGGGCACCGTACAGTGCCATGGACCTCACGATGCCGGCATAGAGCCGCCGGCAGTGAGATCCAGGGCCCCCGACATTCGGCAGAAGTCTGCCGAGGGCCGAGGCGGCGCCGATCAGTCTCGGGGTGAGCTGGGCGAAATGGACACGAAACGTCCAGCGTCCGTCCAGGGTCAGGCCCAGATATTTCATCTGGGCCCGTACCTCCACCATCCTACCCTGGACCCGCAGACAGGCGTTGCGGGGGGCACCCCTGCGTGGGCCATGAAAAAGGAGGGCCTCCGTTTTGGAGACGGAGACCCTCAGGCCCAGCAACCCTATACGGTCGACGACTAGGTTGGTGCCGACTGTGGCCAAGCGTGCCGCTTCCTCATAAGAGCGCCCCCGGGCTGTGACGAGGGTGTCATCAGCATAAGCGATGACACCGAGCCCGGGGAGAAGCGGACAACGCAGGAGCCAGTCATACCCGAGGTTCCACAGTATCGGGCCCAAAACGGCCCCTTGTGGAACCCCGCAGTCGACACGTCGCCGACCGACCACCCCATCTGCCCCCGTCCACACGACCTGTCTGTCGCGGAGGTACGCGTCCAACACCCGCCGGAGATAGAGAGGCACCTCATGGTACCGAAGTGCCTCTCGTAGCGTCTCAAACGGCAGGGTGTTGAAGGCGTTGGCCACGTCCAATGAGACGGCTAAAAGCACGTCTCCCTCCTCCACCGCGGCCAAGGACCGAACCTTCAGGGCGTTCAGGGCGTCCACGGTCGACCGACCCGCCCTGAACCCGAACTGAGCCTCCGAAAGGCCCGGCCCCACCTCCTCGAGATGCTGAGTAAGACGGGCAACGAGAATTCTCTCGAAGAGCTTGCCCATCTCACTCAGCATCACGATTGGCCTGTATGCCGAAGGGGAGTCCAGAGGACGACCCTCCTTGGGCAACAGGCACAACAACCCCTCCTTCCAGATCTTCGGGAACTGTCCAACGCGAAGACATGCGTTGAAGAGGTCCCGAAGATCCCCTCCCAGGTATTCCAGGGCGATGCACAGAACTCGCCCCGGAATACCATCCGTTCCCGGAGCCGTCCTCTTGGCCCGCAGTTTGTCGCGGGCCAACTCCATCTCCCCCTCGGTGATTGGGGGGAATTCGTCGACTCCCTCAAGGCGTGAGGGAGGACACATCACCGGGGGGACGTGTCCGGAGGACTCCGGGAACAGCCCACCCACCAGTCGCAGGAGGACGTCGGGCGGCGTGGTCTCCGTGACCGGGGCGCCATGCGCGCGGAGCTTGTTCCGCGCGCTGATGTACGGGCGCCCCCACGGATCCCGATCCAGGCCCGCCAGCAATTCCTGGCGGGCCGCCGCCTTGGCCTGGCTGATAGCGAGCTGCAGGGCCTTTTTTGCGGACCTATAGGCCACCCGCAGCTCGCTCTCCAAGACTGGGTCCAGGCCATTCCTCCTGCGACACCTCACGTACCTCCTCCTGTGTCTATTGCAGGTCGCCCGAAGTTCTGCGATCTCGGGCGACCACCAATAGACACACCGGCGACGCCGGTCCTTCCGCCTGACACGCGGCATGGCCGCATCGCACACCCTCGTAAGGGCGTCGCGAATGCGGCCAGCCAGTTCCTCCACATCGGAACTGGCGCCCACCACACTCCCCTGGGAGCTCCACGCTTCGACGATGGCCGCCTCCCTGGCCAGCTCTGTGTCCAGCTGGCCAAGGGCCCACCTCGGGAACGCTCGAGGGGGCCCCCTTGGGCGGTCCACCGGCACCGGACGGGTGGAGACCTCAAATCGGACGTAGTTGTGGTCCGACAGGGTCTCCACCTCCTCCTCTACCCTCCAGTTGATCACGTTGCGTGCGACGGCGGGGGTGGCGAACGTTAGGTCCACCACGGACCCCCCCTGCTGCCGCACGCACGTGAAAGCCGTCCCCACATTGAGTAGGGACAGACCGGAGAGTAGAGCCCACGTCTGAACCGCTCGCCCTCGAGCGTCCGACGTGGGATTCCCCCAGGCCAAGGACTTGGCATTGAAGTCGCCGAGGACGATAGTGGGCCTCGGCGACTGCCTGCAGACCGCAGCGCGGACGGAGTCGAGGAAGATCTCGAACTCCGCCAGACTGCGGTTGGGGGAGAAGTACACCGCGACGATGGCGTACTCTCCCCACCCTGCCACGACGAGTCCTTGGCCCCTCTCGATTGCCGAGAGACGGGGGCCGGTGCTGCTCCCAGACACTATGGCCACGGAGCCCTCTAAGTCCCCCACCCAGTTCGGCTGGTGAGGGACAAAATAGGGCTCGCAGGCCGCCGCCAGATCTATCTCCCACTCGGCCATGGACTGCAGGAAAAGGTCCTGCGCTCCGGCCGAGTGGTTCAAATTCCCCTGGAGGAAGCGCTGGTGTCCAACCATTATGAGGACATGCGCGCTTCCTCCCCAGCCTGGCGGCTACTCACTCCGGGGGCGGCCCTGGTCCGTTGGGCCGTCTTCCCCTTCGTAACGGGCGGGTGGCAATCACCACCGCCCATTATGTGCCCCGAGGGGCGCCCCGCGTCCGCGCACACGGCGCAGCGCACCGTTTTCGCGCTGCACTCCGCGGACTGGTGCCCCTCGCCACCGCACCGGTAGCAGAGGCGGCCCCTCTCCACCCTGGACGGGCACACAGGCCAGGTGTGGCCGATGCCCATGCACCTGAAGCAGCGCAATGGGCGCTGCTCCAGGACCTCCACCTTGGCCGAGCTCCAGCCCACGAGGAGCCGGCCGGCATCGACCACGACTTTGGCCGCCGTGGCGGGGCATCGTACCACCACCGAGCCCACGCCACACCTTCCCGTGCGGATCTCCCCAACCTTCACGTTGGCCACGGGGCAGTTGGCCGCCCTTGCGACCGCCGCAGCCACCTTCTCCTTTGTGGCCGAATCGTCCAGGCCATCGACCCGGAGATCGGCCATCTTGGCGGGGCGCGAAACGGTCGCCAGCCCGTCCAGGACCTGGCGGAGTTTATCCGCCAGCCTATCTGCCACCTCCGGCGCGACGGTGGAAGGAAGCTCCAGGAGCCGAGCCCCCGTAGCCGCCACCCTCACGGACAGCCCTCCCGTAATACCGAGCTCCCTCAGGTCCACACTCAGCTGGGCCCTCTCCAAGACCTTCGCGTAGGAGACGCCCTTCGCGATTGCCTCCTGAGGGACCGTAATTATCACCGCGGCGGTGCGCGGCTGCGCCGGGATTTTGGGCTTCTGTGAAGCCTGAGGGGCCTTCGGAGCCTTCGGGGCTGCGGGTGCAGAGGCTGAAGCGGGAGAGGCCGTCTTCTTCGCCTTTCCCTTCCCCTTCCTTACTACGGTAGCCCAAGTGTCCTCCTGCGGGGCAGCGGGGCGACTCGGCCCGGCCACCGGCAGTGCAGGAGCTGGAGCAGCAGCCATGGGAGCAGGCGTAGGTGGGCGCGCAGGAGCCGTCGCCTTTCCTTTACCCTTCCCTTTCCCCTTCCCTTTGCCTCCCTGGGCCGCAGAACCCCCGACCTCCATGGCCACAGCCGGCGCTGGCACTTGCCTCACAGGGGGGGGAGACCTCGGGGCAGGCCTCGGAGCAGTTACTGGCGCAGCCGCCTCGCGACGCCTATCCGCCGCAAGCGGGGGGCGCACATTCTTCGCCGGGAGAAGACGGTCTTCTATCCCGGCAAATCTAGCGTCTATTAGCGTCCCCACCGAGGAGACGATTGATGCCCTAATCTCCTCTAGCCAGTCCCCCGCGAAGGTGTCCGAGGGACCGGCTTTGGTCGCCGAAAGCTCTTTCCGCAGCTCGCAAAACTCGCGGCGGTGAGCTTTCAGCTCGGCCTTCAATCCCTCCGTCTCACGACGAAGGCGCGCATTATCCTTTTTGAGGTTTTGGACCTCGTCCGCCACCGTGCGCCCTGCCAGCGCGTCTACGACCTTCTGCAGCGTGGCGGCAGAGTCCTTCAGCATCTTCTGCATGGTGCCCTTCAGGTTGCCCGATTTTTGGGCCACCTCCAACACTGCCGCCACGCTCTTGCTAGCGAGCTCCCTCAGCTCGTCGGCCGTCTGCTCAGCCGGGTCTCTCTGGGCCGGGGCCTCAGCCGCCGACGCCTCAGAGTCACTAGGCACCGAAGTGCCTGCCTTCCGATAGGTCCGCTGACTCAAGCGCCTCTCGAACTCGAGTTCGCGATCCTCCTCCTCTAATTCTTTGAGCTCGCGGCGCGCGCGAGCAACGCCCGAACCCCCCGCACTCTTCGCGCCCCTCTGGGACGCCTCCCTACGCGCTTTCACCACCCTAGCGCCAACGGTCATCTCCGTCTCGGTGTCCGATCCGGAGGATACCGTCAAAGGCGGCAAAGGGTGGGTCCGCTTACGCCCCACAGACGTATCGGTGTCCGCACCCTCGGACGTGTCCGAGTCCATGTCTCAGACACTCCAGAACACCCAAACACCAAGAAAAACGCACACAATGCCAACAAAATCCAAATCGTAAGTAAAATCCAAAATCCGTATACCCAAGCCAAAAATCAAGTCAAGTGTGCATCAAACAAGTCCAGTAAACATAAACAGTCGTAACAATATCCAAAACATCCAATAACAACGCAGAAAGGTAAGCCAACCTAACCTAACCTAACCTAACCTAACCTAACCTAACCTAACCTAACCTAACCTAACCTAACCTAACCTAACCTAACCTAACCTAACCTAACCTAACCTAACCTAACCTAACCTAACCTAACCTAACCTAACCTAACCTAACCTAACCTAACCTAACCTAACCTAACCTAACCTAACCTAACCCCAAACCTAACCCAAACCTAACCTAACCTAACCTAACCTAACCTAACCTAACCTAACCTAACCTAACCTAACCTAACCTAACCTAACCTAACCTAACCTAACCTAACCACCTAATAACCTAACCTAACCTAACCTAACCTAACCTAACCTAACCTAACCTACCTAACCTAACCTAACCTAACCTAACCTAACCTACCTAACCTAACCTAACCTAACCTAACCTAACCTAACCTAACCTAACCTAACCTAACCTAACCTAACCTAACCTAACCTAACCTAACCTTTTTTTTTTTTTTTTTTTTTTTTTTGTTGTCGCTGGGGAAACCCATCATGGGGACCCTACCGGCCGTCAATGGGTAGGGTACTGTGAGACTCCTACTCACTAAAACCCACAGCGGAACCCGTCGCCGCAGTGCAATGGGGTGTGTAGGATCGCTTGCGCATTCACTACAACACCCCTGCGGACAGCCCGTACCCCGCGGGCCTGCCTCGCCTAAACCGGAATGCCCTCGATTCACAGGGCATTCCGACCGCCCCGATGACGTGCAGGGGAGTCAACGAGAGACCCCCCCGCAGTAGCTCCTCTAGGGTGGCGGGAGAAGATGGGCGTACCGGACGCCTCCTCTCCCCCAGCCGACGGCGACGAAGAGGGTCTGCTAAGGCGTTAGCCTCGCGTTCCCTCTCCGCCGTCTCCTTCAGTGAGATGACGGCCTCGCTGAAGGAGACCATCGCCGACCAGGACCTCTCGTCGCGTAGCATGGCCCCCACCACGCTTCGCAACGACAGGTCTCCACCCACTACCGCCATCAGGGCATGGCGCTGGGGAGCCCAAGCGGCGCATACCGCGAGGGTGTGGTGCGAGGTGTCCTCGGACGCACCACACTCGTGGCATGCGGGCAACGGTTCCCGACGCGCAACTTGACACAGATACTTACCAAAGCACCCGTGCCCGGTAAGCATCTGCGTCAACCTGAACGTCAGGACGCCGTGTGGCCGCCTGACCCAGCGAGACAGGAACGGACGAACCGCCCCCACCGTCGCCGAGCCAGCCGCTGGAGTCCCCAGGTCTTCCCACCAGCGCCGGATCAGTGCCTCGTCAGCTAGGCGCCTGATCCGAGCGACTCCCTCCCGCGCTGGACGTTCCCCTCGAGCCCGCTCACTCGCCCGAAACTGGTACACTTCGGCGAGCACCTCCGCCTGGAGTTCCCAGGGCGGATCGCCCGCCAGAAGTGTCGCCGCCGTAAATGACACCGTACGGTATCCCCGCACCGCCCTCACCGCCAGGACCCGTTGCGCCTTGCGCAGTTGGGCCCTGTTCGGTGCGGAGAGGGCGTCGATCCACACGGGGGCACCGTACAGTGCCATGGACCTCACGATGCCGGCATAGAGCCGCCGGCAGTGAGATCCAGGGCCCCCGACATTCGGCAGAAGTCTGCCGAGGGCCGAGGCGGCGCCGATCAGTCTCGGGGTGAGCTGGGCGAAATGGACACGAAACGTCCAGCGTCCGTCCAGGGTCAGGCCCAGATATTTCATCTGGGCCCGTACCTCCACCATCCTACCCTGGACCCGCAGACAGGCGTTGCGGGGGGCACCCCTGCGTGGGCCATGAAACAGGAGGGCCTCCGTTTTGGAGACGGAGACCCTCAGGCCCAGCAACCCTATCCGGTCGACGACAAGATTGGTGCCGACTGTGGCCAAGCGTGCCGCTTCTTCATAGGAACGCCCCCGGGCTGTGACGAGGGTGTCATCGGCGTAGGCGATGACACCGAGCCCGGGGAGAAGCGGACAACGCAGGAGCCAGTCATAGCCGAGGTTCCACAGTACCGGGCCCAAAACGGCCCCTTGTGGAACCCCGCAGTCGACACGCCGCCGACCGACCACCCCATTTGCCCCCGTCCACACGACCTGTCTGTCGCGGAGGTATGCGTCCAACACCCGCCGGAGATAGAGAGGCACCTCATGAGCTCGAAGCGCCTCTCGTACAGTCTCGAACGGCAGGGTGTTGAAGGCATTGGCCACATCCAACGAGACGGCTATCAGCACGTCTCCCTCCTCCACCGCGGCCAAGGACCGAGCCTTCAGGGCGTTCAGGGCGTCCACGGTCGACCGACCCGCCCTGAACCCGAACTGAGCCTCCGAAAGGCCCGGCCCCACCTCCTCGAGATGCTGAGTAAGACGGGCAAACGAGAATTCTCTCGAAGAGCTTGCCCATCTCACTCAGCATCACGATCGGCCTGTATGCCGAAGGGGAGTCCAGAGGACGACCCTCCTTGGGCAACAGGCACAGCAACCCCTCCTTCCAGATCTTCGGGAACTGCCCAACGCGAAGACAAGCGTTGAAGAGGTCCCGAAGATCCCCTCCCAGGTATTCCAGGGCGATGCACAGAACTCGCCCTGGAATACCGTCCGGTCCCGGAGCCGTCCCTCCTGGCCCGCAACTTGTCCTGGGCCAGGTCCATCTCCCCCTCGGTGATTGGGGGGAATTCCTCCACTCCCACAGTGCGTGTGGGAGGAGCCATCACCGGGGGGACGTGCCCAGACGACTCCGGGAACAGCCCACCGATCAGCCGCAGGAGGACCTCGGGCGGCGTGGTCTCCGTGACCGGGGCGCCGTGCGCGCGGAGCTTGTTCCGCGCGCTGATGTAGGGGCGCCCCCATGGATCCCGATCCAGGCCCGCCAGCATTTCCTGGCGGGCCGCCGCCTTGGCCTGGCTGATAGCGAGCTGCAGGGCCTTCTTCGCTGACCGATAGGCCGCCCGCAGCTCGCTCTCCAAAACCGGGTCCAGGCCATTCCTCCTGCGGCACCGGACAAACCTCCTCCTGTGCCAATTGCAGGTCGCCCGAAGCTGAGCGATTTCGGGCGACCACCAATACACCGACCGGCGACGCCGGTCGTTCCGCCTAATCCGCGGCATGGCCGCATTGCACACCCTCGTAAGGGCGTCGCACATGCGGCCAGCCAGCTCCTCAACATCGGAGCTGGCGCCCACCACACTCCCCTGGGAGCACCATGCCTCTACGATGGCCGCCTCCTTGGCCAGCTCAGTATCGAGCCGGCCCAGGGCCCATCTCGGAAACGCTCGAGAGGGCCCCCTTGGGCGGTCCACCGGCACCGGACGGGTGGAGATCTCGAATCGGATATAATTGTGATCCGACAGAGTCTCCACCTCCTCCTCTACCCTCCAGTTGATCACCCTGCGTGCGACGGCGGGGGTGGCGAACGTTAGGTCCACCACGGACCCCCCCTGCTGTCGCACGCACGTGAACGCTGTCCCCACATTGAGCAGGGACAGACCGGAGAGTAGGGCCCACGTCTGAACGGCTCGCCCTCGAGCGTCCGACGTGGGATTCCCCCAGGCCAAGGACTTGGCATTAAAGTCGCCGAGGACGATAGTGGGCCTCGGCGACTGCCTGCAAACCGCAGCGCGGACGGAGTCGAGGAAGATCTCGAACTCCGCCAGACTGCGGTTGGGGGAGAAGTACACCGCAACGATGGCGTACTCTCCCCACCCTGCCACGACAAGTCCTTGGCCCCTCTCGATTGCCGAGAGACGGGGGCCGGTGCTGCTCCCAGACACTATGGCCACGGAGCCCTCTAAGTCCCCCACCCAGTTCGGTTGGTGAGGAACAAAGTAGGGCTCACAGGCCACCGCCAGACCTATCTCCCACTCGGCCATGGACTGCAGGAAAAGGTCCTGCGCTCCGGCCGAGTGGTTCAGATTCCCTTGTAGGAAGCGCTTGTCGTCACCCATTATGACGACATATGCGCTTCCTCAGCCTGGCGGCTTCCGGCACTGACGACGGCTCCGGTCCCTAGAGCCGTCTTGCCTTTCGTGATGGGTGGGTTGCAGTCACGCCCACCCATCATATGCCCAGAGGGGCGCCCGGCGTCTGCGCAGACCGCGCAGCGGACTGCCTTCGCGGTGCAGGCAGCGGAATGGTGCTCATCGCTGCCGCACCGGAAACATAGGCGCCCCCGCTCTACCCTCGACGGGCACCGAGGTAGGGTATGCCCCAGACCCATGCATCTGAAGCAGCGCAATGGGCGCTGCTCCAGAACCTCGACCTTGGCCGACGACCACCCGACCAGAAGTCGGCTTGCGTCGGCCACTTTTTTGGCTGCCGTGACTGGGCATCTCACGACAGCCGTGCCCATCCCCCCTTTCCCGGTGTGGACCCGGCTCACCCAAACGGCCTCAGATGAGCAGCCGCCCGCCCTTGCGACTGCCTCGGCCACCGCCTCCTTGGTGACCGAGTCATCAAGGCCCCACACCCTCAACTCTCCCGTTTTTGCGGGGCGAGCGATGGTCGCCACCCCGTCGAGAACCTGGCGGAGCTTGTCCGCCAGTCTGTCCGCCGCCTCCGACGGCACAGAGGGCGACAGCTCCAACAGCCGTGCCCCTGTCGCCGCAACCCTTACGGTCAGGCCTCCAGTGATGCCCAACTGGGCGAGGTCTACCCCCAACCTCGCACGCTCCAGCAGCTTGGCGTAGGTAACACCCTTAGCCGCCGCCTCCTGCTGGAGCGTAATAATAACCGCCGCTGTGCGCGGCGGGGCCGACACCTTGGGCTTAGCCGGCGCCGAAGGAGCCTTCTGCACCACAGGCGCCTTTGGCCCCGAAGGAGCCTTTGGCGCCGACTTTGTTCCAGCCGGGGCAGCCGGGGCCGCTGGGGGGGAGGACTTCTTCCCCTTCCCTTTGCCCTTGCGGACCACCGTCGCCCATGAGTCATCCCCAGCAGTGCTCGGTCCCGCCACGGGGGCCGGAGGAGCTGGCTCCACCACAGGGGCAGGTGGAGCTGGCTGCGACCTAGTGCGCGCCGGGCCTGCCGACCCATCCTCATTAGGCTGACGCCTACGTGTCGCCGAACCCTCTCCCGCCACAGCCGCTACCGGCGCTGGCTTCCCCCGAGGCTCTCTCGGTGCAGGTGTTGGCGCACCCGCCTCCCTCCTTTTGTCCGCTGCCAGAGGCGGACGATGCGATCTAGCTGGCAGCAGACGCTCCTCTATGCCGGCCAGCTTGGCATCTATCAGGGCCCCAACCGAGGATATAAGCGAGGCCCTTAACTCCTCCAAGGCATCCCCTTGCAGCGGAGTGGACGGAGCACTCGCCCTCAGCTCCGAAAACTGGCGACGGTGCGCCTTCACCTCCGCTTTAAGGTTTTCTACCTCCTTGCGCAGCCTTTCATTGTCCGCGGCCACCCTCCTTGTTTCCTCGTTCGAGGAGCGAGACGCCAGCGCGTCGACGATGCCCGTCAGAGCCTCGGCAGCAAGCTTAAGGCGGCGGACATACTCGCCTTTCAAGTTGCCAGAGGTCCTGGCAACATGAAAGATCTCGGTCACACTACGACCAGCTTCCGCCCGCAGGCTCTGCACATCCCTTGCCGAGATCCCCTCTTCCCGGCCCTCAGAGGCCGACAAATCCGAGCCGAACTCGAACACAGCCTTCTCCGGCTTATTCGGCTTATCGGGCTTCTTCCTAAAAGCGCGCGCCTCAAGCGCGCGCTCGAATTCAGCCTCCCTGGCCTCAGCCTCCATCCTGCGCAAATCTGCGCGCGCGCGGGTTATACCCGTGCTACTCCCGCTCCCAATGGGCTTGCCCCTCCGCGCCTTATTATCCTTCGCGCGTACCCGCTGCTCCGTCTCCGTTTCCGAGCCAGAAGAGCCCGCCAACGGAGGACGTGCAGCAGTCCTCTTGCGCCCTATGGACGCATCTGTGTCCGCGCTGGCGTCCGAGTCAGCCATGACTCATTCGCCAACCGCACACACACAACACACCCCCACACGATGCGACAAACGTCGCCAAAACAACAAAAATCCAGTCAAAACAGAAAAAGTCAAAAATCCGTGAGCAAAGCCAAAAGTCAGTACATGTAGTGCAAGAATCAGTATCCGGTAGTCAAAGCCAATCGATATCAATCCCAAACACTCAATAGTAAACCCGTAATCGCAAGATCAACCTAACCTAACCTAACCTAACCTAACCTAACCTAACCTAACCTAACCTAACCTAACCTAACCTAACCTAACCTAACCTAACCTAACCTAACCTAACCTAACCTAACCAAACAGAAAAGAGCTTCACAACCTACAGAGAGGATTTGCGCAGAAGATCTGCAAGTCATACAGGACCGTCTCCTTCGAGGCAGCCCTGGCACTTGCAGGTCTCCTGCCTCTCGAGCTAAGAGCAGAAGAAGCGGCTAGGCTCTATGAAGCCAAAAGGGGTAAACCGCTGGCCCTACTAAAGGGCAGAGAGGTGGAAATAAAGATCCCTTACCACAAATTACCTCACCCAGCGCAAGAAGTGTCAATAACATACACCCGCCTCGAAGATTTTAAACCGGAAACCATGGAGGAGCACAGAATAAATGGCCTGTGCATCTTCACGGACGGAAGTAAGATCAGTGACGGGGTGGGCGCGGCATTGTCCTGCTGGAAGGACGGGCAGGAAACATTGAGCAGAAAATATACCCTAGCACCTTTCTGCTCAGTGTTTCAGGCTGAAATGTACGCGCTCCACCAAGCCACTGTGATTGCAATAAAATCTCGAGAAAATAAAATAAACATCCTTAGTGACTCAAGGTCATCACTTGACCTTCTTGGTAGACAAGACACAACCCACCCACTAGCGCTCCCTATAAAAACAAACATACATGACTTAACGAAGACTGACAAAGAAATTAGATTTTTCTGGGTAAGAGCACACGTAGGGATAGTAGGGAATGAAAAAGCAGACCAACTAGCCAAAATAGCAGCACAAAATAGAAAAATAGCCCCAATATACGATTCCTTCCCTATATCCTCCCTAAAGCGAGCAATCCGTTCTGAAACTATTTCCAAATGGGATGAAATGTATAAAAGTAGCGATAAAGGCAAAATCACAAAAATCTTCCTACCTAGTATACAAATAGCACATAAATTCATAAAGAAAACGAAACTTAATCCAGCAATTACTCAAGCATTAACAGGTCACGGCGGCTATGCTGAATACTTGGCAAGGTTTAAATGTATAGCCAACCCAGGCTGTCAATGTGACCCTGGTGTTGAAGAAACCATACTCCACCTTCTTACACAATGCCCAAGATTCAGCATGGCACGCTGCGACCTGGAAAGCCAGACAAGAATCGACGTAAAAATAGAAAATCTACACCTCCTCCTCATGCACAAACAACACCAAAAGATCTTCATAGCCTTCTGCACATACATTACAAAAATTGTTAATAAAAGGCATAGCACATAAAAAAAAAAAAAAAAAAAAAAAAAAAAAAAAAAAAAAAAAAAAAAAAAAAAAAAAAAAAAAAATTATATATATAAAAAATGTGCCTTTATTCATTAGATCCGAGCATCATGATCGCTAGACTTTTCTAGCGTCCCCATGTCGCAAAAAATGTAATACAGAAGAGTACGAGACCACAGTGTCATAAAACCTGAACATGTAAAAACAATAGTTATAACAGCAATAGCCACAAACACAATAGCCATAATAAATGAAATAGTAAAATATATAACAAATTGTAAATATAACTTACCTAAGATATAATAAACATGAGTAATAATGTAAAATAGCATAGAATTAAGTATAGAAAGTGATGTAATAAACCAAATGTAAACTCGAAAAATTGTCGTTAAAAAATGTACTATAGTATAAGGAAACAAGTAATAACAAAGTCTCTGATTTTTGTCAGAGGAGAATTGTATTATTATAAAAAAAAAAAAAAAAAAAAAAAACCTAACCTAACCTAACCTAACCTAACCTAACCTAACCTAACCTACCTAACCTAACCTAACCTAACCTAACCTTTTTTTTTTTTTTTTTTTTTTTTTTTTTTTTTTTTTTTTTTTTTTTAAGTCAGGAAACCCTGTTGCCGGGTACCCGCCGCCTGGGGAGGAACGACGGGTTATGTGGGGCTCCTGCCGCGCAAAAGGTGGTAAACGCGCGGCAGCCTACCCACTAAAACCTGACTGTGTCCGCCTCATTCGCCTCTAGGTCGGGGCCACGGGAACTAGAGAATCATCCGCGAACCCCGACGGCGATTGCCCTACGGCACGTCTCGGTAACGGAGGGTGGCACCCTCAACGACCACCGTTTGGAGTAGCGCGCGGGGGACACCGCGCGCGCCTACTCGGGCCAGGTCAGTAGGCGGCAGACTTCCCCAAGTCTACCGCCCTCTGGCCGGTGTTAGGGGGGGAGGCGGCGATCGTGGGCCGCTCTCCGGCGCCCGGTCCTCCTGCGGCGGATAGCGAGATCGGAAGTCGCCTCCCTTTCTCTCTCCGCCGCCTCCTTCCGCGACATCACGTCCTCGCAGAAGGATAGGACGGCTGCCCATGACCTTTCGCTACCGACCATGGCGGAAACCACTGCCGGCAACGTCAGGTCAGCCCCCACAACACTGCGGAGCTCCTCTCGCTCCGACACCCAAGCTGGGCACTCTTCCAGCACATGCTGGGCGGACTCGTCGACGCAGCCGTGGCAGTGGTGGCAGCGTGGATCCGGCTCTCTTCCGGCGACGCGGCACAGGTATCCGCCGAAGCACCCGTGCCCCGTGAGGACCTGCGTCAGCCGAAAGGTGAGGACGCCGTGACGTCTCGCCAACCACTGCCTGAGGACGGGGCGAACTGCGTCGAGTGTCCTTCGACCAGCCGAGGGGTTCTCCAACCTAGCGATCCACCCCTCAAGTGCGGCATCCCGCTCCTCTCTTTTCGTGCGGTGCTGGGCTCAGGTCCCTGGACGCATGGCCTCGACGCCGGTGGTAAGTCGACGCCAAGGAAAGCGCATCCAGTTCCCAGGGTAGCACTCCAGCCAGCACGCACGCCACATCACCTGAGATGGTCCGGTAACCTCTCACGACCCTGGTTGCCATGATTCTCTGCGACTGCCGCAAGGCCGCTACGTTTTCGCGGCATAGGGCGTCCGCCCATACCGGAGCGCCGTAAAGCGCCATCGACCGCAGCACTCCAAGATAGAGGCGTCTGCTGGAACAATTTGGCCCGCTGACATTTGGCAACAATCTGCTGAGTGCGTTCGCCGTCTTCGTTAGCTTTGGCGCAAGCGTCTTAAAATGCGCCCGAAAAGTCCACCGGCTGTCGAGTACGAGTCCTAGGTACTTCATCGTACCCGACAAGCCGATTTGGACTCCACCAACCGTAATGTGGGTTCCTGGTGGAGGTGCTCTTCGAGGGCCATGGAAGCAAAGCGCCTCCGATTTCCCTAGAGCAACCTCCAACCCCAGCATCCGAATTCTGGCGACGATGTGGGCCACTCCCGCCGTCGCTAGTGCCGCCGCCTCCTTGTAGTTCTTTGCTCGCGCCAGGACCAGGGTGTCGTCTGCGTAGCACATTACGCTGATGCCTCTCAACGTGCTTCCCCTCAAACACCCAGTCGTAGCCGATGTTCCACAAGAGCGGCCCGAGAACCGAGCCCTGTGGAACACCGCACGACACTTCATGCCTCCCCCAGCCGTCCCGCTCAGGGAAGACCACAGACCTATCGGAGAGGTAAGCCCCGATAATGCGACGCAGGTAGGTCGGCACCCCGTGATGGCGGAGCGCCTCCCTGATGCAAGCCCAGGGCAAGGAGTTAAATGCGTTTGCGATGTCCAAGGACACCGCAAATACTACATCACCCTGGGAGACCGCATCCTGCGCGCGGGACTTGACCCGCAGAATGGCATCCACGGTTGAGCGACCACCGCGGAAGCCAAACTGCGCGTCCGATAGGTCCGGCCCAACCTCCACCATGTGCTTGGTTAAGCGCTCCACGACAATACGCTCGAACAGCTTGGCGAGCTCATCCAGCAACACGATGGGGCGGTAGGCGGAAGGAGACTCCGCCGGACGCCCTTCCTTTCTGAGGAGGACTAACCTGCCTGTCTTCCACCTCTGTGGAATTGTGGCTTGAGCCAGACAGGCAGTGAATAGTCCCCTCACACAAGGCCCTAAAGCGTCCAACATGAGAGCCAACGCTCGACCGGGCACTCCATCCGGTCCCGGGGCAACGGACTTTCCACGTAGGCGCACAATCGCTGCTGCCAACTCCTCTTCGTCAACCTCCGGTATAATCTCCGATCCTCCGTCGTCTTCGTTATCAGCCACTGCTCGCGAAGCCATCCGCGGCGGCACAAAGCTGGGTCGGTGCGGAAAGAGACTCTCCATCACATTATGCAGAACTTCTCTGTCCAGCGTCTCTGTGATTGGAGGGGCCCAGGGGCGAAGCTTGTTCATAACCATCCTGTATGGTGTGCCCCAGGGATCTTGATTGAGCCCCTCCAACATTTCCGCTCTGCCTTCCGTTATAGCCCTTGCTATCTGGGCTTGTAGGCGCGACTTCGCCTCTACGTAATTGGCATACCGGCGGTCCTCCTCTGCCCGATCGCGGTGCACCCTCCTGCGGCAGTGCGAATAGAGGCGCCTGACAGCAACACATTCCTCCCGCAGTTGCGAGATTTCCCCGGTCCACCACCACACTTGCCGCCTTGGAGGGCGACCCCTGGACCGAGGCATGGACGCGTCGCATATGCGCTTGGCCAGCTCTACAATGCGCTTTGCTGTTTCTTCCGCGGAACTAATCTGGTGAGGCAGCCAAGAGGCTACCGTCGCCGCCTCTTTAAGCACCTCTGGGTTGAGGCGCTTAAGCTGCCACCTCGGACCCTCCTCCCTCAGGGTTCGGTTCGGGCTTGGCGGCACCGCCGGATGCGTGGAGATCTCGTATTGGATGTAAAGATGGTCCGACAAGGTCTCCACCTCATCCAGCACTCGCCAGCCGTGGGCACGGCGCGCTAAGGCAGGGTTTGCGAACGTAACGTCCACAATGGACCCGCCCTGCCGTCGCACGCACGTGTTGACCGTTCCCTGGTTTAGGACTGTCAGGCCGGTGGCAACAACCCACTCTTCCAGTAGTCGCCCTCGAGCGTCCGTTGCTGGGCAACCCCACGCACTTGACTTGGCGTTTAAATCGCCTGCCACCAGCGCGTAGCGGTGTCTACTCCGAGATATTATTTCCCCCAAACCATCGAGGAAGTTGTCGAACTCGACAAGGGTTTTATTGGGGGAGAAGTAGACACCTACCACTAACATTTCGCCTAGCGTGGCCGCCACGAAACCGGATCCCCTGTGCACCCGTGTGAAAGATGGTGCGCCTTCGCCTACCTGAGTGACAAGTGCCACTGACCCTTCATTGTCGCCGACCCAATCGTCCCTAGGTGGAGTGTAGTAGGGCTCTGATAGTATTGCCAGCTTCGCGGACCACTGCACCAGGCTTTGGACTAGGAGGTCTTGAGCCCTGGCACAGTGGTTTAGGTTTGTCTGCAGCACCTTAAGCATTGCGCTGCCGGTCCGTTACCTCCTTGGGTGGCCTGACTGCCCTGGCAGGACGGCTACGAGCCGGTGGCCGGGCGCAGGCTGCGCTGCCAACAACGTGGTTGGCTGGTCTCTTTGCGTTCTCGCAGACCGGACAGTGCGGCGCGGCGGAGCATTCCCCACGCTTGTGCCCTGGTTGGCCGCATCGGTAGCACTGGCTGCTACGATCGTCCCCGCCGGTGCATTTTGCCGCCACGTGCCCCAATTCGTGGCAGCGGAAACAACGCTGGGGTCGGGGTTCCAGTAGTTTGGCTTGTGCCAACACAAATCCAACCCTTATTTTGCCCTCGTCATTCACCTTTTTGGCAGCCAATACAGGGCATTTCACCCAGGCCGACCCTACGCCAAAACCGGTTGCGACGTATTTCGCCAACCCTTACCGCCTCCTTGGTGCATCCTCCCGTCTTACTGACAGCTTCGGCTAGGTCTTCTGGCGTCACTGAGTCGTCGAAGCCCAGAACTCGAAGTTCAGCACACTTTACGGGCCGGGAAATCTGCACATCCTCCCCGGCTAAGATGGTACTCAGCTTTTGGGCTAGGGCATCGGCTTTGCTGTCGTTGCTAGAGCCCGGCAGCTCAAGCATCCTGGCCCCTGTCGCCGCCACCTTGTACTTCATGTCTGTTATGCCCAGGTCGTTTAGGTCCAGCTTTTGCTTGACCTGGGCAAACACCTCTCCGTACGTAATTTGCTTTTCTATAGCCCCGGGCAGTAATTTTATTACAACTGCAGCAGAGCGGGGTGGGCGCAATTTGGATCGTTTTGGCCTGCTAGAAGCTTTCACCTTGTTTTTCGGCTGCTGAGCAGCAACTGCCTTCTTCTTTGCTCCCCGTTTGACCACCAAATTCCATCCCTCTGATGTGGCTGGGGTGGGTGGAGGTGGCGCAACGTCTGTAGGAGTAGCTGTTTGTGCTACCTTAGGGGACGCTTTCTTCGGCTTTGTCTTTTTCATCGCCTTCTTCTTACTCACCTTTTTCGTGCCAGGATTGGCAGGTGCCATCAGAGTGGTAATAGAGGCTTCCGATTCATGAGTACGGGCCGCGTCTACAGTCATCACTGGTTGGACTCTTTCCTGCGGTAACAGCCTAGCCTCCAAAGCCTCGAAACGGGCACTCATCATGCTGCCGACCTGCCCCATTATGGAGCGCACCAATTCCTCTGTATTTAGAGGCGTCCTATCCGATGCTGGAGTAACCTCCTGGAAATCTGCCCGTGGCACGACTACGTCTGCAGTTACCGCCACATTCGTTGGAAGTGATTGTGGCAGCGGTGCTGCTCGAGCTCTTTCCAATTCCGCCCTCATGTCTTGCACCTCTTTTCTTAATTCAGCCACCTCGTTCTGAAGCCTGGTGTTGTTGGCTTGGAGCTGTGCTGCCTCCTCCGTAGCTGTGCGCCGCGCTAGCTTGTCTACGGCACCAGCGATTGTGCTCGCCGCATCCTTTAGGGCTTTGACAAAGCCTCCCTTCAGATTGCCCGACTTGGTGGCGACCATTCCTATAACCTCCAGGCTCGCTTTTACAGTTTCCTGAAGCTCACCCACCAGTTCCGCCTCCTGATCCAGTCCTGTCGTTTTATTGGACACCCCTGATGTACGTGGGCTGACTTTGGTCCTAAGTGCCATAGCTTTGTCCGTCACCTCTTTTTGGGCCCTGAGCCTTAACTCCTCCCTTCTCGCCTCATTGAGGGCTCGTTGTGCTTCGGCAAGTCCTACATATTGCCCTGTGGTTGGTGGGCGACCTCTTCCACGATTCACCAGTATTTTCGCCACCAGTCTTATCGCCTTCCGGTGATCCAGACTGGCTTCGGCGTACTGTTGGAACTTTAGAGGACGTACTTCCTACGCCCTTTGCAGTCTTCCCCTTGGTTCCGCCTGTCGCAGGCCTTTCCTTTACTCCGCCCTTCTCAGGCAACAACTCATCTCCGCCCTTCGCGGGCCCCGCCACAACTTCGCCCATCTCAGGCCCAACTTCAATTTCTCCGCCCATCACAGGCTCTTCGTCTATATTTGGGTTTTGGTTTAAAACAGATTCCATACTTAGTCCCACGAGTATGGGGGAAATAAACCGTCCATCCGAGTGGTGCCCCCTGCACCCGGATAAGCCCAAACTGTAACCCACTCGAGTGTTGGCCGGTACTCAAGTGGGGGAAGCGGTAGGAACCGAACAACCTATCGGCCACGCATCCCCTCGCGCCGCTACGCCGCTTGGGATTAGGGTAATTTTTTTAGAGAGGTTTTCTTCCTCGCAGCCCGGGCGGTTAAGCCAGGGCCCTCGGTCCCAGTCCCGGCCGCTAGACATGATCAACGACACCAGGAACCGGGATTACGAGTTGAGGGGGGGGTGCACATGAGTGCTTGTCCGGCTGCGCAATTAAGCACCCGCCGGACCCGCCCCACCTCGCGCTTTTCTGTCAGGGTGTGCTCCCTTAGGCCGTGGGGTTAACAAACCCCTAAAGGCACGCCCATGCCTACTGGTTTTGGTCCGCGCCGGTCAAGACCGGTACCACCAATGTGGTGGCATTCCCCTATCCGCCACCCGGGGGACGCGCCCAGTAGCAGTCCAGCAACTGCCCTGAGAACCTAACCTAACCTAACCTAACCTAACCTAACCTAACCTAACCTAACCTAACCTAACCTAACCTAACCTAACCTAACCTAACCTAACCTAACCTAACCTAACCTAACCTAACCTAACCTTTTTTTTTTTTTTTTTTTTGTTGACGCTGGGGAAACCCATCATGGGGACCCTGCCGCCGTCATGGGCAGGGTACTGTGAGACTCCTACTCACTAAAACCCACAGCGGAACCCTTCGCCGCAGTGCAATGGGGCGTGCAGGATCGCTTTCGCACTCACTGCAACGCCCCTGCGGACGGCCCGTACCACGCGGGCCTGCCTCGCCTAAATCAGGATGCCCTCGGTTCGCAGGGCATCCCGACCGCCCCGATGACGTGCAGGGGAGTCAACGAGAGACCCCCCCGCGGTAGCTCCTCTAGGATGGCGGGAGAAGATGCGCATACCGGCGCCTCCTCTCCCCCAGCCGACGGCGACGAAGAGGGTCTGCTAAGGCGTTAGCCTCGCGTTCCCTCTCCGCCGTCTCCTTCAGTGAGATGACGGTCTCGCTGAAGGAGACCATCGCCGACCAGGACCTCGCGTCGCGTAGCATGGCCCCCACCACGCTTCGCAACGAAAGGTCTCCACCCACTACCGCCATCAGGGCATGGCGCTGGGGAGTCCATGCGGCGCATACCGCGAGGGTGTGGTGCGAGGTGTCCTCGGACGCACCACACTCGTGGCATACGGGCAACGGTTCCCGACGTGCAATCTGACACAGATACTTACCGAAGCACCCGTGCCCGGTAAGCATCTGTGTCAGCCTGAACGTCAGGACGCCGTGTGGCCTCCTGACCCAGCGAGACAGGTGCGGATGAATCGCACCCACCGTCGCCAGGCCAGCCGCCGGAGTCCCCAGATCTTCCCTCCAGCGCCGGATCAGGGCCTCGTCAGCTAGGCGCCTGATCCGAGCGACTCCCTCCCACGCTGGACGTTCCCCGCGCCCGCGCTCACTCGCCCGAAATTGGTACACTTCGGCGAGCACCTCCGCCTGGAGTTCCCAGGGAGGATCGCTCGCCAGAAGCGTCGCCGCCTCAAAGGACACCGTCCGGTACCCCCGTATCGCCCTCACCGCCAGGACCCGCTGCGCCTTGCGCAATTGGGCCCTGTTCTCAGCGGCGAGGGCGTCGATCCAAACAGGAGCACCGGTACAGTGCCATGGACCTCACGATGCCGGCATAGAGCCGCCGGCAAGGAGATCCAGGGCCCCCGACGTTCGGCAGAAGTCTGCCGAGGGCCGAGGCGGCGCTCATCAATTTCGGGGTGAGCTGGGCGAAGTGGACACGGAACGTCCAGCGAGCGTCCAGGGTCAGGCCCAAATATTTCATTTGGGCCTTTACCTCCACCATCCTCCCCTGGACGCGCAGGCAGGCATTTCGGGGGGCACCCCTGCGTGGGCCATGGAAAAGGAGGGCCTCCGTTTTTGTTATGGAGACCCTCAGGCCCAGCATCCCAATCCGGTCGACGACCAGATTTGTGCCGACTGTGGCCAAGCGTGCCGCTTCCTCATAAGAACGACCCCGGGCCGTCACCAGGGTGTCATCAGCGTAGGCGATGACACCTAGCCCGGGAAGGAGCGGACACCGCAAGAGCCAATCATAGCCGAGGTTCCACAGTACAGGGCCCAAAACGGCCCCTTGTGGAACCCCGCAGTCGACACGTCGCCGACCGACCACCCCAAACCTAACCTAACCTAACCTAACCTAACCTAACCTAACCTAACCTAACCTAACCTAACCTAACCTAACCTAACCTAACCTAACCTAACCTAACCTAACCTAACCTAACCTAACCTAACCTAACCTAACCTAACCTAACCTAACCTAACCTAACCTAACCTAACCTAACCTAACCTAACCTTTTTTTTTTTTTTTTTTTTTTTGTTGTCGCTGGGGAAACCCATCATGGGGACCCTACCGGCCGTCAATGGGTAGGGTACTGTGAGACTCCTACTCACTAAAACCCACAGCGGAACCCGTCGCCGCAGTGCAATGGGGTGCGTAGGATCGCTTGCGCATTCACTACAACACCCCTGCGGACAGCCCGTACCCCGCGGGCCTGCCTCGCCTAAACCGGAATGCCCTCGATTCACAGGGCATTCCGACCGCCCCGATGACGTGCAGGGGAGTCAACGAGAGACCCCCCCGCAGTAGCTCCTCTAGGGTGGCGGGAGAAGATGGGCGTACCGACGCCTCCTCTCCCCCAGCCGACGGCGACGAAGAGGGTCTGCTAAGGCGTTAGCCTCGCGTTCCCTCTCCGCCGTCTCCTTCAGTGAGATGACGGCCTCGCTGAAGGAGACCATCGCCGACCAGGACCTCTCGTCACGTAGCATGGCCCCCACCACGCTTCGCAACGACAGGTCTCCACCCACTACCGCCATCAGGGCATGGCGCTGGGGAGCCCAAGCGGCGCATACCGCGAGGGTGTGGTGCGAGGTGTCCTCGGACGCACCACACTCGTGGCATACGGGCAACGGTTCCCGACGCGCAACTTGACACAGATACTTACCAAAGCACCCGTGCCCGGTAAGCATCTGCGTCAACCTGAACGTCAGGACGCCGTGTGGCCGCCTGACCCAGCGAGACAGGAACGGACGAACCGCCCCCACCGTCGCCGAGCCAGCCGCTGGAGTCCCCAGGTCTTCCCACCAGCGCCGGATCAGTGCCTCGTCAGCTAGGCGCCTGATCCGAGCGACTCCCTCCCGCGCTGGACGTTCCCCTCGAGCCCGCTCACTCGCCCGAAACTGGTACACTTCGGCGAGCACCTCCGCCTGGAGTTCCCAGGGCGGATCGCCCGCCAGAAGTGTCGCCGCCGTAAATGACACCGTACGGTATCCCCGCACCGCCCTCACCGCCAGGACCCGTTGCGCCTTGCGCAGTTGGGCCCTGTTCGGTGCGGAGAGGGCGTCGATCCACACGGGGGCACCGTACAGTGCCATGGACCTCACGATGCCGGCATAGAGCCGCCGGCAGTGAGATCCAGGGCCCCCGACATTCGGCAGAAGTCTGCCGAGGGCCGAGGCGGCGCCGATCAGTCTCGGGGTGAGCTGGGCGAAATGGACACGAAACGTCCAGCGTCCGTCCAGGGTCAGGCCCAGATATTTCATCTGGGCCCGTACCTCCACCGTCCTACCCTGGACCCGCAGACAGGCGTTGCGGGGGGCACCCCTGCGTGGGCCATGAAAGAGGAGGGCCTCCGTTTTGGAGACGGAGACCCTCAGGCCCAGCATCCCTATCCGGTCGACGACAAGATTGGTGCCGACTGTGGCCAAGCGTGCCGCTTCCTCGTAAGAGCGCCCCCGGGCTGTGACGAGGGTGTCATCAGCATAAGCGATGACACCGAGCCCGGGGAGAAGCGGACAACGCAGGAGCCAGTCATACCCGAGGTTCCACAGTACCGGGCCCAAAACGGCCCCTTGTGGAACCCCGCAGTCGACACGTCGCCGACCGACCACCCCATCTGCCCCCGTCCACACGACCTGCCTGTCGCGGAGGTACGCGTCCAACACCCGCCGGAGATAGAGAGGCACCTCATGGTACCGAAGTGCCTCTCGTAGCGTCTCAAACGGCAGGGTGTTGAAGGCGTTGGCCACATCCAACGAGACGGCTAGAAGCACGTCTCCCTCCTCCACCGCGGCCAAGGACCGAACCTTCAGGGCGTTCAGGGCGTCCACGGTCGACCGACCCGCCCTGAACCCGAACTGAGCCTCTGAAAGGCCCGGCCCCACCTCCTCGAGATGCTGAGTAAGACGGGCAACGAGAATTCTCTCGAAGAGCTTGCCCATCTCACTCAGCATCACGATCGGCCTGTATGCCGAAGGGGAGTCCAGAGGACGACCCTCCTTGGGCAACAGGCACAACAACCCCTCCTTCCAGATCTTCGGGAACTGTCCAACGCGAAGACATGCGTTGAAGAGGTCCCGAAGATCCCCTCCCAGGTATTCCAGGGCGATGCACAGAACTCGCCCCGGAATACCATCCGTTCCCGGAGCCGTCCTCTTGGCCCGCAGTTTGTCGCGGGCCATCTCCATCTCCCCCTCGGTGATTGGGGGGAACTCGTCGACTCCCTCATGGCGTGAGGGAGGACACATCACCGGGGGGACGTGTCCGGAGGACTCCGGGAACAGCCCACCCACCAGTCGCAGGAGGACGTCGGGCGGCGTGGTCTCCGTGACCGGGGCGCCATGCGCGCGGAGCTTGTTCCGCGCGCTGATGTACGGGCGCCCCCACGGATCCCGATCCAGGCCCGCCAGCAATTCCTGACGGGCCGCCGCCTTGGCCTGGCTGATGGCGAGCTGCAGGGCCTTCTTTGCGGACCGATAGGTCACCCGCAGCTCGCTCTCCAAGACAGGGTCCAGGCCATTCCTCCTGCGACACCTCACATAGGCCCTCCTGTGTCTATTGCAGGTCGCCCGAAGTTGTGCGATCTCGGGCGACCACCAATAGACACTCCGGCGACGCCGGTCTGCCCGCCTGACACGCGGCATGGCCGCATCGCACACCCTCGTAAGGGCGTCGCGAATGCGGCCAGCCAGTTCCTCCACATCGGAACTGGCGCCCACCACACTCCCCTGGGAGCTCCACGCTTCGACGATGGCCGCCTCCCTGGCCAGCTCTGTGTCCAGCTGGCCAAGGGCCCACCTCGGGAACGCTCGAGGGGGCCCCCTTGGGCGGTCCACCGGCACCGGACGGGTGGAGACCTCAAATCGGACGTAGTTGTGGTCCGACAGGGTCTCCACCTCCTCCTCTACCCTCCAGTTGATCACGTTGCGTGCGACGGCGGGGGTGGCGAACGTTTAGGTCCACCACGGACCCCCCCTGCTGCCGCACGCACGTGAACGCCGTCCCCACATTGAGTAGGGACAGACCGGAGAGTAGAGCCCACGTCTGAACCGCTCGCCCTCGAGCGTCCGACGTGGGATTCCCCCAGGCCAAGGACTTGGCGTTGAAGTCACCGAGGACGATAGTGGGCCTCGGCGACTGCCTGCAGACCGCAGCGCGGACGGAGTCGAGGAAGATCTCGAACTCCGCCAGACTGCGGTTGGGGGAGAAGTACACCGCGACGATGGCGTACTCTCCCCACCCTGCCACGACGAGTCCTTGGCCCCTCTCGATTGCCGAGAGACGGGGGCCGGTGCTGCTCCCAGACACTATGGCCACGGAGCCCTCTAGGTCCCCCACCCAGTTCGGCTGGTGAGGGACAAAATAGGGCTCGCAGGCCGCCGCCAGGTCTATCTCCCACTCGGCCATGGACTGCAGGAAAAGGTCCTGCGCTCCGGCCGAGTGGTTCAAATTCCCCTGGAGGAAGCGCTGGTGTCCAACCATTATGAGGACATGCGCGCTTCCTCCCCAGCCTGGCGGCTACTCACACTGGGGGCGGCCCTGGTCCGTTGGGCCGTCTTCCCCTTCGTAACGGGCGGGTGGCACTCGCCTCCGCCCATTATGTGCCCCGAGGGGCGCCCCGCGTCCGCGCACACGGCGCAGCGCATGGTTTTCGCGCTGCAGTCCGCGGACTGGTGCCCCTCGCCACCACACCGGTAGCAGAGGCGGCCCCTCTCAAACCCTGGACGGGCACACAGGCCAGGTGTGGCCGATGCCCATGCACCTGAAGCAGCGCAATGGGCGCTGCTCCAGGACCTCCACCTTGGCCGAGCTCCAGCCCACGAGGAGCCGGCCGGCGTCGACCACGACTTTGGCCGCCGTGGCGGGGCATCGAACCACGACCGAGCCCACACCGCCCCGCCCCGTGCGGATCTCTCCCACCTTCACACTGGCCACGGGGCAATTGGCCGCCCTGGCGACCGCCGCAGCCACCTTCTCCTTTGTGGACGAATCATCAAGACCATCCACACGGAGATCGGCCATCTTCGCTGGGCGCGCGACGGTCGCCCAGCCCGTCCAGGACCTGGCGGAGCTTCTCCGCCAGCCTGTCTGCAACCTCCGGCGCAGCGGAGGAAGGGAGCTCAAGGAGCCGAGCTCCTGTCGCCGCCACCCTCACCGAAAGCCCCCCGGTGATCCCCAGCTCCCGCAGGTCCACGCTTTGTTGGGCCCTCTCAAGGACCCTAGCGTAGGAGACGCCCTTCGAGGCGGCCTCCTGCGGCACCGTTATGATTACCGCGGCCGTGCGCGGCTGAGCTGGGATTTTCGGCTTCTGCTGAGCCTGGGGAGCCCTCGGAGCCCTCGCTGCCGCCACTGGAGCTGCGGCTGGGGTGGAAGGGGTTGTCTTTTTCCCCTTGCCTTTCCCCTTCTTCACCACGGTGGCCCAGGTGCCTTCTTGCGGGGCAGCGGGGCGACTCGGCCCGGCCACCGGCGGAGGAGGAGCTGGTGCAGCAACCGCAGGTGCAGGTGGAAGCGGTCGCGCAGGAGCCGCTGCCTTCCCCTTCCCTTTTCCCTTGCCCTTCCCTTTGCCCCCTTGGGCTGCGGAGCCCCCGACTGCCACGGCCACGGCCGGCGCTGGCACTTGCCTCGGGGGAGAAGATCTCGGGGCAGGGCTCGGGGGAGCCACTGGCGCAGTCGCTACGCGTCGCCTATCCGCCGCAAGTGGGGGACGCATATTCCTCTCCGGGAGAAGCCGATCTTCTATCCCGGCGAACCGGGCATCAATTAGCGACCCCACTGAGGTGACGATAGAGGCCCGTATCTCCTCTAACCAGTCCCCCCGCGAAGGCATCTGAGGGACCGGCCTTGGTCACCGAGAGCTCCTTACGGAGCTCACAAAACTCTCGCCGGTGAGCCTTTAACTCCGCCTTCAGCCCCTCCGTCTCGTGACGAAGGCGGGCGTTATCCTTCTTGAGGTTCTGGACCTCATCCGCCACCGTACGCCCTGCCAGCGCCTCCACAATCTTTTGCAGCGTGGCGGCGGACTCCTTAAGCATTTTTTGCATGGTGCCCTTCAGATTACCCGATTTTTGGGCCACCTCCAGTACCGCCGCCACGCTCTTGCTGGCGAGCTCCTTAAGTTCGTCGGCCGTCTGCTCGGCCGGGTCTCTTGAGGCCGGGGCCTCAGACGCCGACGCCTCAGAGTCCGTTGGCACAGATGTGCCAGCCTTACGGACCTTGGGTGCGCTTGAGCCCGCCTTTACCGAAAGTACGCTGGTGTAAGCGCCTCTCGAATTCCGCCTCTCTCGCTCCCTCCTCCATGCTCTCGAGCTCACGCCGTGCACGAGCGATACCAGTACCTGGTGTACCCCCCTCTTTTCGTGCCTTCGCCCTTTCTGGCGCTGACCGTCCTTTCGGTCTCAGTATCCGAGCTGGACGAGATCGCCATGGTCTTCTGGGGCCTCTTACGCCCCAGCGAAGCGTCCGTGAGACACCCATCCGATTCGCTTCCCTCCGAAGCCAAATCAACTACGCCAAACACTGGCTCATACGTCACTCCGCCCGTCACAGGCTCCACATCGAAATTTATTTTAGTTTGATCAGTCTGCATAATTAGATCCCACGAGTATGGGGGAAATACTCCGTCCATCCGTGTGGTGCCCCCTGCACCCGGATAAGCCTTCGATAAACCCGCCCAGAGTGTCGGCCGGTACTCTGGCGGGGGAAGCAGTAGGGACCGATCTTCCCATCGGCCACGCATCCCCTCGCGCTGCTTCTCCGCTTGGGATTGGGGTAATTTTTTAGAGAGGTTTTCTTCCTCGCAGCCCAGGCGGTTAAGCCAAGGCCCTCGTTCCCAGTAACCGGCCGCTAGACATGGCAACGACACCGGGACCGGGATTACGAGTTGAGGGGGGGGTGCACCCTGGTGCATGTCCGGCTGCGCAATTAAGCACCCGCCGGACCCGCCCCACCTCGCGCTTTTCTGTCAGGGTGTGCTCCCTTAGGCCGTGGGGTTAACAAACCCCTAAAGGCACGCCCATGCCTACTGGTTTTGGTCCGCGCCGGTCAAGACCGGTACCACCAATGTGGTGGCATTCCCCTATCCGCCACCCGGGGGACGCGCCCAGTAGCAGTCCAGCAACTGCCCTGAGAACCTAACCTAACCTAACCTTTTTTTTTTTTTTTTTTTTTTTTTTTTTTTTTTTTTTTTTTTTTAACGTCAGGAAAACCCTGTTCCCGGGTACCCGTCCGCCTGGGGATAGGCGGAACGGGTTATGTGGGGCTCCTGCCGCGCAAAGATGGTAAACGCGCGGCAGCCTACCCACTAAAAACCTGACGAAAGGCCACCTTGTCGCCATAAAGCTGGGGTCACAGGTATCCGTATTCCTCTGTAGACCCCAGCGGCGAGAGCCTCTTACGGCCCATCCCATATCAGGGGGGCTAACCCCCGATGGCCTTCTTCGAGAGGCGCGCGGACGTCTCCGCGCACGCCTACTCGGGCCAGATTAGTGGGCGGCCGACTTCCCCAAGCCGACCACCCTCTGGCTGGTGTTAAGGGGGGAGCGGCGATTCGTGCGCCGCTCTCCGACGCCCGGTCCTTCTGCGGCGGATGGCGAGCTCGGCGTTGGCCTCTCTCGCCCTCTCCGCCGCCTCCTTCTGCGACATCACCACCTCGCAGAAGGACAGGACGGCATCCCAGGACCTTTCGCTACCGGCCAACCTAACCTTTTTTTTTTTTTTTTTTTTTTTTTTTTTTTTTTTTTTTTTTTTTTTAACGTCAGGAAAACCCTGTTCCCGGGTACCCGTCCGCCTGGGGATAGGCGGAACGGGTTATGTGGGGCTCCTGCCGCGCAAAGATGGTAAACGCGCGACAGCCTACCCACTAAAAACCTGACGAAAGGCCACCTTGTCGCCACAAAGCTGGGGTCACAGGTATCCGTATTCCTCTGTAGACCCCAGCGGCGAGAGCCTCTTACGGCCCGTCCCGTATCAGGGGGCTAACCCCCGATGGCCTTCTTCGAGAGGCGCGCGGACATCTCCGCGCACGCCTACTCGGGCCAGACTAGTGGGCGGCCGACTTCCCCAAGCCGACCACCCTCTGGCTGGTGTTAAGGGGGGAGGCGGCGATCGTGCGCCGCTCTCCGACGCCCGGTCCTTCTGCGGCGGATGGCGAGCTCGGCGTTGGCCTCTCTCGCCCTCTCCGCCGCCTCCTTCTGCGACATCACCACCTCGCAGAAGGACAGGACGGCATCCCAGGACCTTTCGCTACCGGCCATGGCTGAGATCACAGCCGGCAACGTCAGGTCCGCCCCAACAACACTCTGGAGCGCCTCGCGCTCCGTCTCCCAGGCCGGGCACACCTCCAGCGTATGCTGGGCCGACTCGTCCGGGCAGTCGTCGCAGTGGTGGCATCGAGGAGAGGGCTCCCTCCCGGCGACCCGACACAGGTAACCCCCGAAGCAACCATGCCCCGAGAGGACCTGCGTGGCGCGGAAGGTTAAGACGCCATGACGCCTGCCCAACCACTGCGCGAGAATGGGGCGAACTGCCTCGACGGTCCGTCGGCCAGCGCAAGGGCGCTCCAGCCTGGACCTCCACTCTTGTGCCGCGGCAACCCGCTCGTCCTCCTGCTCGATTGGCGCTGTGCTGGGGTCCCCGGACGCTAGGCCTCGACGCCGACAATAAATCGACGCCAAGGAACGCGCATCCAGGTCCCAAGGCAATAGACCGGCCAGCAAGCACGCCGCCTCCGCCGAGATCGTACGGTACCCCCTTATGGCCCTAATCGCCATCACCCTCTGCACCCTCCGCAGCAGGGCGATGTTGTCGCGAGACAGGCCATCCGCCCACACTGGGGCACCGTACATCGCCATCGAGCGAACCACTCCTGTGTATAGCCTCCGCGTTGCTACACTTGGCCCACCTATGTTCGGCAGGAGCCTACATAGCGCCGCCGACTCCTTCAGCAACCGCGGCACCAAAGCACTGAAGTGTGCCCGGAAGTCCCACCGGCTGTCTAGCACAAGGCCGAGGTACTTCAATGTCCTCTTCACGCCTATGCGGACCCCTCCAACAACAATGTGTGCATCCGGAGGCGGCGCCCTCCGAGGACCGTGGAAGCACACGGCCTCCGACTTCTCCAGGGCCACGTTCAGACCCAGTCGCCGGATTCGCCCCACAACATGTGCAACTCCCGCCGTAGTCAAAATCGCCGCCTCTCTATAGGTCGCCTGACGAGCTGTAACTAGTGTGTCATCAGCATAGCATGTGACCTCAACACCTCTTAGACCAACACCCCTTAACACCCAGTCATATCCGATGTTCCACAGGAGCGGTCCAAGCACCGACCCCTGTGGAACACCGCACATCACCTCCCGACTTTCCCACCCTTCCTGTCCTGGGAACGTCACCCACCTCTCCGACAGGTAGGCCTCCACGACGCGACGGAGGTAGGTCGGCACCCCATGAAAGCGGAGTGCCTCCCTTATGCAGCTCCAGGGCAACGCGTTAAACGCGTTCGCGATGTCGAGCGACACCGCGATAACGACTTCGCCCCGGGAGACTGCTTCCTGCGCCTGGGACCGGACGCGCAGAATGGCATCCACGGTGGAACGGCCACCGCGAAAAGCCAAACTGGACGTCGGAGAGGTTGGGTCCTGCCTGCTCTAAGTGCGCCACTAAAACGCCCGGCCACCACACGCTCGAAAAAAGCTTGGCCACTTCGTCGAGGAGGACGATGGGGCGATACGCTGACGGAGATTCCACGGGTCGCCCCTCCTTTTTGAGGAGGACTAGTCTGCCTGTCTTCCACCGCTGTGGAATTATGGCTTGAGCCAGACAGGCAGTAAATAGTCCTCGAACTCTTTGCTCCAAGAACTCCATGGCCAGAACCCACACTTTCCCTGGGACACCATCAGGGCCAGGGGCGACATTCTTTGCCCGGAGACGAGCTACGGCACTTTCCAGCTCCTCTTCGGTAACTTCCGGGACTTCTCTCTCTTCCTCCCTCGTTACCTGTGGGGCCATAGGTGGCGGCTGATATTCTGCCTGCACACCGTGTGGAAACAGAGCTGCGACCACTTCTCGGACCACACCCGGCTGGAGAGACTGCGTAAGTGGGGGGGCCCAAGGACGGAGCTTGTTTCGCACCATCCTGTAGGGCGTCCCCCAGGGATCGCGGTTGAGCTCGTCCAGCATCCGCTCCCTAGACGTGGTCTGCGACTCGGCAATTGCCACTTGTAGGCTGGACTTTGTGGCCGTGTACAGGGAGTACAGCCTTTCCTCCTCTGTTTGGTGCCTCTCCCTATCAGCAGAATTACGGCTCCTAAAGCGCCTCCTCCGACATCGCGTGTACTGACGTCTGGCGGCCACACACTCTTCGCGCAGTTGCGCAATCGCCGCCGTCCACCAGTACACCTGGCGCCTAGACGGGCAGCGCTTTGAACGAGGCATAGACAAATCGCAGGCTCGTGTAATCAGCTCTGTCAACCTCTCCACAGAGTCCTCGATTCCCCCGGTGTTATGGGGCAGCCATGAGGCCACTATTGCCGCTTCTTTCAGCATCTCTCCATTGAGCTGCTTCAATTGCCACCTCGGGCCGTCCTCTCCCGAGGCCCGACTGGGACCTGGCGGCACCGCCGGATGTGTGGAGATCTCAAAGCAGATGTACAAGTGGTCCGAGAGAGTCTCCACATCACCCAGCACTCGCCAGTCCTGAACACGGCGCGCTAAGGCCGGGCTCGCGAACGTTACGTCCACGATGGACCCGCCCTGCCGTCGCACGCACGTGTTGGACCGGCCAACCTAACCTAACCTAACCTTTTTTTTTTTTTTTTTTTTTTTTAACGTCAGGAAAACCCTGTTCCCGGGTACCCGTCCGCCTGGGGATAGGCGGAACGGGTTATGTGGGGCTCCTGCCGCGCAAAGATGGAAAACGCGCGGCAGCCTACCCACTAAAAACCTGACGAAAGGCCACCTTGTCGCCACAAAGCTGGGGTCACAGGTATCCGTATTCCTCTGTAGACCCCAGCGGCGAGAGCCTCTTACGGCCCGTCCCGTATCAGGGGGCTAACCCCCGATGGCCTTCTTCGAGAGGCGCGCGGACGTCTCCGCGCACGCCTACTCGGGCCAGATTAATGGGCGGCCGACTTCCCCAAGCCGACCACCCTCTGGCTGGTGTTAAGGGGGGAGGCGGCGATCATGCGCCGCTCTCCGACGCCCGGTCCTTCTGCGGCGGATGGCGAGCTCGGCGTTGGCCTCTCTCGCCCTCTCCGCCGCCTCCTTCTGCGACATCACCACCTCGCAGAAGGACAGGACGGCATCCCAGGACCTTTCGCTACCGGCCATGGCTGAGATCACAGCCGGCAACGTCAGGTCCGCCCCTATGACACTCTGGAGCGCCTCGCGCTCCGTCTCCCAGGCCGGGCACACCTCCAGCGTATGCTGGGCCGACTCGTCCGGGCAGTCGTCACAGTGGTGGCAGCGAGGAGAGGGCTCCCTCCCGGCGACCCGACACAGGTACCCCCCGAAGCAACCATGCCCCGAGAGGATCTGCGTGGCGCGGAAGGTTAAGACGCCATGACGCCTACCCAACCACTGTGCGAGAACGGGGCGAACTGCCTCGACGGTCCGTCGGCCAGCGCAAGGGCGCTCCAGCCTGGACCCCCACTCTTGCAACGCGGCAACCCGCTCGTTTTCCTCTTCTATTGGCGCTGTGCTGGGGTCCCCGGACGCTATGCCTCGACGCCGACAATAAATCGACGCCAAGGAACGCGCATCCAGGTCCCAAGGCAATAGGCCTGCCAGCAAACACGCCGCCTCCCCCGAGATCGTACGGTACCCCCTTATGGCCCTAATCGCCATCACCCTCTGCACCCTCCGCAGCAGGGCGATGTTGTCGCGAGACAGGCCATCCGCCCACACTGGGGCACCGTACATTGCCATCGAGCGAACCACTCCTGTGTATAGTCGACGCGTTGCTACACTTGGCCCACCTACATTTGGCAGAAGCCTACATAGCGCCGCCGACTCCTTCAGTAAACGCGGCACCAAAGCACTGAAGTGCGCCCGGAAGTCCCACCGGCTATCGAGAACAAGTCCGAGGTACTTCATAGTACTCTTTACGCCGATGCGGACCCCCCCCACAACGATGTGCGCATCCGAAGGCGGCGCCCTCCGAGGACCGTGGAAACACACGGCCTCCGACTTCTCCAGGGCTACGTTGAGGCCCAACCGCCGAATTCGCCCCACAACATGAGCTACCCCCGCCGTCGCTAAAATCGCCGTCTCCCTATAAGTTGCCTGGCTCGCCGTCACTAGCGTGTCGTCGGCATAACAGGTGACCTCCACCCCTCGCAGACTGGCGCCCCTCAGGACCCAATCGTATCCGATGTTCCATAGGAGTGGTCCAAGCACCGACCCCTGTGGAACACCGCATACCACCTCTCGACTTTCCCAACCTCCCTGTCCTGGGAACGTCACCCACCTCTCCGACAGGTAGGCCTCCACGACGCGACGGAGGTAGGTCGGCACCCCATGATAACGGAGCGCCTCCCTTATGCAGCTCCAGGGCAACGCGTTAAACGCGTTCGCGATGTCGAGCGACACCGCAATAACGACATCGCCCCGGGAGACTGCTTCCTGCGCCTGGGACCGGACGCGCAGAATGGCATCCACGGTGGAACAGCCACCGCGAAAGCCAAACTGGACGTCGGAGAGGTTGGGTCCCACCTGTTCTAAGTGCGCCACTAATCGCCCGGCCACTACACGCTCAAAGAGCTTGGCCACTTCATCGAGGAGGACGATGGGACGATACGCGGACGGGGATTCCGCGGGCCGTCCCTCCTTTTTGAGGAGGACTAGTCTGCCTGTCTTCCACCGCTGTGGAATTATGGCTTGAGCCAGACAGGCAGTAAATAGTCCTCGAACTCTTTGCTCCAAGGAATCCATGGCCAGAACCCACACTCTTCCAGGGATACCATCTGGGCCGGGGGCGACATTTTTTGCCCGGAGACGGTCTACCGCTCTTGCCAACTCCTCCTCGTCCACTTCGGGCGCCTCACTTTCATCCTCCGTGATAGCTGGCGAGGACATAGGTGGCGGCTGATGTTGAGCCTGCGCACCGTGTGGGAACAGAGTCGCAACCACTTCCCGGACCACGCTGGGCTGGAGAGACTGCGTAAGTGGGGGGGCCCAAGGACGGAGCTTGTTTCGCACCATCCTATAGGGCGTCCCCCAGGGATCGCGATTAAGCTCATCCAGCATCCGCTCCCTGGCAGTGGTCTGCGACTCAGTTATCGCCACCTGTAGGCTGGTTTTTGCGGCAGTATATATGGAGTACAGCCTTTCCTCCTCTATTTGATGGCTCTCCCTGTCCGCGGCAATACGGCTCCTAAAGCGCCTCCTCCGACAGCGCGTGTACTGGCGTCTGGCAGCCACACACTCTTCGCGCAGCTGCGCAATCGCCGCCGACCACCAGTACACTTGGCGCCTAGACGGGCAGCGCCTTGAACGCGGCATACACTGGTCACAGACCCGCGTTAACAACTCCGCCAGTCCTTCTGCCGAGTCTGTGACATCCCCGGTGGCTTGGGGCAGCCATGAGGCCACTATTATCGCCTCCTTCAACACCTCTGCATCAAGGCGCTTTAATTGCCACCTCGGGCCGTCCTCTCCCGAGGCCCGACTGGGACCTGGCGGCACCGCCGGATGTGTGGAGATCTCAAAGCAGATGTACAAGTGGTCCGAGAGAGTCTCCACATCATCCAGCACTCGCCAGCCCTGGACACGGCGCGCTAAGGCCGGGCTCGCGAACGTGACATCCACGACGGACCCGCCCTGCCGTCGCACGCACGTGTTTTGCCGTCCCTTGGTTGAGGACAGTCAAATTGGTGACAACTACCCATTCCTCCAGCAGCCTCCCCCTTGCGTCCGTTGATGGCGAGCCCCACATGCTGGACTTCGCATTCAGGTCCCCCGCTACGAGTACGCCCCTGGCCTGGAAGGTCCGAGTTATCTCTGTTACCTCGTCCAAGAACACCTCGAACTCCACGACGGGCCGGTTGGGGGAAAAATAAACCCCCACCACTACCATGTCCCCCAGCAGTGCCGCGACGCATCCCGAGCCCCTTACAATACGCGTAAAGGGGAGGGAGCCCGCAGCGACCTGGGTCACGATGGCCACCAGCCCGTCGTTGTCACCCACCCAGTTGTCTCGCGGGGGGACCGAATACGGTTCCGCTGCTACCGCCACTTGCACCGACCACTGCACCAGGCTTTGAACAAACAGGTCCTGGGCTCTGGCGCAGTGGTTAAGGTTCGCCTGCAGAACCTTTAGGGCCATAGTTAAGTTTCTATGGCCCTCTCCACCTCATCCATGTTGCGGACTGGCTGTGCATGAGCCGTTGGCCCAGGTGTCGCTCTCCTACCTTTCTTCGATTGGGACCGGGTGCAGGCCGCACTTCCCACCGTGTGGTCCGCTGGCCTCTTCGCGGCTTCGCAGACTGCACAGTGAGGTGGAGATGCACATTGGCTACGCAGGTGGCCAGGCTTCCCGCACCTGTAACATTCCGCACTGCGGTCTATCGCCCCCGTGCACCGCGCCGCAACATGGCCACTCTCGTGGCAGCGATAACAGCGCTGTGGTCGGACCTGCAGTAGTTTTGCCTGCGCCGACACTAACCCCACAAGAAGACGGCCACCGTCCACCACCTTTTTAGCGGCTACGACCGGGCATCTGACCCACGCCGAACCAAGACCAAACCTATCCCTGCGGATCTCTCCCGATTTTATGAGCTCCGCATTACAGCCCCCTGCCCTGCTGATCGCCTCCACCAGTTCAACCGGGGTAACTGAGTCATCCAGACCAGTTACCCGGAGCTCTGCACACTTTGTGGGCCTGGAGATCTTGACGTCCTCCAGGTCCAAAGCCCCCTTTAGCGCTTGCGCCAGGATGTCCGCTTTATCCCCGCTATTCGCCCCCGGTATCTCGAGCATTCGTGCTCCCGTCGAGGCCACCTTAAAGCGGACATCCTTGATGCCCAGCTCGGTCAGGTCGACTTTCGTCTTCACCTGAGCGAAAACCTCCTTATATGTCATATTTCGCTCGACAGCTGCGGGCTGGAGCTTGATTACTACCGCTGCCGAGCGAGGAGGCCGGAGTTTTCCAACCTTTTTCGTCTTGAGCGGTACGTCCGGTTTTTTCGGCTGCTGCTTGGTAGCCGTCGACTTCTTGGCTCCCCGTCTCACTACCAAGTTCCATCCTTCGGCAGTGGAGGGGGCTGAAAGAGCCTGCTCAGTTCCCGCTGTAGTGGGCGCGGCCGGTTGTTGTACCGGCTTTTTTCCCGCCTTCTTCTTCTTTCCCTTCTTTTCTGGTGGGGCAGGGTTTGCCGGAGCGACCAGGGTTGTCACTCTGGCCTCTGTCTGTGCCGGTTTTGTCGGCATCTTTTTCTGCGCCTTGTCCGCCGCCAATGGAGGGCGGATTCGCCGCTCAGGCAGGAGGCGATCTTCAAGAGCCTCAAAACGGGCGTTGATCATGGTCCCCACCTGGACCATGATCGTCTGGGCCAATTCGTCTATGCCAGCCGGGTGTTGTGGCGAGGAATTTGCCGAGACCCGGGCCCCAGATGTTGACGGACCCAGGTCAGCCCGCGAGGACTCCATTTGCGCTCTCAAAGCCGCAAACTCTTTCTTCAGCTCTAGCAGCTCCGTTTGCAGGCGCGCATTACTCGCCCGTAGCTGAGCCGCCTCCTCCGATGCCGTTCTTTTGGCCATCACTTCCACTGCCGTTGAAATGGAGCTGGCCGCCTCTTTTAGGGCCTTTACAAAGCCCCCTTTAAGATTTCCTGACCTTGTAGCCACTGTCTCTATCACTGTCAGGCTCTCTGCTACTCTTTTTTGGAGGTCAGCGACCAGTACCGCCTCTGCCTCACTCCCTTCTATGACCAGTGAGTCCACTGAAAGGCACGGACTGGAACGGGTCTGCACCGCTAATGCCATTCCAACCACCTCCTCCTCTGCCCGTAAACGAAGCTCTTCTTGCTTTGCCTTATTTAGCGCAGCTTTGGCTTCAGCCAGCCCCACGTACTCTCCTGTCGTGGCTGGGCGGCCTCTGCCTCGGCTGGCTACTACTTTGGCCTTGGGTTTCTTTTCGTCATCTGACGAACTGGTCTTACTACTCCGACTGACCCTAGGCCTCTTCCGGGCATCCTTCTTATACTGGGATTTCCCCCTACTTCCAATCGATCCCATAGAGACAAAGCTCTCCCCATCGGAGTCTCTGCCAGATCCCGCCCAGAATTTACTGCCCGAGGACACGGAGCCCCGTCTGGACATCGCACTTTCCCCTAGTTGGATGCGGGTAAGCACAACTTGCGGCTGTTTTGCCGCAACGACCTTCTCTGTCGCACCTTTATCCGACGCAACCACAACACCGCCCATCTCAGGCCGAACGCCAACACCGCCAGTCGCTGGCACCACATCTTCTCCGCCCGTCACAGGCACAACGTCTAGGGTTTTTGATTTAATTAAAGAGTTTTCCATTTTAAATCCCACGAGTATGGGGGAAGGGTGGGTCCGTCCGCACAGTGCCCCCTGTATGCGGATAAGCCTAACGTAACCCGCGTAGAGTTTCGGCCGGTACTCTAGCGGGGGTAGCAGTAGTGACCGATCTCCCATCGGCCACGCATCCCCTCGCGCTGCTCCGCCACTTGGGATTGGGGTGATTTTTTATAGAGGTTTTCTTCCTCGCAGCCCGGGCGGTTAAGCCGAGGCTATCGGTCCCAGTAACCGGCCGCTAGACATGGCAACGACACCGGGTCCCGGGATTACGATTTGAGAGGGGCGTTGCACGAAGTGCTAGCCGGGCTGCGCAGTTAAGCGCCCGCCGGGCTCGCCCCACCTCCGCGCTTTTCTGTCAGGGTGTGCTCCCTTAGGCCGTGGGGTTAACAAACCCCTAAAGGCACGCCCATGCCTACTGGTTTTGGTCCGCGCCGGTCAAACCGGTACCACCAATGTGGTGGCATTCCCCTATCCGCCACCCGGGGGACGCGCCCAGTAGCAGTCCAGCAACTGCCCTGAGAACCTAACCTAACCTAACCTAACCTAACCTAACCTAACCTAACCTAACCTAACCTAACCTAACCTTTTTTTTTTTTTTTTTTTTTTTTTTTTTTTTTTTTTTTTTTTTTTTTTTTTTTTTTTTTTTTTTTTTTTTTTTTTAAGTCAGGAAACCCTGTTGCCGGGTACCCGCCGCCTGGGGAGAGAACGACGGGTTATGTGGGGCTCCTGCCGCGCAAAAGGTGGTAAACGCACGGCAGCCTACCCACTAAAACCTGACTGTGTCCACCACATTCGCCTCCAGGTCGGGGCCACGGGAACCGGAAAATCATCCGCGAACCCCGACGGCGATTGCCCTACGGCACGTCTCGGTGTCGGAGGGTGGCACCCTCTACGACCACCGTTTGGAGTAGCGCGCGGGGGACACCGCGCGCGCCTACTCGGGCCAGGTGATTAGGCGGCAGACTTCCCCAAGTCTACCGCCCTCTGGCTGGTGTTAGGGGGGGAGGCGGCGATCGTGGGCCGCTCTCCGGCGCCCAGTCCTCCTGCGGCGGATGGCAAGCTCGGCGTTGGCCTCTCTCGCCCTCTCCGCCGCCTCCTTCTGCGACATCACGTCCTCGCAGAAGGACAGGATGGCACCCCAGGACCTTTCGCTTTCGACCATGGCGGAAATCACGGCCGGCAGCGTCAGGTCCGCCCCCACAACACTTTTGAGCGCCTCGCGCTCCGTTGCCCAGGCTGGGCACTCCTCCAGCACGTGCTGGGCCGTCTCATCGACGCAGCCGTGGCAGTGGTGGCAGCGTGGATCCGGCTCTCTTCCGGCGACGCGGCACAGGTATCCGCCAAAGCACCCGTGCCCCGTGAGGACCTGCGTTAGCCGGAAGGTGAGGACGCCGTGACGTCTCGCCAACCACTGCCTAAGGACAGGGCGAACGGCGTCAATGGTCCTGCGACCAGCGGAAGGATGCTCTAGCCTGCAGAGCCACTCCTCAAGTGCGGCATCTCGCTCCTCCTCGCTCTCGTGCGGTGCTGGACTAAGGTCCCTGGACGCAAGGCCTCGACGCCGACAATAGGACGACGCCAAGGAAAGTGCATCCAGGTCCCAGGGTGTAACTCCAGCCAGCACGCACGCCGCTTCACCCGATATGGTCCGATACCCCCTTATAACCCGCGTCGCCATCATCCTTTGCGACTGCCGCAGAACTGCCACGTTTTCGCGGCAGAGAGCGTCTGACCAAACCGGGGCGCCGTAGAGCGCCATGGACCGCAGGACTCCGAGGTATAGGCGCCTGCTGGACCAACTCGGCCCGCTCACATTGGGCAGCAATCTGCCCAGTGCACCTGCCGTCTTCCTGAGTTTCGGCGCAAGGGCATTAAAATGCGCCTTAAAATTCCACCGGCTGTCGAGCAAGAGCCCCAAGTATCTCATTGTACTCGACAAGCCGATGCGGACTCCGCCCACCATTATGTGAGTGCCCGGAGGAGGTGCCCTTCGAGGGCCGTGAAAACATAGCGCCTCAGATTTTTCCAGGGCAACCTCCAGCCCCAACCTGCGTATTCTACTAACGACGTGAGCCACTCCCGCCGTCGCCAACAACGCCGCCTCTCTGTGGCTATTCGCCTGCGCCAAGACCAGGGTGTCATCCGCGTAGCACACTACACTGACTCCTCTCAGCGTGCTACCCCTCAACACCCAGTCGTAGCCGATGTTCCACAAGAGCGGCCCGAGAACCGAGCCCTGTGGAACACCGCACGACACTTCCCGTCTCCCCCAGCCGTTCCGCTCAGGGTAGACCACAGACCTATCGGAGAGGTAAGCCCCGATAGTGCGACGCAGGTAGGTCGGCACCCCGTGATGGCAGAGCGCCTCCCTGATGCAAGCCCAGGGCAAGGAGTTAAATGCGTTTGCGATGTCCAAGGACACCGCAAAAACTACCTGACCCCGGGAAACTGCCTCCTGCACGCGGGACTTGACCCGCAGAATGGCATCCACAGTTGAGCGACCACCGCGGAAGCCAAACTGCGTGTCCGACAGGTCCGGCCCAACCTCCACCATGTGCTTGATTAAGCGCCCAACAACGATGCGCTCAAAAAGTTTGGCCATCTCATTCAGCAACACGATGGGGCGGTAGGCGGAGGGAGACTCCGCTGGACGCCCTTCCTTTTTGAGGAGGACTAGCCTGCCTGTCTTCCACCTCTGTGGAATTATGGCTTGAGCCAGACAGGCAGTGAATAGCCCCCTCACACAAGGCCCAAAAGCGTCCATTATCATGGCTAACGCACGACCTGGCACTCCATCCGGCCCCGGAGCAACGGACTTACCCCGCAGGCGTACAACCGCAGCAGCCAGCTCCTCCTCATCAACCACTGGCACGTCTTCTTGCCCTTCGATCTCATCAGGCAAAGTGTATGAATCGATCTGCGGCGGCACGAAACTGTCTCGGCGCGGGAAGAGACTCCCCAGCACGGTCTGCAATACTTCACTGTCCAGCGTTTCAGTAAGTGGAGGGGCCCAGGGGCGAAGCTTATTCATTACCATTCTGTATGGTGTGCCCCATGGATCTCTATTGAGCCCCTCCAACATCTCGGCTCGCCCTTCAGATATTGCCCTGGCGATCTGGGCTGTTAGACGCGCCTTCGTCTCCACGTAGTGGGCATATCTTCTATCCTCCTCTGCCTGGACTCGGCGCACTCTCCTACGGTAATGTGAGTAGAGACGTCTGGCAGTGACGCAGTCCTCACGCAGTTGCGCGATCTCTGCCGTCCACCACCAGACTTGCTGCCTTGGGGGGCAACGTCCGGACCGAGGCATTGCGGCATCGCATATACGCCTCACCACGTCTTCTACCCGCATCGCTGCCTCTTCTGGAGAAACTGTGTGTTGGGGCAGCCAAGAGGCTACAATCGCTGCCTCCTTCAGCACCTCTGGATTGAGGCGCCTCAACTGCCATCGCGGCCCCTCCTCCCTCCGAGTTCGGTTACGGCGTGGCGGCACCGCCGGATGAGTGGAGATCTCATATATGATGTATCGGTGGTCCGAGAGTGTCTCCACATCATCCAGCACTCGCCAGCCGTGGACACGGCGCGCTAAGGCAGGGCTCGCGAACGTTACGTCCACGATGGACCCGCCCTGCCGTCGCACACACGTGTCGACCGTTCCCTGGTTAAGCACTGTCAGGCCAGTAGCAACGACCCACTCTCCAAGGGCTCTCCCCCGCGCATCTTCCACTGTGGAACCCCACATGCCGGACTTCGAATTCAGGTCCCCCGCAACGATGACTTCCGCAGGCCCACATCTGGCGATTAGCTCCCCCAACCTATCCAAGAACTCCTCAAATTCTGCCAGGGTTCTGTTGGGGGAGAAATATACCCCGACCACGACGACCTGCCCCAGCAGTGCCGCGACGCACCCCGAGCCCCTTACAACACGTGCAAAGGGTGGGGAACCCGCGGCGACCTGGGAAACGATGGCCACCGAGCCGTCGTCGTCGCCCGCCCAGTTGTCACGCGGGGGGACCCAATACGGCTCCGCTATTACAGCGACCTGCACCGACCACTGCGCCAGACTTTGGACAAACAGGTCCTGGGCTCTGGCACAGTGGTTAAGGTTCGCCTGTAGTACCTTTAGGGCCATAGTTAAGTTTCCATGGCCCTTCCCTCCTCGGTCCTATTTTGAACCGGCTGTTCCCGAGCCGTTGGCCCAGACGTCGCTTTCCTTGCTTTCCTTTTCGGTTGGGACCGAGTGCAGGCAACACTTCCCACCGTGTGGTCCGCTGGCCTCTTTGCCGCCTCGCAGACTGCGCAATGTGGTGCAGACGTGCATTTGCTGCGCAGGTGACCAGGCTGTCCGCACCTGTAGCATTCCGATACGGTCTATCGCCCCCGTGCACCGTGCCGCCACATGACCTCCCTCATGACAGCGATAGCACCGCTGCGGCCGAGCTTGCAGCAGTTTCACCTGCGCAGAAACCAGTCCCACGAGGAGGCGACCACCATCCACTACCTTCTTAGCAGCGACGACCGGGCAACGGACCCATGCCGTCCCCAGCCCACAACTCTCCCGGCGAATGTCACCTGCTTTGACCATGTCAGCATTGCAGCCACCTGCCCGGCTTATGGCCTCCGCTAATTCCGTCGGGGTAACCGAATCATCTAGACCGGTTACCCGAAGCTCCGCACACTTTGTGGGCCTGGAGACTTTAACGTCTTCCGCATCCAAGACCCTCTTCAGTGCCTGTGCAAGGACATCTGCTTTCTCGCCGCTGTTTGCCCCCGGTATCTCCAGCATTCGAGCTCCCGTCGAAGCCACCTTAAATCGGACATCTTTGATGCCCAGGTCGGTCAGGTCCACTTTCGTCTTGACCTGGGCAAAGACCTCTCCGTATGTAATCTTTCGCTCGACAGCTGAAGGCTGGAGCTTTATTACTACCGCTGCCGAGCGAGGAGGCCGGAGTTTTGCGACCTTTGGTTTCTTCGGCTGCGCGTCCGATTTTTTCGGCTGCTTAGTTGTAGCAGTCTCTTTCTTCTTGGCCCCCCGTCTCACTACCACGTTCCATCCGTCGGTAGTGGGAGGGGCTGAGGTTGATTGCACAGTTCCTGCTGTTGGAGTTGGCGTAGCCGGTTGTTGTTCCGGCTTTTTCCCCTTCTTTTCTTTCCCTTTTTTTCGCGTGGGGCAGGGTTTGCCGGGGCAACCAGGGTTGTCACTCGAGTCTCCTTCTCCGCCGGTTTTGTTAGCGCCTTGTCTGCCGCCAGCGGAGGGCGAATTCGCCGCTCTGGCAGGAGGCGATCCTCTAGAGCCTCGAAGCGGGCACTGATCATGGTCCCGACCTGAACCATGATCGTTTGGGCTAATTCGTCCATGCCCGCCGGGTGTTGTGGCGGGGGATCTGCCGGGACCTGGGCCACAGATGTTATGGGACGCAGATCAGCCCGAGAGGACTCCATTTGCGCTCTCAATGCTGCAAACTCCTGCTTGAGATCGCGCAGTTCTGCCTGGAGGCGCGCGTTACTCGCCTTCAATTGAGCCGCTTCCTCCGACGCCGTCCTTCTGACCAAAATGTCCACAGCATCCGAGATCGAGCTGGCCGCCTCTTTTAGAGCCTTAATGAAGCCCCCTTTGAGATTTCCCGACTTCTTGGCCACTGTCTCAATCACTCCAAGGCTATCCGCCACTTTCCTCTGGAGGTCCAACGCCAAAACTCCCTCGGTCTCCTCCAACAAAGTCATCGAAGAAGCGTCGGACAGGCGCGAACTCGCCCGAGTGCTCACCGCTGACACCATCCCGGCCACCTCTTCCTCGGCCCGCAACCTCAGCTCCTCTCTCTTGGCCTCGTTCAGGGCCCTCTTTGCCTCTGCCAGGCCAACGTATTCTCCAGTGGTGGAGGGTCTTCCTCTCCCCCTGCTCGCAGCCGTCTTGGTCTTAGGTCGGCCTATCTCCTCGTCAGAGGACCCTGACTGGCCGCTGGTCTTATGCGGTCTCTTCCGCGTATCTTTTTTGAACCGGGACACGCCGCTCCCTATCGAACTAACGGAGATGAAGCTACCTTCCCCGTCGGAGTCCTTCCCGGAACCAGCCCAGAATCGTCCGGAAGAGGACGTGGGACTTAGTCTACTAAGTGCGCTTTCCCCCAACTCTACCCGGGTCAGCACAACTTGCGGCTGTTTCGCCGCAACCTCCTCTACTCTTTCTGCAGTCGCAACACGCGAACCGCCACTCCTCAATGACCGAACGCCAGTCACTGGCGCAACCTCTTCTCCGCCCATCGCAGGCACTACGTCTTCTTCGCCCGTCACAGGCACAACGTCTTTGGGTTTTGATTTTTGAATAGAATTATGCATATTGAATCCCACGAGTATGGGGGAAGGGTGGGTCCGTCCGCACAGTGCCCCCTGTATGCGGATAAGCCAAAACGTAACCCGCTAAGAGTGTCGGCCGGTACTCTTGCGGGGGTAGCAGTAGTGACCGATCTCCCATCGGCCACGCATCCCCTCGCGCTGCTCCGCCACTTGGGATTGGGGTGATTTTTTTATAGAGGTTTTCTTCCTCGCAGCCCGGGCGGTTAAGCCGAGGCTATCGGTCCCAGTAACCGGCCGCTAGACATGGCAACGACACCGGGTCCCGGGATTACGATTTGAGAGGGGCGTTGCACGAAGTGCTAGCCGGGCTGCGCAGTTAAGCGCCCGCCGGGCTCGCCCCACCTCCGCGCTTTTCTGTCAGGGTGTGCTCCCTTAGGCCGTGGGGTTAACAAACCCCTAAAGGCACGCCCATGCCTACTGGTTTTGGTCCGCGCCGGTCAAGACCGGTACCACCAATGTGGTGGCATTCCCCTATCCGCCACCCGGGGGACGCGCCCAGTAGCAGTCCAGCAACTGCCCTGAGAACCTAACCTAACCTAACCTAACCTTTTTTTTTTTTTTTTTTTTTTTTTTTTTTTTTTTTTTTTTTTTTTTTTTTTTTTTTTTTTTTTTTTTTTTTTTTTTTTTTTTTTTTTTTTTAAGTCAGGAAACCCTGTTGCCGGGTACCCGCCGCCTGGGGAGAGAACGACGGGTTATGTGGGGCTCCTGCCGCGCTAAAGGTGGTAAACGCACGGCAGCCTACCCACTAAAACCTGACTGTGTCCACCACATTCGCCTCCAGGTCGGGGCCACGGGAACCGGAAAATCATCCGCGAACCCCGACGGCGATTGCCCTACGGCACGTCTCGGTGTCGGAGGGTGGCACCCTCTACGACCACCGTTTGGAGTAGCGCGCGGGGGACACCGCGCGCGCCTACTCGGGCCAGGTGATTAGGCGGCAGACTTCCCCAAGTCTGCCGCCCTCTGGCTGGTGTTAGGGGGGGAGGCGGCGTTCGTGGGCCGCTCTCCGGCGCCCGGTCCTCCTGCGGCGGATGGCGAGCTCGGCGTTGGCCTCTCTCGCCCTCTCCGCCGCCTCCTTCTGCGACATCACGTCCTCGCAGAAGGACAGGACGGCACCCCAGGACCTTTCGCTTTCGGCCATGGCAGAGATCACGGCCGGCAGCGTCAGGTCCGCCCCCACAACACTTATGAGCGCCTCACGCTCTGACGCCCAAGCTGGGCACTCCTCCAGCACGTGCTGGGCCGTCTCATCGACGCAGCCGTGGCAGTGGTGGCAGCGTGGATCCGGCTCTCTCCCGGCGACGCGGCACAGGTATCTGCCGAAGCACCCGTGCCCCGTAAGGACCTGCGTCAACCGGAAGGTGAGGACGCCGTGACGTCTCGCCAACCACTGCCTAAGAACAGGGCGAACCGCGTCAATGGTCCTGCGACCAGCGGAAGGATGTTCTAGCCTGCAGAGCCACTCCTCAAGTGCGGAATCTCGCTCCTCCTCGCTCTCGTGCGGTGCTGGACTGAGGTCCCTGGACGCAAGGCCTCGACGCCGACAATAGGACGACGCCAAGGAAAATGCATCCAGGTCCCAGGGTGTAACTCCAGCCAGCACGCACGCCGCTTCACCCGATATGGTCCGATACCCCCTTATTACCCGCGTCGCCATCACCCTTTGCGACTGCCGCAGAACTGCCACGTTTTCGCGGCAGAGAGCGTCTGACCAAACCGGGGCGCCGTAGAGCGCCATGGACCGCAGGACTCCGAGGTATAGGCGCCTGCTGGAGCAACTCGGTCCGCTCACATTGGGCAGCAATCTGCCCAGTGCACCGGCCGTCTTTCTAAGTTTCGGCGCAAGGGCATTAAAATGCGCCTTGAAATTCCACCGGCTGTCGAGCAAGAGCCCCAAGTATCTCATTGTACTCGACAAGCCGATGCGGACTCCGCCCACCGTTATGTGAGTGCCCGGAGGAGGTGCCCTTCGAGGGCCGTGAAAACATAGCGCCTCGGATTTTTCCAGGGCTACCTCCAGCCCCAACCTGCGTATTCTGCTAACGATGTGAGCCACTCCCGCCGTTGCCAGCAGCGCCGCCTCCCTATGGCTATTCGCCTGCGCCAAGACTAGGGTGTCATCCGCGTAGCACACTACACTGACTCCCCTCAGCGTGCTACCCCTCAACACCCAGTCGTAGCCGATGTTCCACAGGAGAGGCCCGAGAACCGAGCCCTGTGGAACACCGCACGACACTTCATGTCTTCCCCAGCCGTCCCGCTCAGGGTAGACCACAGACCTACCGGAGAGGTAAGCCCCGATAGTGCGACGCAGGTAGGTCGGCACCCCGTGATGGCGGAGCGCCTCCCTGATGCAAGCCCAGGGCAAGGAGTTAAATGCGTTTGCGATGTCCAAGGACACCGCAAAAACTACCTGACCCCGGGAAACTGCCTCCTGCACGCGGGACTTGACCCGCAGAATGGCATCCACAGTTGAGCGACCACCGCGGAAGCCAAACTGCGTGTCCGACAGGTCCGGCCCAACCTCCACCATGTGCTTGGTTAAACGCTCCACGACAATACGCTCGAACAGCTTGGCGAGCTCATCCAGCAACACGATGGGGCGGTAGGCGGAAGGAGACTCCACCGGACGCCCTTCCTTTCTGAGGAGGACTAACCTGCCTGTCTTCCACCTCTGTGGAATTGTGGCTTGAGCCAGACAGGCAGTGAATAGTCCCCTCACACAAGGCCCTAAGGCGTCCATCGCCAAGGCTAGGGCGCGACCAGGTATTCCGTCGGGCCCGGGGGCAACGGATTTTCCCCGCAGGCGCACCACAGCAACTGCCATTTCTTCTTCGCTGACCTCCGGGACATCGTCCAGTCCTTCTTCGACATCGGCTATACCGCGTGGACCCATCTGTGGCGGCTGAAAGTCCTGGTGCGGGAAGAGTGAGTCCAGCACACTGCGCAACATTTCCGGCTCGAGTGTTTCGGTCAGTGGAGGGGCCCAGGGGCGAAGTTTGTTTAGAACCAATCTATATGGTGTGCCCCAAGGATCTCTATTGAGCCCCTCCAACATCTCGGCTCTCCCTTCCGATATTGCCCTGGCGATCTGGGCCGTTAGACGCGCCTTCGCCTCTACGTAGCGGGCATATCTATTGTCCTCTTCTGCCTGGTCCCGACGCGCCCTCCTACGACAGTGTGAGTAGAGACGTCTGGCAGCGACACAATCCTCACGCAGCTGAGCGATCTCCGCCGTCCACCACCAGACATGTTGCCGTGGGGGGCAACGCCCGGACCGAGGCATTGCGGCATCACAAATGCGCTTCGCCATCTCCACGATGCGCTCTGCTGTCTCGGTTGGGGACACTGTGTGTTGGGGCAGCCAGGAGGCTACAATCGCCGCCTCTTTCAATACCTCCGGGTTGAGGCGCCTCAACTGCCATCTTGGTCCTTCCTCCCTCCGAGTTCGGTTACGGCGTGGCGGCACCGCCGGATGAGTGGAGATCTCGTATAGGATGTAACGGTGGTCCGAGAGCGTCTCCACGTCATCCAGCACTCGCCAGCCGTGGACACGGCGCGCTAAGGCAGAGCTCGCGAACGTTACGTCCACGATGGACCCGCCCTGCCGTCGCACACACGTGTCGACCGTTCCCTGATTAAGCGCTGTCAGGCCAGTAGCAACGACCCAATCTCCAAGGGCTCTCCCCCGCGCATCTTCCACTGTGGAACCCCACATGCCGGACTTCGCGTTCAGGTCCCCCGCAACGATGACTTCCGCAGGCCCACATCTGGCGATTAACTCCCCCAACCTGTCCAAGAACTCTTCAAACTCTACCAGGGTTCTGTTGGGGGAGAAATATACCCCGACCACAACGACCTGTCCCAGCAGTGCCGCGACGCACCCCGAGCCCCTTACAACACGTGCGAAGGGTGGGGAACCCGCGGCGACCTGGGAAACGATGGCCACCGAGCCGTCGTCGTCGCCCGCCCAGTTGTCACGCGGGGGGACCCAATACGGCTCCGCTATTACAGCGACCTGCACCGACCACTGCACCAGGCTTTGAACAAACAGGTCCTGGGCTCTGGCGCAGTGGTTAAGGTTCGCCTGTAGAACCTTTAGGGCCATAGTTATGTTTCCATGGCCCTTCCCACCTCGGTCCTATTCTGGACCGGCTGTTCCTGAGCCGTTGGCCCAGACGTTGCCTTCCTCCCTCTTTTCTTCGGCTGAGACCGGGTGCAGGCGACACTTCCCACCGTGTGGTCCGCTGGCCTCTTCGCTGCCTCACAGACTGCGCAATGTGGTGCAGACTTGCATTGGCTGCGCAGGTGACCAGGCTGTCCGCACCTGTAGCACTCCGCACTACGGTCTATCGCCCCTGTGCACCGCGCCGCCACATGTCCTCCCTCATGGCAGCGGTAGCACCGCTGCGGCCGAGCTTGCAGCAGTTTCACCTGCGCAGAAACCAGTCCGACTAGGAGGCGACCACCGTCCACTACCTTCTTGGCAGCGACGACCGGGCAACGGACCCACGCCGTTCCCAGCCCAAAACTCTCCCGGCGGATGTCTCCCGCTTTGACCAAATCGGTGCTGCAACCGCCTGTCCGGCTGATAGCCTCCGCCAATTCTGTCGGGGTAACCGAATCATCTAGACCGGTTACCCGTAGCTCCGCACACTTGGTGGGTCTGGAGACTTTAACGTCCTCCCCGTCCAAGACCCCCTTCAATGCCTGTGCAAGGACGTCCGCCTTTTCGCCGCTGTTTGCCCCCGGTAACTCCAGCATTCGAGCGCCCGTTGAGGCCACCTTAAAGCGTACATCCTTGATGCCCAGCTCGGTCAGGTCAACTTTCGCCTTTACTTGAGCGAAGACCTCCCCGTATGTGACTTTCCGCTCGACAGCTGAGGGCTGGAGCTTTAACACCACCGCTGCCGAGCGAGGAGGCCGGAGTTTTCCAACTTTCTGCTTCTTGAGCGGCACGTCTGATTTCTTTGGCTGCTGTACTGTAGCCGTCTTCTTTTTGGCCCCCCGTCTCACTACCACATTCCACCCGTCAGCAGTGGGAGGGGCTGAGGTAGCTTGCGCAGTTCCCGTTGTTGGGATTGGCGCAGCCGGTTGTTGTGCCGGCTTTTTCCCCGTCTTCTTCTTTCCTTTCTTTTGGATGGGGGCAGGATTTGCCGGGGCGACCAGGGTCGTTACTCCGGTCCCTTTCTCCGCCGGTTTTGCCGGCGCCTTTTCCCGCGGCTTGTCCGCTGCCAGTGGAGGGCGTATTCGCCGCTCAGGCAGGAGGCGGTCCTCTAGGGCCTCGAACCGGGCACTGATCATGGTCCCCACCTGAACCATGATCATCTGGGCTAGTTCGTCCACGCCCGCCGGATGTTGTGGCGGGGGAACTGCCGGGACCTGGGCCACAGATGTAGTAGGACGCAGATCCGCCCGAGAGGACTCCATTTGCGCTCTCAATGCTGCAAACTCCTGCTTGAGATCGCGTAATTCCGCTTGGAGGCGTGCGTTACTCGCCTTCAATTGCGCCGCTTCCTCCGACGCCGTTCTTTTGACCAAGATGTCAACTGCAGCCGAGATAGAGCTTGCCGCCTCATTTAGGGCTTTTATGAAACCCCCTTTGAGATTTCCTGACTTCTTAGCCACTGTCTCAATCACTCCAAGGCTATCCGCCACTTTTCTCTGGAGGTCCAACGCCAAAACTCCCTCGGTCTCCTCCAACAACGTCACCGAAGAAGCGTCGGATAGGCGCGAGCTCGCCCGAGTGCTTACCGCTGACATCATCCCGGCCACCTCTTCTTCGGCCCGCAACCTTAGCTCCTCTCTCTTGGCCTCGTTTAGGGCCCTCTTTGCCTCTGCCAGGCCAACGTACTCTCCCGTGGTGGAAGGCCTACCTCTCCCTCTGCTTGCAGCAGCCTTGGTCTTAGGCCGCCCCGTATCCTCATCAGAGGACGCTGACTGGCCGCTGGTCTTGTGCGGTCTTTTTCGCGCCTCCTTTTTAAATTTGGACCTGTTCGTGCTCCCAATCGAGCTTACGGAGATAAAACTATCCCCGTCGGAGTCCTTGCCAGAACCGGCCCAGAATCGTCCAGAAGAGGACGTAGGACTTAGCCTGCTCAGCGCACTTTCCCCCAGCTCCACCCGGGTCAGCACCACTTGCGGCTGTCTTGCCACAACCTCCTCTGTCGCAACCCGCGACACTACACCTCTCTTTGGCCGAGCGCCAGCACCACCAGTCGCTGGCACAACATCTACTCCGCCCGTCGCAGGCACCACGTCTTCTCCGCCCGTCACAGGCTCAACATCAAGGTTTGTTTTTTGGTTTGAAATATTCACTTGCATATTTGTTCCCACGAGTATGGGGGAAGGGTGGGTCTGTCCGCACAGTGCCCCCTGTCTGCGGATAAGCCAAAACGTAACCCGCTAAGAGTTTCGGCCGGTACTCTTGCGGGGGTAGCAGTAGCGACCGATCTACCCATCGGCCACGCATCCCCTCGCGCTGCTCCGCCACTTGGGATTGGGGTGATTTTTTATAGAGGTTTTCTTCCTCGCAGCCCAGGCGGTTAAGCCGAGGCTATCGGTCCCAGTTACCGGCCGCTAGACATGGCAACGACACCGGGTCCCGGGATTACGATTTGAGAGGGGCGTTGCACGAAGTGCTAGCCGGGCTGCGCAGTTAAGCGCCCGCCGGGCTCGCCCCACCTCCGCGCTTTTCTGTCAGGGTGTGCTCCCTTAGGCCGTGGGGTTAACAAACCCCTAAAGGCACGCCCATGCCTACTGGTTTTGGTCCGCGCCGGTCAAACCGGTACCACCAATGTGGTGGCATTCCCCTATCCGCCACCCGGGGGACGCGCCCAGTAGCAGTCCAGCAACTGCCCTGAGAACCTTTTTTTTTTTTTTTTTTTTTTTTTTAAGTCAGGAAACCCTGTTGCCGGGTACCCGCCGCCTGGGGAGAGAACGACGGGTTATGTGGGGCTCCTGCCGCGCAAAGGTGGTAAACGCACGGCAGCCTACCCACTAAAACCTGACTGTGTCCGCCATATTCGCCTTGGTGTCGGGGCCACGGGAACCGGATAATCATCCGCGAACCCCGACGGCGATTGCCTTTCGGCACGTCTCGGTGTCGGAGGGCGGGAGCAGCGCCCTCAACGACGACGTCTGGAGTAGCGCGCGGGGGACACCGCGCGCGCCTACTCGGGCCAGGTGATTAGGCGGCAGACTTCCCCAAGTCTACCGCCCTCTGGCTGGTGTTAGGGGGGGAGGCGGCGATCGTGGGCCGCTCTCCGGCGCCCGGTCCTTTTGCGGCGGATAGCGAGATCGGAAGTCGCCTCCCTTTCTCTCTCCGCCGCCTCCTTCCGCGACATCACGTCCTCGCAGAAGGATAGGACAGCAGCCCATGACCTTTCGCTACCGACCATGGAGGAAACCACAGCCGGCAACGTCAGGTCAGCCCCCACAACACTTCGGAGCTCCTCACGCTCCGATTCCCAGGCCGGGCACTCCTCGAGTACGTGCTGGGCCGACTCGTCAACGCAGCCGTGGCAGTGGTGGCAGCGTGGATCCGGCTCTCTTCCGGCGACGCGGCACAGGTATCCGCCGAAGCACCCGTGCCCCGTAAGGACCTGCGTCAGCCGAAAGGTTAGGACGCCGTGACGTCTCGCCAACCACTGCCTGAGGACGGGGCGAACTGCGTCAATAGTTCTCCGGCCAGCCGATGCATGCTCCAGCCTTGCGAGCCACTCGTCGATTGCGGCATCCCGCTCTTCGTTCTCGTGCGGTGCTGGGCTGAGGTCCCTGGACGCAAGGCCTCGACGCCGACAATAGGTCGACGCCAAGGAGAGCGCATCCAGGTCCCAGGGTGTTACTGCAGCCAGCACGCACGCCACATCTGCCGAGATGGTCCGGTAACCCCTCACAGCTCTCGTCGCCATGACCCGTTGCGACTGCCGCAGAACAGCCACATTCTCGCGACAGAGAGCATCTGCCCACACCGGGGCACCGTATAGCGCCATGGACCGCAGGACTTCAAGATATAAGCGCCTACTGGCGCAATTCGGTCCGCTGACGTTCGGTAACAGCCTTCCGAGTGCACCCGCCGTCTTCGTCAGTTTTGGTGCAAGGGCCCTGAAGTGGGCCCGAAAGTTCCACCGGCCGTCGAGCACGAGTCCCAAGTACTTTATCGTGCTCGACAAACCGATGCGGACTCCGCCGACCATGATGTGGGTGTCGGGTGGAGGTGCTCTTCGAGGGCCATGGAAACAAATCGCCTCCGATTTCCCGAGAGCAACCTCCAACCCCAACCTCCGTATCCTATTGACAATGTGGGCCACTCCCGCCGTCGCCAATATAGCTGCCTCTCTGTGGCTCTTCGCCCGCGCCAAGACGAGGGTGTCGTCAGCGTAGCACACTACGCTAACTCCCCTTAGTGTGCTACCCCTCAGTACCCAGTCGTAACCGATGTTCCACAGGAGCGGCCCGAGTACCGAGCCCTGTGGAACACCGCACGACACCTCGCGTCTCCCCCAGCCGTCCCGCTCAGGAAAGACCACCGATCTATCGGAAAGGTAAGCCTTGATAACGCGACGCAGGTAGGTGGGCACCCCGTGGTGGCGGAGTGCTTCCCTGATGCAAACCCAGGGCAAAGAGTTAAAGGCGTTTGCGATGTCCAAGGACACCGCAAAAACTACTTCACCCCGGGAGACCGCATCCTGCGCGCTGGACTTCACCCACAGGATGGCATCCACAGTTGAGCGACCACCGCGGAAGCCAAACTGCGTGTCCGATAGATCTGGCCCGACCTCCACCATGTGCTTGATTAGGCGTTCTACCACGATGCGCTCAAACAGCTTAGCCAGCTCACTCAAAAGCACGATGGGGCGGTAACCGGAGGGAGACTCCGCTGGACGCCCTTCCTTTCTGAGGAGGACTAGCCTGCCTGTCTTCCACCTCTGTGGAATTGTGGCTTGAGCCAGACAGGCAGTGAATAGCCCCCTCATACAAGGCCCTAAAGCGTCCATCGCCAAGACTAGAGCGCGACCCGGTATTCCATCCAGCCCAGGGGCGACCGATTTTTTCCTCATGCGCGCTACTGCAGCTTCCATCTCTACCTCGTCCACTTCTGGCACTTCCTCCTGCCCTTCAGCCTCTTCAGCCGTTGCACTCGGAGCCATCTGCGGCGGCACAAAGTTGTGTCGGTGTGGAAAGAGATTCTCCAACACACTTCGTAACACTTCCCCATCGAGCGACTCAGTGATTGGAGGGGCCCAGGGGCGGAGCTTGTCCAAAACCAATCTATAGGGTGTGCCCCAGGGATCGTCATTGAGCCCCTCTAACATTGCGGCTCTCCCCTCAGCTATGGCCCTGGCAATCTGAGCTTGCAGGCTCGCCTTCACCTCCACGTAGCTCGCGTACCTACGGTCCTCCTCTGCTCGATCTCGATGCACCCTCCTTCGGTAGTGCGAGAACAGGCGTCTGGCAGCGACGCAGTCCTCACGCAGTTGCGCAATTTCGGCGGTCCACCACCACACCTGTTGCTTAGGAGGGCGACGTCCAGAACGAGGCATTGCGGCATCACAAATGCGCTTCGCCAGCTCTTCAATCCGCCTAGCTGTATCTTCTGGGGATGTTATGTCGTGAGGCAGCCAAGCGGCTACAATTGCCGCCTCTTTCAGCACCTCCGGGTTTAGGCGCTTCACCTGCCACCGCGGACCCTCCTCCCTCAGGGTTCGGTTAGGGCTTGGCGGCACCGCCGGATGAGTGGAGATCTCATATGTGATGTAACGGTGGTCCGAAAGCGTCTCCACATCATCCAGCACTCGCCAGCCATGGACACGGCGCGCTAAGGCAGGGCTCGCGAACGTAACGTCCACGATGGACCCGCCCTGCCGTCGCACGCACGTGTCGACCGTTCCCTGGTTCAGGATCGTCAGGCCAGTAGCAACAGCCCACTCCGCTAGGGCTCTCCCCCGGGCATCTTCCACCGTCGAACCCCACACATTGGACTTCGCATTTAAGTCCCCCGCGAGGAGAACTTCTGCCGGCTCGAGTCTGGCGATTAATTCCCCCAACCTGTTCAAGAACTCTTCAAACTCCCCCAGAGTTTTGTTGGGAGAAAAATATGCCCCGACTATTACCACCCGACCCAGCAGTGCCGCGACGCACCCCGATCCCTTTACCACACGCGCAAAAGGTGGGGCGCCGGCGGCGACCTGGGTCACGATGGCGACCTGCCCGTCATCATCTCCTACCCAGTTATCCCGCGGGGGGACATAATATGGCTCCGCTAGAACCGCCACTTGCACGGACCACTGCACCAGGCTTTGAACCAACAGGTCCTGGGCTCTGGCACAGTGGTTTAAATTCGTCTGCAGAATTTTAAGGGCCATTACTGTTATTGGTCCATCTCTTGCACCTCCGTTGGCGGCTTGGACGCACTAGCCACAGGTTTGGCCGCCTTCTTCTTCCGAGCTGGGGCTCGGGTACAGGCTGCGCTACCGACTATGTGGTTCGCTGGCCTCTTGACACCCTCGCAGACCGGGCAGTGCGGTGCGGCAGTGCATTGCCCGCGCTTGTGCCCACTTTGCCCACAACGGAAGCATTGGCTGCTCCGATCCTCACTGCCCTTGCATTTGGCCGCCACGTGCCCCACTTCGTGGCACCGGAAACAACGCTGGGGTCTGGCCTGCAGCAGCTTGACCTGTGCTGACACAAACCCCACGAGAAGGCGGCCGCCATCCACCACTTTCTTGGCCGCTAGCACAGGGCAACTGACCCACGCCGTTCCGAAGCCTGACGTCCCACGGCGGATTTCCCCCACCTTGACTGCGTCGGCAGTGCAACCGCCCGTCCGGCTTATGGCCTCCGCGATGTCTTCTTTCGACACTGAGTCGTCTAGGCCGGTGATCCTCATCTCGGCGCATTTGGTTGGCCTGGATATTTGGACTTCTTCCTTATCCAGGACTCCCTTAATCGCTTGGGCCAGCGTATCCGCCTTTTCAGCACTGCCGGCACCCAGGATTTCGAGCATCCTAGCCCCAGTGGAAGCAACCTTGAATCGGATGTCCTTTATGCCCAGGTCGTTTAGGTCAAGCTTTGTTTTGACCTGGGCAAATACCTCCTGATAAGTGATATTGCGCTCCACTGCTGCAGGCTGAAGCTTTAGCACGACCGCTGCCGAGCGAGGAGGCCGAAGCTTTTTGACCTGCTTCTTCTTCTGTTGGACGCCTTCTTTGGGTGGTTGTTTCGCAGCCGCTGCTGTCTTTTTCGCCCCTCGTTTAACCACCACATTCCATCCTTCTGTAATGGAAGGGGCTGACGTGGACGGAACCGGCTCCTCACGTGTGGCTTGTGCCACAGATTGCTTTGTGGGCTGACCTGCCGCTTTCTTTGTTTTGCCCTGTTTAGGCTTCTTCTTGGATGGCCCTGGTGCCGGATTGGCGGGGGCCATGAGGGTCGTCACTCTTTCGACACCTTCTGTAGACTGTTGGACAGAACTTTCCTTTGTCCTGTCGAATGCCAGCGGAGGACGCACCCGCTGTTCTGGCAAAAGTCTGCCCTCCAGTGCCTCAAAACGTGCATTGATCATGGTCCCCACCTGGACCATGATCGTACGGGCCAGCTCATCAACGCCCGCCGGATATTGTGGCGCAGGACTCGCCGGGACCTGCTCCTGGGATGATGAGGGTCGCATCTCGGCTCGGGAGACCTCCACCTGCGCTCTCAGCGCTGCAAACTCCTTGCGCATACCCTCGAGCTCAGTCTGCAGGCGAGCATTGCTGGCTTTTAAATGAGCTACCTCATCTGACGCCGTTCTTTTTGCCAGAGTATCCACCGCCGTGGCTATATTTCTTGCCGCCTCCTTCAGGGCCTTTACGAACCCCCCTTTAAGGTTTGCAGACTTCTTAGCAACACTCTCGATTATCTCGAGGCTATCCGCCACTTTCCTCTGCAGGTCCATAGCTAAGACTGCCTCAGTCTCCTCCAATAGTGTCACCGAAGAAACGTCGGACAGGCGCGAGCTCGCCCGAGTGCTCACCGCCAACGTCATCTCGGCCACCTCCTCCTCGGCCCTCAGCCTCAGCTCCTCTCTCTTCGCCTCGTTGAGAGCCCTTTTCGCCTCTGCCAGACCGACGTATTCCCCCGTCGTGGCAGGTCTACCTCTCCCTCTGCTTGCAGCCGTCTTGTTTTTAGGCCGCCCTGCCTCTTCATCAGATGACCCTGACTGGCCACTGGTCTTGTGCGGTCTCTTCCGCGCATCCTTTTTGAACCGGGACACGCCGCTCCCAATTGAACTTACGGAGATAAAGCTCTCTCCATCGGAGTCCTTCTCAGAACCCGCCCAGAATCGTCCGGAAGAGGACGTAGGACTTTGCCTACTTTGTGCGCTTTCCCCCAACTCTACCCGGGTAAGCAACACTTGCGGTTGTTTGACCGCCTCTCTTTGTGCACTTCTGGTGCGCATCCCTGCGCCCATCTCAAGCCGACTACTTACACCGCCAATCGCTGGCACGACAACATCACCGCCCATCGCGGGCCCAACGTCTTCTCCGCCCGTCACAGGCACAACGTCTTTTGTTTGAGATTTTTGTTTTGACAATTCCATAATAAGTCCCACGAGTATGGGGGAAGGGTGGGTCCGTCCGCACAGTGCCCCCTGTATGCGGATAAGCCTCCACGTAACCCGCTAAGAGTGTCGGCCGGTACTCTTGCGGGGGTAGCAGTAGTGACCGATCTACCCATCGGCCACGCATCCCCTCGCGCTGCTCCGCCACTTGGGATTGGGGTGATTTTTTATAGAGGTTTTCTTCCTCGCAGCCCGGGCGGTTAAGCCGAGGCTATCGGTCCCAGTTACCGGCCGCTAGACATGGCAACGACACCGGGTCCCGGGATTACGATTTGAGAGGGGCGTTGCACGAAGTGCTAGCCGGGCTGCGCAGTTAAGCGCCCGCCGGGCTCGCCCCACCTCCGCGCTTTTCTGTCAGGGTGTGCTCCCTTAGGCCGTGGGGTTAACAAACCCCTAAAGGCACGCCCATGCCTACTGGTTTTGGTCCGCGCCGGTCAAGACCGGTACCACCAATGTGGTGGCATTCCCCTATCCGCCACCCGGGGGACGCGCCCAGTAGCAGTCCAGCAACTGCCCTGAGAACTGCCCTGAGAACCTAACCTTTTTTTTTTTTTTTTTTTTTTTTTTTTTTTTTTTTTTTTTTTTTTTTAACGTCAGGAAAACCCTGTTCCCGGGTACCCGTCCGCCTGGGGATAGGCGGAACGGGTTATGTGGGGCTCCTGCCGCGCAAAGATGGTAAACGCGCGGCAGCCTACCCACTAAAAACCTGACGAAAGGCCACCTTGTCGCCACAAAGCTGGGGTCACAGGTATCCGTATTCCTCTGTAGACCCCAGCGGCGAGAGCCTCTTACGGCCCATCCCATATCAGGGGGGCTAACCCCCGATGGCCTTCTTCGAGAGGCGCGCGGACGTCTCCGCGCACGCCTACTCGGGCCAGATTATTGGGCGGCCGACTTCCCCAAGCCGACCACCCTCTGGCTGGTGTTAAGGGGGGAGACGGCGATCGTGCGCCGCTCTCCGACGCCCGGTCCTTCTGCGGCGGATGGCGAGCTCGGCGTTGGCCTCTCTCGCCCTCTCCGCCGCCTCCTTCTGCGACATCACCACCTCGCAGAAGGACAGGACGGCATCCCAGGACCTTTCGCTACCGGCCATGGCTGAGATCACAGCCGGCAACGTCAGGTCCGCCCCAACAACACTCTGGAGCGCCTCGCGCTCCGTCTCCCAGGCCGGGCACACCTCCAGCGTATGCTGGGCCGACTCGTCCGGGCAGTCGTCACAGTGGTGGCAGCGAGGAGAGGGCTCCCTCCCAGCGACCCGACACAGGTACCCCCCGAAGCAACCATGCCCCGAGAGGATCTGCGTGGCGCGGAAGGTTAAGACGCCATGACGCCTACCCAACCACTGTGCGAGAACGGGGCGAACTGCCTCGACGGTCCGTCGGCCAGCGCAAGGGCGCTCCAGCCTGGACCCCCACTCATGCAACGCGGCAACCCGCTCGTCTTCCAACTCTATTGGCGCTGTGCTGGGGTCCCCGGACGCTGTGCCTCGACGCCGACAATAAATCGACGCCAAGGAACGCGCATCCAGGTCCCAAGGCAATAGGCCGGCCAGCAAACACGCCGCCTCCCCCGAGATCGTACGGTACCCCCTTATGGCCCTAATCGCCATCACCCTCTGCACCCTCCGCAGCAGGGCGATGTTGTCACGCGACAGGCCATCCGCCCACACTGGGGCACCGTACATCGCCATCGAGCGAACGACTCCTGCGTAGAGCTTTCGAGTTGTGACGCTCGGTCCACCTATATTTGGCAGGAGCCTACAAAGCGCCGCCGACTCCTTCAATAACCGCGGCACTAGAGCGCAGAAATGTGCCCGGAAGTCCCACCGGCTGTCAAGAACAAGTCCAAGGTACTTCATAGTACTCTTTACGCCGATGCGGACCCCCCCCACAACAATGTGCGCATCCGGAGGTGGAGCCCTCCGAGGACCGTGAAAACACACGGCCTCTGACTTCTCTAGGGCCACCTGAAGACCCAGCCGCCGTATCCTCCCCACAACATGCGCAACCCCCGCTGTTGCTAAAATCGCCGTCTCTCTGTAGGTCGATTGGCTCGCCGTCACTAGCGTGTCGTCGGCGTAACAGGTGACCTCCACACCTCGCAGACTGGCGCCCCTCAGGACCCAATCGTATCCAATATTCCACAGGAGTGGTCCAAGTACCGACCCCTGTGGAACACCGCACACCACCTCCCGACTTTCCCACCCTTCCTGTCCTGGGAACGTCACCCACCTCTCCGACAGGTAGGCCTCCACGACGCGACGGAGGTAGGTCGGCACCCCATGATAATGGAGCGCCTCCCTTATGCAGCTCCAGGGCAACGCGTTAAATGCGTTCGCGATGTCGAGCGACACCGCGATAACGACTTCGCCCCGGGAGACTGCTTCCTGCGCCTGGGACCGGACGCGCAGAATGGCATCCACGGTGGAACGGCCACCGCGAAAGCCAAACTGGACGTCGGAGAGGTTGGGTCCTGCCTGCTCTAAGTGCGCCACTAAACGCCCGGCCACCACACGCTCGAAGAGCTTGGCCACTTCGTCGAGGAGGACGATGGGGCGATACGCAGACGGAGATTCCGCGGGCCGCCCCTCCTTTTTGAGGAGGACTAGTCTGCCTGTCTTCCACCGCTGTGGAATTATGGCTTGAGCCAGACAGGCAGTAAATAGTCCTCGAACTCTCAACTCCAGGGACTCCATGGCCAGAACCCACACTCGCCCTGGTATGCCATCAAGACCGGGGGCCACCTTCTTTTCTCGAAGACGAGCTACGGCACTTCCCAGCTCCTCTTCCGTAACTTCTGGGACTTCTCCCTCGTCCTCCCAAGTTTCCCGTGGGGCCATTGGTGGCGGCTGATGTTGTGCCTGCGCACCGTGTGGGAACAGAGCCGCGACCACTTCTCGGACCACGCCCGGCTGGAGAGACTGCGTAAGTGGGGGGGCCCAAGGACGGAGCTTGTTTCGCACCATCCTGTAGGGCGTCCCCCAGGGATCGCGGTTGAGCTCATCCAGCATCCGCTCCCTAGACGTGGCCTGCGACTCAGTTATTGCCACCTGTAGGCTAGTCTTTGTGGCAGTGTATAAGGAGTACAGCCTATCCTCCTCCGTTTGGTGCCTCTCCCTATCAGCAGTATTACGGCTCCTAAAGCGCCTCCTCCGACAGCGCGTGTACTGACGTCTGGCGGCCACACACTCTTCGCGCAATTGGGCAATCGCCGCCGTCCACCAGTACACCTGGCGCCTAGACGGGCAGCGTCTTGAGCGCGGCATGCATAAGTCGCAGACCCGCGTTACCAGCTCCGTCAGATCATTCGCCGAGTTTGCGACATCTCCGGTGGTTTGGGGCAGCCATGAAGCCACTATTGCCGCCTCCTTCAGCAGCTCTCCATCAAGCCGCTTCAGTTGCCACCTCGGACCGTCCTCTCTCGAAGTTCGACTGGGGCCTGGCGGCACCGCCGGATGTGTGGAGATCTCAAAGCAGATGTACAAGTGGTCCGAGAGAGTCTCCACATCTTCCAGCACTCGCCAGCCCTGAACACGGCGCGCTAAGGCTGGGCTCGCGAACGTGACATCCACGATGGACCCGCCCTGCCGTCGCACGCACGTGTTTGCCGTCCCTTGGTTGAGGACAGTCAAATTGGTGACAACTACCCATTCCTCCAGCAGCCTCCCCCTTGCGTCCGTTGATGGCGAGCCCCACATGCTTGATTTTGCATTGAGGTCCCCCGCAATTACCAGGTTCCGGGCCTGGATGGTCCGAGAGAGTTCCGCCACCTCGTCCAGGAACTGCTCAAACTCCGCGACGGGCCGATTGGGGGAGAAATATACTCCCACGACCGCCATGTCACCCAGCAGTGCCGCGACGCATCCCGAGCCCCTCACAATACGCGTAAAGGGTGGAGAGCCCGCGGCGACCTGGGAGACGATGGCCACCAGTCCATCATTGTCACCCGCCCAATTGTCACGCGGGGGGACCGAGTAAGGCTCCGCCGCTATCGCCACTTGTACGGACCACTGCACCAGGCTCTGAACAAACAAGTCCTGGGCTCTGGCACAGTGGTTTAAGTTCGTCTGTAGAACTTTAAGGGCCATCGCTACTGTTGTTCCATCGATTCTACCTCCATCGGCGGCTTGGGCGCACTAACCACAGGTTTGGCCACCTTCTTCTTCCGCGCTGGGGCTCGGGTACAGGCCGCACTACCAGCGATATGGTTAGCTGGCCTCTTTAAACCTTCGCAGACCGGGCAATGTGGTGCGGCCGTGCATTGGTCGCGCTTGTGCCCAACTTTCCCGCATCGGAAGCACTGGCTGCTCCGATCCTCAACGCCAGTGCATTTAACCGCCATGTGCCCCACTTCATGGCACCGGAAACATCGCTGGGGTCTGGCCTGCAGCAGCTTGACCTGTGCTGACACAAACCCCACGAGAAGGCGACCACCATCCACAACTTTCTTGGCCGCTAGTATAGGGCAGCTGACCCACGCCGTCCCGAGACCCGAAGTCCCCCGGCGAATTTCTCCCACTTTTACGTCGTCAGCAGTACAGCCACCCTTCCGGCTGATAGCCTCCGCCAGTTCCACCTTTGACACCGAGTCGTCAAGTCCGGTTACCCGTAGCTCGGCGCATTTAGTTGGCCTGGAGATTCGGACTTCATCCCCATCCAGGACACCCCTCATGGCTTGGGCCAGGGCGTCAGCCTTTTCCGCGCTGCTGGCACCTGGAATTTCCAACATCCTTGCCCCAGTGGCGGCCACCTTGAACCTGATGTCCTTTATACCCAGGTCATTTAGGTCCAGTTTTGTCTTGACCTGGGTAAATACCTCCTGGTAGGTAATATTCCGCTCGACAGCTATAGGCTGGAGCTTAAGGACAACCGCTGCCGAGCGAGGAGGCCGAAGCTTTTTAGCCTGCTTCTTCTTCGGTTGAGCGGCTGCTTTCGGTGGCTGTTTCGCGGCCGCCGCTGTCTTTTTCGCCCCTCGTCTAACCACCACATTCCAACCTTCCGTAGTGGAAGGGGCTGACGTAGACGGAACCGGCTCATCCCTTGCGGCTTGCGCCACTGGTTGCTTTGTAGGCTGGCCTACAACCTTCTTTGTTTTAACCGGTTTGGGTTTCTTCTTTGTTGGCCCTGGCGCCGGATTGGCGGGGGCCATAAGGGTCGTCACCCTTGTGTCCTCTGCTGCAGCCTTTGCAACCGACCTTTCCTTCACCTTATCAGACGCCAGAGGAGGTCGAACCCGCTGTTCCGGTAAGAGCCTGCCCTCCAGCGCCTCAAACCGCGCATTGATCATGGTCCCCACCTGGACCATGATCGCTCGGGCCAGCTCGTCCACGCCCGCCGGATGTTGTGGCGGGGAATTCACTGGGGCCTGCACCCGGGATGATGGAGATCGCACTTCAGTTGGAGAGACCCCCACTTGCGCTCTGAGCGCCACAAACTCCTTGCGCATCTCCTCTATTTCGGATTGCAGGCGAGCATTGCTGGCCCTAAGATGGGCCACCTCATCCGACGCAGTCCTCCTCGCGAGGGTGTCCACCGCCGTGGCTATCGTTCGTGACGCCTCCTTCAGGGCCTTAATGAATCCTCCTTTTAGGTTTCCCGACTTTTTAGCCACATTCTCTATCACCTCGAGGCTATCTTTCACCTTCCTTTGCAGATCCAAAGCTAGGACCGCCTCGGGCTCCTCGCATTCCGCAAATGGCACCGATGACGCGCCAGACTGGCGTGAGCTAGTCCGGGTGCGCACTGATAGAGCTAAATCAGCCACCTCCTCCTCGGCCCGCAACCTAAGCTCTTCCTTCTTCGCCTCATTTAGGGCCCTTTTAGCCTCAGCCAGACCGACATATTCGCCAGTGGTAGATGGCCGTCCTCGCCCTTTTTGGGAGACAACTTTGACTTTGGGTCTCCTTTCATCGTCAGACGACCCAGACTGACTACCCTGACTTTTCCTACGCCTCTTCCGGGGGTCTTTCAAAAATTGGGATCGCCCTAAACTCCCTACCGAGCTCATCGAGACAGAGCTGTCACCGTCAGACTCTCTCCCAGACGCCCAGAGTCGTCCCCCCGATGAAAGAGAGTTCCGCCTCGACATCGCGCTCTCCCCAAGATCCACTCGGGTCAACACGACTTGCGGCTGTTTTGCCACAACCTCCTCTACTTTTTCAGACGTCGCCCCACGCGACACACTGCTCCTCAACGACCGAACGCCAGTCACTGGCGCAGCCTCTTCTCCGCCCATCACAGGCCCTACTTCTTCTCCGCCCGTCACAGGCACTACGTCTTGGGTTTTTGGTTTGACAAAAGAATTTTCCATTTTTAGTCCCACGAGTATGGGGGAAGGGTGGGTCCGTCCGCACAGTGCCCCCTGTATGCGGATAAGCCAAAACGTAACCCGCTAAGAGTTTCGGCCGGTACTCTTGCGGGGGTAGCAGTAGCGACCGATCTACCCATCGGCCACGCATCCCCTCGCGCTGCTCCGCCACTTGGGATTGGGGTGATTTTTTATAGAGGTTTTCTTCCTCGCAGCCCGGGCGGTTAAGCCGAGGCTATCGGTCCCAGTAACCGGCCGCTAGACATGGCAACGACACCGGGTCCCGGGATTACGATTTGAGAGGGGCGTTGCACAAAGTGCTAGCCGGGCTGCGCAGTTAAGCGCCCGCCGGGCTCGCCCCACCTCCGCGCTTTTCTGTCAGGGTGTGCTCCCTTAGGCCGTGGGGTTAACAAACCCCTAAAGGCACGCCCATGCCTACTGGTTTTGGTCCGCGCCGGTCAAGACCGGTACCACCAATGTGGTGGCATTCCCCTATCCGCCACCCGGGGGACGCGCCCAGTAGCAGTCCAGCAACTGCCCTGAGCTGAGAACCTAACCTAACCTAACCTAACCTAACCTAACCTAACCTAACCTAACCTAACCTAACCTAACCTAACCTAACCTAACCTAACCTTTTTTTTTTTTTTTTTTTTTTTTTTTTTTTTTTTTTTTTTTTTTTTTTTTTTTTTTTTTTTTTTTTTTTTTTTTTTTTTTTTTTTTTTTTTTTTTTTTGTCGGGAAATGCATTTACGCATGCCACCTGATAAACCCCCCCTCCCCCCCCAGGTGGTTATGTGGGGCTCACCGGCTAGAAGAGCCGGTACTACCCACTAAAACCCGACATTCCCCTCCCCTCCGCCTTAATGGGACGCCGCAGGATCGCTCGCGCATAACTACTACGGCGCCCCGGCGGCAGGTCTGCCCATGGCTGACCACCATACCGATGAGGCTGCTCCACAGTCAACTCTGCTACACCAGAGAGGTACCCGGAGCAGCCCCATCAAAACCAACCTCCGCCCACCGAAGTGGGCCACCTCCAATCGGCTGCAGAGGACAGGGAGAGCGGCAACGACACACCGACACTCCTCTTCCTCTGCAGCCCCACCGCGTCCACCATCTAACGGTGGTGGCCCCGCTAGGCCGCGGGAGATAGGGACGAGCGGCGCATCGCCATACCGACACTCCTCTTCCCCCGCGGCCCCCCTACCGTCGGCCCACCTCCGGACCAAGATGGCTGCCGACAACCACGCCAGACGCAGGACCACCGAAATGGCCCCGCTCCAGCCGCCGCACCGACGGGCTAGCCCCGGCAGCACGGCCCGCGCAGCGCCTCCTACCGCAAAACGGCCGGAGACACCGCGCTACCTCCAAGGAGGAGACGGCGCCCTCCTGACACCGCTCCCCCTGCCCCTCCTGGCTGTTGGTCCGCGCCGGATTGCTCCGGTACCACAAGCTCCTGTCTGGGGGAACAGTCGCGAGTGGCATTCCCCTATCCGCCACCCGGGGGACGCGCCCGGTAGCAGTCAGCCTCTGCCCCGGGAACCTAACCTTTTTTTTTTTTTTTTTTTTTTTTTTTTTGTTGTCGCTGGGGAAACCCATCATGGGGACCCTACCGGCCGTCAATGGGTAGGGTACTGTGAGACTCCTACTCACTAAAACCCACAGCGGAACCCGTCGCCGCAGTGCAATGGGGTGCGTAGGATCGCTTGCGCATTCACTACAACACCCCTGCGGACAGCCCGTACCCCGCGGGCCTGCCTCGCCTAAACCGGAATGCCCTCGATTCACAGGGCATTCCGACCGCCCCGATGACGTGCAGGGGAGTCAACGAGAGACCCCCCCGCAGTAGCTCCTCTAGGGTGGCGGGAGAAGATGGGCGTACCGACGCCTCCTCTCCCCCAGCCGACGGCGACGAAGAGGGTCTGCTAAGGCGTTAGCCTCGCGTTCCCTCTCCGCCGTCTCCTTCAGTGAGATGACGGCCTCGCTGAAGGAGACCATCGCCGACCAGGACCCCTCGTCGCGTAGCATGGCCTCCACCACGCTTCGCAACGACAGGTCTCCACCCACTACCGCCATCAGGGCATGGCGCTGGGGAGCCCAAGCGGCGCATACCGCGAGGGTGTGGTGCGAGGTGTCCTCGGACGCACCACACTCGTGGCATACGGGCAACGGTTCCCGACGCGCAACTTGACACAGATACTTACCAAAGCACCCGTGCCCGGTAAGCATCTGCGTCAACCTGAACGTCAGGACGCCGTGTGGCCGCCTGACCCAGCGAGACAGGAACGGACGAACCGCCCCCACCGTCGCCGAGCCAGCCGCTGGAGTCCCCAGGTCTTCCCACCAGCGCCGGATCAGTGCCTCGTCAGCTAGGCGCCTGATCCGAGCGACTCCCTCCCGCGCTGGACGTTCCCCTCGAGCCCGCTCACTCGCCCGAAACTGGTACACTTCGGCGAGCACCTCCGCCTGGAGTTCCCAGGGCGGATCGCCCGCCAGAAGTGTCGCCGCCGTAAATGACACCGTACGGTATCCCCGCACCGCCCTCACCGCCAGGACCCGTTGCGCCTTGCGCAGTTGGGCCCTGTTCGGTGCGGAGAGGGCGTCAATCCACACGGGGGCACCGTACAGTGCCATGGACCTCACGATGCCGGCATAGAGCCGCCGGCAGTGAGATCCAGGGCCCCCGACATTCGGCAGAAGTCTGCCGAGGGCCGAGGCGGCGCCGATCAGTCTCGGGGTGAGCTGGGCGAAATGGACACGAAACGTCCAGCGTCCGTCCAGGGTCAGGCCCAGATATTTCATCTGGGCCCGTACCTCCACCATCCTACCCTGGACCCGCAGACAGGCGTTGCGGGGGGCACCCCTGCGTGGGCCATGAAAGAGGAGGGCCTCCGTTTTGGAGACGGAGACCCTCAGGCCCAGCATCCCTATCCGGTCGACGACAAGATTGGTGCCGACTGTGGCCAAGCGTGCCGCTTCCTCGTAAGAGCGCCCCCGGGCTGTGACGAGGGTGTCATCGGCATAAGCGATGACACCGAGCCCGGGGAGAAGCGGACACCGCAGGAGCCAGTCATACCCGAGGTTCCACAGTATCGGGCCCAAAACGGCCCCTTGTGGAACCCCGCAGTCGACACGTCGCCGACCGACCACCCCATCTGCCCCCGTCCACACGACCTGCCTGTCGCGGAGGTACGCGTCCAACACCCGCCGGAGATAGAGAGGCACCTCATGGTACCGAAGTGCCTCTCGTAGCGTCTCAAACGGCAGAGTGTTGAAGGCGTTGGCCACATCCAATGAGACGGCTAGAAGCACGTCTCCCTCCTCCACCGCGGCCAAGGACCGAACCTTCAGGGCGTTCAGGGCGTCTACGGTCGACCGACCCGCCCTGAACCCGAACTGAGCCTCTGAAAGGCCCGGCCCCACCTCCTCGAGATGCTGAGTAAGACGGGCAACGAGAATTCTCTCGAAGAGTTTGCCCATCTCACTCAGCATCACGATTGGCCTGTATGCCGAAGGGGAGTCCAGAGGACGACCCTCCTTGGGCAACAGGCACAACAACCCCTCCTTCCAGATCTTCGGGAACTGTCCAACGCGAAGACATGCGTTGAAGAGGTCCCGAAGATCCCCTCCCAGGTATTCCAGGGCGATGCACAGAACTCGCCCCGGAATACCATCCGTTCCCGGAGCCGTCCTCTTGGCCCGCAGTTTGTCGCGGGCCATCTCCATCTCCCCCTCGGTGATTGGGGGGAACTCGTCGACTCCCTCATGGCGTGAGGGAGGACACATCACCGGGGGGACGTGTCCGGAGGACTCCGGGAACAGCCCACCCACCAGTCGCAGGAGGACGTCGGGCGGCGTGGTCTCCGTGACCGGGGCGCCATGCGCGCGGAGCTTGTTCCGCGCGCTGATGTACGGGCGCCCCCACGGATCCCGATCCAGGCCCGCCAGCAATTCCTGGCGGGCCGCCGCCTTGGCCTGGCTGATAGCGAGCTGCAGGGCCTTTTTTGCGGACCTATAGGCCACCCGCAGCTCGCTCTCCAAGACTGGGTCCAGGCCATTCCTCCTGCGACACCTCACGTACCTCCTCCTGTGTCTATTGCAGGTCGCCCGAAGTTCTGCGATCTCGGGCGACCACCAATAGACACACCGGCGACGCCGGTCCTTCCGCCTGACACGCGGCATGGCCGCATCGCACACCCTCGTAAGGGCGTCGCGAATGCGGCCAGCCAGTTCCTCCACATCGGAACTGGCGCCCACCACACTCCCCTGGGAGCTCCACACTTCGACAATGGCCGCCTCCCTGGCCAGCTCTGTGTCCAGCTGGCCAAGGGCCCACCTCGGGAACGCTCGAGGGGGCCCCCTTGGGCGGTCCACCGGCACCGGACGGGTGGAGACCTCAAATCGGACGTAGTTGTGGTCCGACAGGGTCTCCACCTCCTCCTCTACCCTCCAGTTGATCACGTTGCGTGCGACGGCGGGGGTGGCGAACGTTAGGTCCACCACGGACCCCCCCTGCTGCCGCACGCACGTGAACGCCGTCCCCACATTGAGTAGGGACAGACCGGAGAGTAGGGCCCACGTCTGAACCGCCCGCCCTCGAGCGTCCGACGTGGGATTCCCCCAGGCCAAGGACTTGGCATTGAAGTCGCCGAGGACGATAGTGGGCCTCGGCGACTGCCTGCAGACCGCAGCGCGGACGGAGTCAAGGAAAACCTCGAACTCCGCCAGGCTGCGGTTGGGGGAGAAGTACACCGCAACGATGGCGTACTTCCCCCACCCTGCCACGACGAGTCCTTGGCCCCTCTCGATTGCCGAGAGACGGGGGCCGGTGCTGCTCCCAGACACTATGGCCACGGAGCCCTCTAGGTCCCCCACCCAGTTCGGCTGGTGAGGGACAAAATAGGGCTCGCAGGCCGCCGCCAGGTCTATCTCCCACTCGGCCATGGACTGCAGGAAAAGGTCCTGCGCTCCGGCCGAGTGGTTCAAATTCCCCTGGAGGAAGCGCTGGTGTCCAACCATTATGAGGACATGCGCGCTTCCTCCCCAGCCTGGCGGCTACTCACACCGGGGGCGGCCCTGGTCCGTTGGGCCGTCTTCCCCTTCGTAACGGGCGGGTGGCAGTCGCCCCCGCCCATTATGTGCCCCGAGGGGCGCCCCGCATCCGCGCACACGGCGCAGCGCACCGTCTTCGCGCTGCACTCCGCGGACTGGTGCCCCTCGCCACCACAACGGTAGCAGAGGCGGCCCCTCTCCACCCTGGACGGGCACACAGGCCAGGTGTGGCCGATGCCCATGCACCTGAAGCAGCGCAATGGGCGCTGCTCCAGGACCTCCACCTTGGCCGAACTCCAGCCCACGAGGAGCCGGCCGGCATCGACCACGACTTTGGCCGCCGTGGCGGGGCATCGCACCACTACCGAGCCCACGCCGCCCCTTCCCGTGCGGATCTCCCCGACCTTCACGTTGGCCACGGGGCAGTTGGCCGCCCTTGCGACCGCCGCAGCCACCTTCTCTTTGTGGCCGAATCGTCGAGCCCGTCCACCCGGAGATCGGCCATTTTAGCGGGGCGCGTGACGGTCGCGAGCCCGTCCAAGACTTGGCGGAGTTTGTCCGCCAGCCTATCCGCCACCTCTGGCGCAACGGTGGAAGGAAGCTCGAGGAGCCGGGCCCCTGTTGCCGCCACCCTCACGGACAGCCCCCCGCGATACCGAGTTCCCTCAGGTCCACACTCAGCTGGGCCCTCTCCAAGACCTTCGCGTAGGAGACGCCCTTCGCGATTGCCTCCTGAGGGACCGTGATTATAACCGCGGCCGTGCGCGGCTGTGCCGGGATTTTGGGCTTCTGTGAAGCCTGAGGGGCCTTCGGAGCCTTCGGCGCTGCGGGTGCAGAAGCTGAAGCGGGAGGAGCCGCTTTCTTCGCCTTGCCCCTTCCCTTCTTCACCACGGTGGCCCAAGTGTCCTCCTGCGGGGCAGCGGGGCGACTCGGCCCGGCCACCGGCTGAAGAGGTGCTGGTGCAGCAACCGCAGGTGCAGGCGGAAGTGGGCGCGCAGAAGCCGCAGCCTTCCCCTTGCTCTTCCCTTTCCCCTTGCCTTTGCCCTGAACTGCAGAGCCCCCGTCGGCCACAGCCGCAGCCGGCGCTGGCACTTGCCTCGGGGGTGAAGTTCTCGGGGCAGGGCTCGGGGGAGCCATTGGCGCAGCCGCCTCGCGACGCCTATCCGCCGCCAGCGGGGGACGCATAGTCTTCGCCGGGAGAAGACGTTCCTCAATCCCGGCGAAACGTGCGTCTATTAAAGTCCCCACCGACGCAACTATGGAGGCCCGAATCTCCTCCAGCCAGTCCCCCGCGAAGGTATCGGAAGGACCGGCTTTGGATACCGACAGCTCCTTCCGCAGCTCGCAGAATTCGCGTCGGTGGGCCTTCAATTCCGCCCTAAGTCCCTCAGTCTCGCGGCGAAGGCGGGCATTATCCTTTTTGAGGTTGGCAACCTCCTCCGCCACCGTGCGCCCCGCCAACGCCTCCACCACCTTTTGTAGCGTGGCGGCGGACTCCTTTAACATCTTGACGTAGCCCCCCTTTAAATTGCCCGATTTCTGGGCCACTTCCAGGACTGCCGCCACGCCCGGGAACCTAACCTAACCTAACCTAACCTAACCTAACCTAACCTAACCTAACCTAACCTAACCTAACCTAACCTAACCTAACCTAACCTAACCTTTTTTTTTTTTTTTTTTTTTTTTAACGTCAGGAAAACCCTGTTCCCGGGTACCCGTCCGCCTGGGGATAGGCGGAACGGGTTATGTGGGGCTCCTGCCGCGCAAAGATGGTAAACGCGCGGCAGCCTACCCACTAAAAACCTGACGAAAGGCCACCTTGTCGCCACAAAGCTGGGGTCACAGGTATCCGTATTCCTCTGTAGACCCCAGCGGCGAGAGCCTCTTACGGCCCGTCCCATATCAGGGGGGCTAACCCCCGATGGCCTTCTTCGAGAGGCGCGCGGACGTCTCCGCGCACGCCTACTCGGGCCAGATTAGTGGGCGGCCGACTTCCCCAAGCCGACCACCCTCTGGCTGGTGTTAAGGGGGGAGGCGGCGATCATGCGCCGCTCTCCGACGCCCGGTCCTTCTGCGGCGGATGGCGAGCTCGGCGTTGGCCTCTCTCGCCCTCTCCGCCGCCTCCTTCTGCGACATCACCACCTCGCAGAAGGACAGGACGGCATCCCAGGACCTTTCGCTACCGGCCATGGCTGAAATCACAGCCGGCAACGTCAGGTCCGCCCCAACAACACTCTGGAGCGCCTCGCGCTCCGTCTCCCAGGCCGGGCACACCTCCAGCGTATGCTGGGCCGACTCGTTTGGGCAGTCGTCGCAGTGGTGGCAGCGAGGAGAGGGCTCCCTCCCGGCGACCCGACACAGGTACCCCCCGAAGCAACCATGCCCCGAGAGGACCTGCGTGGCGCGGAAGGTTAAGACGCCATGACGCCTGCCCAACCACTGCGCGAGAATGGGGCGAACTGCCTCGACGGTCCGTCGGCCAGCGCAAGGGCGCTCCAGCCTGGACCTCCACACTTGTACCGCGGCAACCCGCTCATCCTCCTGCTCGATTGGCGCTGTGCTGGGGTCCCCGGACGCTAGGCCTCGACGCCGACAATAAATCGACGCCAAGGACCGCGCATCCAGGTCCCAAGGCAATAGGCCGGCCAGCAAGCACGCCGCCTCCACCGAGATCGTACGGTACCCCCTTATGGCTCTGATCGCCATCACCCTCTGCACCCTCCGCAGCAGGGCGATGTTGTCGCGAGACAGGCCATCCGCCCACACTGGGGCACCGTACATCGCCATCGAGCGAACGACCCCTGCGTAGAGCTTCCGAGTTGTGACGCTCGGTCCACCTATGTTAGGCAGGAGCCTACAAAGCGCCGCCGACTCCTTCAGCAATCGTGGCACTAGAGCGCAGAAATGCGCCCGGAAGTCCCACCGGCTATCGAGCACAAGCCCGAGATATTTCATCGTGCCCTTTACGCCGATGCGGACCCCCCCCACAACGATGTGCGCATCCGAAGGCGGCGCCCTCCGAGGACCGTGAAAGCACACGGCCTCTGACTTCTCTAGGGCCACTTGAAGACCCAACCGCCGTATTCTCCCCACAACGTGCGCCACCCCCGCTGTTGCCAATATCGCCGTCCTCCCTGTAGGTCGATTGGCTCGCCGTCACCAGCGTATCGTCGGCATAGCAGGTGACCTCCACACCTCGCAGACTGGCGCCCTCAGGACCCAATCGTATCCAATATTCCACAGGAGTGGTCCAAGCACCGACCCCTGTGGAACACCGCACACCACCTCTCGACTCTCCCAACCGTCCTGTCCTGGGAACGTCACCCACCTCTCCGACAGGTAGGCCTCCAAGACGCGACGGAGGTAGGTCGGCACCCCATGATAACGGAGCGCCTCCCTTATGCAGCTCCAGGGCAACGCGTTAAACGCGTTCGCGATGTCGAGTGACACCGCGATGACGACTTCGCCCCGGGAGACTGCTTCCTGCGCCTGGGACCGGACGCGCAGAATGGCATCCACGGTGGAACGGCCACCGCGAAAGCCAAACTGGACGTCGGAGAGGTTGGGCCCCACCTGCTCTAAGTGCGCCACTAGACGCCCGGCCACCACACGCTCAAAGAGTTTGGCCACTTCGTCTAGGAGGACGATGGGGCGATACGCAGACGGAGATTCCGCGGGCCGCCCCTCCTTTTTGAGGAGGACTAGTCTGCCTGTCTTCCACCGCTGTGGAATTATGGCCTGAGCCAGACAGGCAGTAAATAGTCCTCGAACTCTATGCTCCAAAGACTCCATGGCCCAGAACCCACACTTTCCCTGGGACACCATCAGGGCCAGGAGCGACATTCTTTGCCCGGAGACGGTCAACCGCTCTTGCCAACTCCTCCTCGTCCACTTCGGGCACCTCACTTTCATCCTCCGCGATAGCTGGCGAGGACATAGATGGCGGCTGATGTTGTGCCTGCGCACCTTGTGGGAACAGAGTCGCAACCACTTCCCGGACCACGCTAGGCTGGAGAGACTGCGTAAGTGGGGGGGCCCAAGGACGTAGCTGGTTTCGCACCATCCTATAGGGCGTCCCCCAGGGATCGCGATTAAGCTCATCCAGCATTCGCTCCCTGGCAGTGGTCTGCGACTCAGCTATCGCCACCTGCAAGCTGGCTTTTGTGGCAGTATAGATGGAGTATAGCCTATCCTCCTCTATTTGATGCCTCTCCCTATCAGCGGCATTAAGGCTCCTAAAGCGCCTTCTCCGACAGCGCGTGTACTGGCGTCTGGCAGCCACACACTCTTCGCGCAATTGCGCAATCGCCGCCGACCACCAGTACACTTGGCGCCTAGACGGGCAGCGCCTTGAGCGCGGCATGCATTGGTCGCAGACCCGCGTTACTAACTCCACTAGTCCCTCTGCCGAGTCTGCGACATCCCCGGTGGTTTGGGGCAGCCATGAGGCCACTATCACCGCCTCCTTCAACACCTCTGCATCAAGGCGCTTTAATTGCCACCTCGGGCCGTCCTCTCCCGAGGTTCGACTGGGGCCTGGCGGCACCGCCGGATGTGTGGAGATCTCAAAGCAGATGTACAAGTGGTCCGAGAGAGTCTCCACATCATCCAGCACTCGCCAGTCCTGAACACGGCGCGCTAAGGCCGGGCTCGCGAACGTGACATCCACGATGGACCCGCCCTGCCGTCGCACGCACGTGTTTGCCGTCCCTTGGTTGAGGACAGTCAAATTGGTGACAACTACCCATTCCTCCAGCAGCCTCCCCCTTGCGTCCGTTGATGGCGAGCCCCACATGCTTGATTTTGCATTGAGGTCCCCCGCAATTACCAGGTTCCGGGCCTGGAAGGTCCGAGAGAGTTCCGCCACCTCGTCCAGGAACTGCTCAAATTCCGCGACGGGCCGATTGGGGGAGAAATATACTCCCACGACCGCCATGTCACCCAGCAGTGCCGCGACGCATCCCGAGCCCCTCACAATACGCGTAAAGGGTGGAGAGCCCGCGGCGACCTGGGAGACGATGGCCACCAGTCCATCATTGTCACCCGCCCAATTGTCACGCGGGGGGACCAAGTAAGGCTCCGCCGCTATCGCCACCTGCACCGACCACTGCACCAGGCTTTGAACAAACAGGTCCTGGGCTCTGGCGCAGTGGTTCAGATTCGCCTGCAACACTTTTAAGGCCATTATTAAGTGTCCATGGCCTTAACCACCTCAGCCCTGTTGTGAACCGGCTTCTCCTGAGCCGTTTGCCCAGGTGTCGCTCTCTTCTTCTTTTTTGGTTGGGACCGAGTGCAGGCCGCACTTCCCACCGTGTGGTCCGCTGGCCTCTTCGCCGCCTCGCAAACTGCACAGTGAGGTGCTGATGTGCACTGGCTGCGCAGGTGACCCGTCTGTCCGCACCTGTAGCATTCAGCACTGCGGTCTATCGCCCCCGTGCACCGTGCCGCGACATGGCCACCCTCGTGGCAGCGATAGCAGCGCTGTGGTCGGGCCTGCAGTAGTTTCACCTGCGCAGACACTAAGCCCACAAGAAGGCGGCCGCCGTCCACTATCTTCTTGGCAGCGACGACCGGGCAACGGACCCACGCCGTCCCCAGCCCAAAACTCTCCCGGCGAATTGTCACCCGCCTTGACCAAATCGGTACTGCAGCCGCCTGTCCGGCTAATGGCCTCCGCCAATTCTGTCGGGGTAACCGAGTCATCTAGACCGGTTACCCGCAGTTCCGCGCACTTGGTGGGCCTGGAGACTTTAACGTCTTCCCCGTCCAAGACCCCCTTCAATGCCTGTGCAAGGACGTCCGCCTTTTCGCCGCCGTTTGCCCCCGGTATCTCCAGCATTCGAGCGCCCGTCGAGGCCACCTTAAAAGCGGACATCCTTGATGCCCAGCTCGGTCAGGTCAACTTTCGCCTTTACTTGAGCGAAGACCTCCCCGTATGTGACTTTTCGCTCAACAGCTGAGGGCTGGAGCTTTAACATCACCGCTGCCGAGCGAGGAGGCCGGAGCTTTCCGACTTTCTTCTTCTTGAGCGGCACGTCTGATTTCTTTGGCTGCTGTTTTGTAGCCGTCGTCTCTTTAGCCGTCGTCTTTTTGGCCCCCCGCCTCACAACTACGTTCCATCCCTCAGTAGTAGAAGGAGCTGAAGTGACCTGCTCAGATGCCACCGTTGGAGCTGTTTCAGCCGGCTGTTGTTCAGGCTTTTTTGTGGCCTTCTTTCTCCCCTTCTTTGCACTGGGGGGCCGGATTTGCTGGGGCAACCAGGGTCGTTACTCCGGTCCCTCTCTCCGCCGATTTTGCCTGCGTCTTCTCCTGCGGCTTGTCCGCCGCCAGTGGAGGGCGCATTCGCCGCTCAGGCAGGAGGCGGTCCTCAAGGGCCTCGAAACGGGCACTGATCATGGTCCCCACTTGTACCATGACCATTTGGGCTAATTCATCCACGCCCGCCGGATGTTGTGGCGGGGGAACTGCCGGGACCTGGGCCACAGATGTCGTTATGACGCAGATCAGCCCGAGAGGACTCCATTTGCGCTCTCAATGCTGCAAACTCCTGCTTGAGGTCGCGCAGTTCCGCTTGGAGGCGTGCGTTACTCGCCTTCAATTGCGCCCGCTTCCTCCGACGCCGTTCTTTTGACCAAGATGTCAACTGCAGCCGAGATAGAGCTGGCCGCCTCGTTTAGGGCTTTTATGAAGCCCCCTTTGAGATTTCCCGACTTCTTGGCCACTGTCTCAATCACTCCAAGGCTATCCGCCACTTTCCTCTGGAGGTCCAACGCCAAAACTCCCTCGGTCTCCTCCAACAAAGTCATCGAAGAAGCGTCGGACAGGCGCGAACTCGCCCGAGTGCTCACCGCTGACATCATCCCGGCCACCTCTTCCTCGGCCCGCAACCTCAGCTCCTCTCTCTTGGCCTCGTTCAAGGCCCTCTTTTGCCTCTGCCAGGCCAACGTATTCTCCAGTGGTGGAGGGTCTTCCTCTCCCCCTGCTCGCAGCCGTCTTGGTCTTAGGTCGGCCTATCTCCTCGTCAGAGGACCCTGACTGGCCGCTGGTCTTATGCGGTCTCTTCCGCGTATCTTTTTTTGAACCGGGACACGCCGCTCCCTATCGAACTAACGGAGATGAAGCTACCTTCCCCGTCGGAGTCCTTCCCGGAACCAGCCCAGAATCGTCCGGAAGAGGACGTGGGACTTAGTCTACTAAGTGCGCTTTCCCCCAACTCTACCCGGGTCAGCACAACTTGCGGCTGTTTCGCCGCAACCTCCTCTACTCTTTCTGCAGTCGCAACACGCGAACCGCCACTCCTCAATGACCGAACGCCAGTCACTGGCGCAACCTCTTCTCCGCCCATCGCAGGCACTACGTCTTCTTCGCCCGTCACAGGCACAACGTCTTTGGGTTTTGATTTTTGAATAGAATTATGCATATTGAATCCCACGAGTATGGGGGAAGGGTGGGTCCGTCCGCACAGTGCCCCCTGTCTGCGGATAAGCCAAAACGTAACCCGCTAAGAGTTTCGGCCGGTACTCTTGCGGGGGTAGCAGTAGCGACCGATCTACCCATCGGCCACGCATCCCCTCGCGCTGCTCCGCCACTTGGGATTGGGGTGATTTTTTATAGAGGTTTTCTTCCTCGCAGCCCGGGCGGTTAAGCCAAGGCTATCGGTCCCAGTAACCGGCCGCTAGACATGGCAACGACACCGGGTCCCGGGATTACGATTTGAGAGGGGCGTTGCACGAAGTGCTAGCCGGGCTGCGCAGTTAAGCGCCCGCCGGGCTCGCCCCACCTCCGCGCTTTTCTGTCAGGGTGTGCTCCCTTAGGCCGTGGGGTTAACAAACCCCTAAAGGCACGCCCATGCCTACTGGTTTTGGTCCGCGCCGGTCAAGACCGGTACCACCAATGTGGTGGCATTCCCCTATCCGCCACCCGGGGGACGCGCCTAGTAGCAGTCCAGCAACTGCCCTGAGAACCTAACCTAACCTAACCTAACCTAACCTAACCTAACCTAACCTAACCTAACCTAACCTAACCTAACCTAACCTAACCTTTTTTTTTTTTTTTTTTTTTTAAGTCAGGAAACCCTGTTGCCGGGTACCCGCCGCCTGGGGAGAGAACGACGGGTTATGTGGGGCTCCTGCCGCGCAAAAAGGTGGTAAACGCACGGCAGCCTACCCACTAAAACCTGACTGTGTCCACCGTACTCGCCTTGGTGTCGGGGCCACGGGAACCGGATAATCATCCGCGAACCCCGACGGCGATTGCCTTTCGGCACGTCTCGGTGTCGGAGGGCGGGAGCAGCGCCCTCAACGACGACGTCTGGAGTAGCGCGCGGGGGACACCGCGCGCGCCTACTCGGGCCAGGTGATTAGGCGGCAGACTTCCCCAAGTCTACCGCCCTCTGGCTGGTGTTAGGGGGGGAGGCGGCGATCGTGGGCCGCTCTCCGGCGCCCGGTCCTTTTGCGGCGGATAACGAGATCGGAAGTCGCCTCCCTTTCTCTCTCCGCCGCCTCCTTCCGCGACATCACGTCCTCGCAGAAGGATAGGACGGCAGCCCATGACCTTTCGCTACCGACCATGGGAGGAAACCACAGCCGGCAACGTCAAGTCAGCCCCCACAACACTTCGGAGCTCCTCACGCTCCGATTCCCAGGCCGGGCACTCTTCGAGTACGTGCTGGGCCGACTCGTCAACACAGCCGTGGCAGTGGTGGCAGCGTGGATCCGGCTCTCTTCCGGCGACGCGGCACAGGTATCCGCCGAAGCACCCGTGCCCTGTGAGAACTGCGTCAGCCGAAAGGTGAGAACGCCGTGACGTCTCGCCAACCACTGCCTGAGGACGGGGCGAACTGCGTCGATAGTTCTCCGGCCAGCCGCACGTGCTCCAACCTAGTGAGCCACTCCTCGATTGCGGCATCCCGCACTTCACTCTCGTGCGGTGCTGGCCCGAGGTCCCCGGACGCAAGGCCTCGACCGCCGACAATAGGTCGACGCCAAGGAAAGCGCATCCAGGTCCCAGGGTGTACTGCAGCCAGCACGCACGCCACATCGCCGAGATGGTCCGGTAACCCTTATAGCTCTCGTCGCCATAACTCGTTGCGACTGCCGTAAGACAGCCACATTCTCGCGACAGAAGCATCTGCCCATACCGGGGCACCGTATAGCGCCATGGACCGCAGGACTCCAAGATATAGGCGCCTGCTGGCGCAATTCGGTCCACTGACGTTCGGCAGCAATCTGCTGAGTGCACCCGCCGTCTTCGCCAACTTCGGTGCAAGGGCTTTGAAGTGGGCCCGAAAGTTCCACCGGCCGTCGAGCACGAGTCCTAGGTACTTCATCGTGCTCGACAAGCCGATGCGGACTCCGCCGACCGTGATGTGGGTGTCCGGTGGAGGTGCTCTTCTAGGGCCATGGAAACAGATCGCCTCCGATTTCCCGAGAGCAACCTCCAATCCCAACCTCCGAACCTAACCTAACCTAACCTAACCTAACCTAACCTAACCTAACCTAACCTAACCTAACCTAACCTAACCTTTTTTTTTTTTTTTTTTTTTTTTTTTTTTTTTTTTTTTTTTTTTTTTTTTTTTTTTTTTTTTTTTTTTTGTCGGGAAATGCATTTACGCATGCCACCTGATAAACCCCCCCTCCCCCCCCAGGTGGTTATGTGGGGCTCACCGGCTAGAAGAGCCGGTACTACCCACTAAAAACCCGACATTCCCCTCCCCTCCGCCTTAATGGGACGCCGCAGGATCGCTCGCGCATAACTACTACGGCGCCCCGGCGGCAGGTCTGCCCATGGCTGACCACCATACCGATGAGGCTGCTCCACAGTCAACTCTGCTACACCAGAGAGGTACCCGGAGCAGCCCCATCAAAACCAACCTCCGCCCACCGAAGTGGGCCACCTCCAATCGGCTGCAGAGGACAGGGAGAGCGGCAACGACACACCGACACTCCTCTTCCTCTGCAGCCCCACCGCGTCCACCATCTAACGGTGGTGGCCCCGCTAGGCCGCGGGAGATAGGGACGAGCGGCGCATCGCCATACCGACACTCCTCTTCCCCCGCGGCCCCCCTACCGTCGGCCCACCTCCGGACCAAGATGGCTGCCGACAACCACGCCAGACGCAGGACCACCGAAATGGCCCCGCTCCAGCCGCCGCACCGACGGGCTAGCCCCGGCAGCACGGCCCGCGCAGCGCCTCCTACCGCAAAACGGCCGGAGACACCGCGCTACCTCCAAGGAGGAGACGGCGCCCTCCTGACACCGCTCCCCCTGCCCCTCCTGGCTGTTGGTCCGCGCCGGATTGCTCCGGTACCACAAGCTCCTGTCTGGGGGAACAGTCGCGAGTGGCATTCCCCTATCCGCCACCCGGGGGACGCGCCCGGTAGCAGTCAGCCTCTGCCCCGGGAACCTAACCTAACCTTTTTTTTTTTTTTTTTTTTTTTTTGTTGTCGCTGGGGAAACCCATCATGGGGACCCTACCGGCCGTCAATGGGTAGGGTACTGTGAGACTCCTACTCACTAAAACCCACAGCGGAACCCGTCGCCGCAGTGCAATGGGGTGTGTAGGATCGCTTGCGCATTCACTACAACACCCCTGCGGACGGCCCGTACCCCGCGGGCCTGCCTCGCCTAAACCGGAATGCCCTCGATTCACAGGGCATTCCGACCGCCCCGATGACGTGCAGGGGAGTCAACGAGAGACCCCCCCGCAGTAGCTCCTCTAGGGTGGCGGGAGAAGATGGGCGTACCGACGCCTCCTCTCCCCCAGCCGACGGCGACGAAGAGGGTCTGCTAAGGCGTTAGCCTCGCGTTCCCTCTCCGCCGTCTCCTTCAGTGAGATGACGGCCTCGCTGAAGGAGACCATCGCCGACCAGGACCTCTCGTCGCGCAGCATGGCCCCCACCACGCTTCGCAACGACAGGTCTCCACCCACTACCGCCATCAGGGCATGGCGCTGGGGAGCCCAAGCGGCGCATACCGCGAGGGTGTGGTGCGAGGTGTCCTCGGACGCACCACACTCGTGGCATACGGGCAACGGTTCCCGACGCGCAACTTGACACAGATACTTACCAAAGCACCCGTGCCCGGTAAGCATCTGCGTCAACCTGAACGTCAGGACGCCGTGTGGCCGCCTGACCCAGCGAGACAGGAACGGACGAACCGCCCCCACCGTCGCCGAGCCAGCCGCTGGAGTCCCCAGATCTTCCCACCAGCGCCGGATCAGTGCCTCGTCAGCTAGGCGCCTGATCCGAGCGACTCCCTCCCGCGCTGGACGTTCCCCTCGAGCCCGCTCACTCGCCCGAAACTGGTACACTTCGGCGAGCACCTCCGCCTGGAGTTCCCAGGGCGGATCGCCCGCCAGAAGTGTCGCCGCCGTGAATGACACCGTACGGTATCCCCGCACCGCCCTCACCGCCAGGACCCGTTGCGCCTTGCGCAGTTGGGCCCTGTTCGGTGCGGAGAGGGCGTCAATCCACACGGGGGCACCGTACAGTGCCATGGACCTCACGATGCCGGCATAGAGCCGCCGGCAGTGAGATCCAGGGCCCCCGACATTCGGCAGAAGTCTGCCGAGGGCCGAGGCGGCGCCAATCAGTCTCGGGGTGAGCTGGGCGAAATGGACACGAAACGTCCAGCGTCCGTCCAGGGTCAGGCCCAGATATTTCATCTGGGCCCGTACCTCCACCATCCTACCCTGGACCCGCAGACAGGCGTTGCGGGGGGCACCCCTGCGTGGGCCATGAAAAAGGAGGGCCTCCGTTTTGGAGACGGAGACCCTCAGGCCCAGCAACCCAATCCGGTCGACGACCAAGTTGGTGCCGACTGTGGCCAAGCGTGCCGCTTCTTCGTAGGAACGCCCCCGGGCTGTGACGAGGGTGTCATCGGCGTAGGCGATGACACCTAGCCCGGGGAGAAGCGGACAACGCAGGAGCCAGTCATAGCCGAGGTTCCACAGTACCGGGCCCAAAACGGCCCCTTGTGGAACCCCGCAGTCGACACGTCGCCGACCGACCACCCCATCTGCCCCCGTCCACACGACCTGTCTGTCGCGGAGGTACGCGTCCAACACCCGCCGGAGATAGAGAGGCACCTCATGGTACCGAAGTGCCTCTCGTAGCGTCTCAAACGGCAGGGTGTTGAAGGCGTTGGCCACGTCCAACGAGACGGCTAACAGCACGTCTCCCTCCTCCACCGCGGCCAAGGACCGAACCTTCAGGGCGTTCAGGGCGTCCACGGTCGACCGACCCGCCCTGAACCCGAACTGAGCCTCTGAAAGGCCCGGCCCCACCTCCTCGAGATGCTGAGTAAGACGGGCAACGAGAATTCTCTCGAAGAGCTTGCCCATCTCACTCAGCATCACGATCGGCCTGTATGCCGAAGGGGAGTCCAGAGGACGACCCTCCTTGGGCAACAGGCACAACATCCCCTCCTTCCAGATCTTCGGGAACTGTCCAACACGGAGACACGCGTTGAAGAGGTCCCGAAGATCCCCTCCCAGGTATTCCAGGGCGATGCACAGAACTCGCCCCGGAATACCATCCGGTCCCGGCGCCGTTCTTCTGGCCCGCAGTTTATCGCGGGCCAGTTCCATCTCCCCCTCGGTGATTGGGGGGAATTCGTCGACTCCCTCATGGCGTGAGGGAGGACACATCACCGGGGGGACGTGCCCGGAGGGCTCCGGGAACAGGCCTCCCACCAGTTGCAGGAGGACGTCGGGCGGCGTGGTCTCCGTGATCGGGGCGCCATGCGCGCGGAGCTTGTTCCGCGCGCTGATATATGGGCGCCCCCACGGATCCCGATCCAGGCCCGCCAGCATTTCCTGGCGGGCCGCCGCCTTGGCCTGGCTGATGGCGAGCTGCAGGGCCTTTTTTGCTGACCGATAGGTCACCCGCAGCTCGCTCTCCAGGACAGGATCCAGGCCATTCCTCCTGCGACACCTGACATAAGCCCTCCTGTGTCTATTGCAGGTCGCCCGAAGTTCAGCGATCTCGGGCGACCACCAATAGACACTTCGACGACGCCGGTCAAACCGCCTCACACGCGGCATGGCCGTATCGCACACCCTTGTAAGGGCGTCGCGAATACGGCCAGCCAGTTCCTCCACGTCGGAACTGGCGCCCACCACACTCCCCTGGGAGCTCCAAGCTTCGACGATGGCCGCCTCCCTGGCCAGCTCTGTGTCAAGCCGGCCTAGGGCCCACCTCGGGAACGCTCGAGAGGGCCCCCTTGGGCGGTCCATCGGCACCGGACGGGTGGAGACCTCAAATCGGACGTAATTGTGGTCCGACAGGGTCTCCACCTCCTCCTCTACCCTCCAGTTGATCACGTTGCGTGCGACGGCGGGGGTGGCGAACGTTAGGTCCACCACGGACCCCCCCTGCTGCCGCACGCACGTGAACGCCGTCCCCACATTGAGTAGGGACAGACCGGAGAGTAGGGCCCACGTCTGAACCGCTCGCCCTCGAGCGTCCGACGTGGGATTCCCCCAGGCCAAGGACTTGGCATTGAAGTCGCCGAGGACGATAGTGGGCCTCGGCGACTGCCTGCAGACCGCAGCGCGGACGGAGTCAAGGAAAACCTCGAACTCCGCCAGGCTGCGGTTGGGGGAGAAGTACACCGCAACGATGGCGTACTCTCCCCACCCTGCCACGACGAGTCCTTGGCCCCTCTCGATTGCCGAGAGACGGGGGCCGGTGCTGCTCCCAGACACTATTGCCACGGAACCCTCTAGGTCCCCCACCCAGTTCGGCTGGTGAGGGACAAAATAGGGCTCGCAGGCCGCCGCCAGGTCTATCTCCCACTCGGCCATGGACTGCAGGAAAAGGTCCTGCGCTCCGGCCGAGTGGTTCAAATTCCCCTGGAGGAAGCGCTGGTGTCCGACCATTATGAGGACATGCGCGCTTCCTCCCCAGCCTGGCGGCTACTCACACCGGGGGCGGCCCTGGTCCGTTGGGCCGTCTTCCCCTTCGTAACAGGCGGGTGGCAGTCGCCCCCGCCCATTATGTGCCCCGAGGGGCGCCCCGCATCCGCGCACACGGCGCAGCGCACAGTCTTTGCGCTGCACTCCGCGGACTGGTGCCCCTCGCCGCCGCAGCGGTAGCACAGGCGGCCCCTCTCCGTCCTGGACGGGCACACAGGCCAAGTGTGGCCGATCCCCATGCACCTGAAGCAGCGCAATGGGCGCTGCTCCAGGACCTCCACCTTGGCCGAGCTCCATCCGACGAGGAGCCTGCCGGCGTCGACCACAACTTTAGCGGCCGTGGTAGGGCACCGCACCACGACCGAGCCCACACCACCCCGCCCCGTGCGGATCTCTCCAACCTTAATGTTGGCCACGGGGCAGTTGGCCGCCCTTGCGACCGCCGCAGCCACCTTTTCCTTCGTGGCCGAGTCGTCGAGACCGTCCACTCTGAGATCGGCCATCTTTGCAGGGCGCGCGACGGTCGCCAGCCCGTCCAAAACCTGGCGGAGTTTCTCCGCCAGCCTGTCTGCCACCTCCGGAGCCACGGATGCAGGAAGCTCAAGGAGCCGAGCCCCTGTCGCCGCCACCCTCACAGAGAGGCCCCCCGTGATGCCCAACTCCCGCAGGTCCACACTCTGCTGGGCCCTCTCCAGGACCCTCGCATAGGAGACGCCCTTCGCGGCGGCCTCCTGAGGGACCGTAATGATGACCGCAGCGGTGCGCGGCTGTGCGGGAACCTTCGGCTTCTGTTGAGCCTGAGGAGCCTTCGGGGCCTTCGGTGCCACTGGTGCGGTGGCTGGAGCGGGAGGGGCCGTCTTCTTCCCCTTGCCCTTCCCCTTTCTCACCACGGTGGCCCAGGTATCCTCTTGCGGGGCAGCGGGGCGACTCGGCCCGGCCACCGGCAGAGGAGCTGGTGCAGCCGCTGGTACCGGCGTAGGTGGCCGCGCAGGTGCCGCAGCCTTGCCCTTGCCCTTCCCCTTGCCCTTGGCGCTGCGCGCCGCCGAGCCCTGACCAGCCACTGCCGCAGCCGGCGCTGGCGTTTGTCTCGGGGGCGAGGATCTTGGGGCAGGACTTGGAGGAGCCACTGGCGCAACCGCCTCACGGCGCCTGTCCGCCGCAAGTGGGGGACGCATTGTCTTTGCCGGGAGAAGGCGCTCCTCAATCCCGGCAAAGCGGGCGTCTATCAACGTCCCCACCGAGGCGACAATGGAGGCGCGTATCTCCTCCAGCCAGTCCCCCGCGAAGGTGTCCGAGGGACCGGCCTTGGACGCTGACAGCTCCTTCCTAATCTCGCAGAATTCTCTGCGATGCGCCTTCAGTTCCGCCCTCAGAGCCTCCGTTTCGCGGCGGAGGCGCGCATTGTCCTTTTGGAGGTGCTGAACCTCCTCCGCCACCGTGCGCCCCGCCAGCGCTTCCACCACCTTTTGCAGCGTGGCGGCAGACTCCTTCAACATCTTCTGCATAGTGCCCTTCAAATTTCCAGATTTCTGGGCCACTTCGTACACTGCCGCCACGCTGCTGCTGGCGAGCACCCTCAACTCATCGGCCGTCATCTCGGCCGGATCTCTCGGAGCCGGCGCCTCAGACGCCGACACCTCCGAGTCGCTGCGCACGTCTGCGCTAGTCTTTTTGTAGGTCCGCTGGTTGAGACGTCTCTCGAATTCCACCTCGCGGTCCTCTTCCTCCAGCTCCTTAAGCTCGCGGCGCGCGCGAGCGACCCCCGAGCCTCCAGCACTACCGGCCCCCTTCTGGGACCCCTTACGGGCCTTTACAACCCTGGCGCCAACGGTCATCTCCGTTTCCGTTTCAGATCCGGAGGATGATATCGTTAGTGGCGGTAACGGGTGGGTCCGCTTTCGCCCCACAGACGAATCCGTCTCCGCACCCTCAGACGTGTCTGAGTCCATCACTCAGACAGTCCAAAACCCCCAAACACAAAGAAAAACAAACACAATATCGACAAAATCCAAAACACGAGTAAGAATCAAAAATCCAGAAAAACAAGCCAAAAATCCAAACAAATGAGCATCAAACAAATCCAGTAAACATAAACAGTCGCAAAGTAATCAAGAACATCCAAAACAATCGCAGTAAGGTCAACCTCAACCTAACCTAACCTAACCTAACCTAACCTTTTTTTTTTTTTTTTTTTTTTTTTTTTTTTTTTTTTTTTTTTTTTTTTTTTTTTTTTTTTTTTTTTTTTTTTTTTTTTTTTTTTTTTTTTTTTTTTTTGTTGACGCTGGGGAAACCCATCATGGGGACCCTACCGGCCGTCAATGGGTAGGGTACTGTGAGACTCCTACTCACTAAAACCCACAGCGGAACCCGTCGCCGCAGTGCAATGGGGTGCGTAGGATCGCTTGCGCATTCACTACAACACCCCTGCGGACAGCCCGTACCCCGCGGGCCTGCCTCGCCTAAACCGGAATGCCCTCGATTCACAGGGCATTCCGACCGCCCCGATGACGTGCAGGGGAGTCAACGAGAGACCCCCCCGCAGTAGCTCCTCTAGGGTGGCGGGAGAAGATGGGCGTACCGACGCCTCCTCTCCCCCAGCCGACGGCGACGAAGAGGGTCTGCTAAGGCGTTAGCCTCGCGTTCCCTCTCCGCCGTCTCCTTCAGTGAGATGACGGCCTCGCTGAAGGAGACCATCGCCGACCAGGACCTCTCGTCGCGTAGCATGGCCCTCACCACGCTTCGCAACGACAGGTCTCCACCCACTACCGCCATCAGGGCATGGCGCTGGGGAGCCCAAGCGGCGCATACCGCGAGGGTGTGGTGCGAGGTGTCCTCGGACGCACCACACTCGTGGCATACGGGCAACGGTTCCCGACGCGCAACTTGACACAGATACTTACCAAAGCACCCGTGCCCGGTAAGCATCTGGGGTCAACCTGAACGTCAGGACGCCGTGTGGCCGCCTGACCCAGCGAGACAGGAACGGACGAACCGCCCCCACCGTCGCCGAGCCAGCCGCTGGAGTCCCCAGGTCTTCCCACCAGCGCCGGATCAGTGCCTCGTCAGCTAGGCGCCTGATCCGAGCGACTCCCTCCCGCGCTGGACGTTCCCCTCGAGCCCGCTCACTCGCCCGAAACTGGTACACTTCGGCGAGCACCTCCGCCTGGAGTTCCCAGGGCGGATCGCCCGCCAGAAGTGTCGCCGCCGTAAATGACACCGTACGGTATCCCCGCACCGCCCTCACCGCCAGGACCCGTTGCGCCTTGCGCAGTTGGGCCCTGTTCGGTGCGGAGAGGGCGTCGATCCACACGGGGGCACCGTACAGTGCCATGGACCTCACGATGCCGGCATAGAGCCGCCGGCAGTGAGATCCAGGGCCCCCGACATTCGGCAGAAGTCTGCCGAGGGCCGAGGCGGCGCCGATCAGTCTCGGGGTGAGCTGGGCGAAATGGACACGAAACGTCCAGCGTCCGTCCAGGGTCAGGCCCAGGTATTTCATCTGGGCCCGTACCTCCACCATCCTACCCTGGACCCGCAGACAGGCGTTGCGGGGGGCACCCCTGCGTGGGCCATGAAAAAGGAGGGCCTCCGTTTTGGAGACGGAGACCCTCAGGCCCAGCAACCCTATACGGTCGACGACTAGGTTGGTGCCGACTGTGGCCAAGCGTGCCGCTTCCTCGTAAGAGCGCCCCCGGGCTGTGACGAGGGTGTCATCAGCATAAGCGATGACACCGAGCCCGGGGAGAAGCGGACAACGCAGGAGCCAGTCATACCCGAGGTTCCACAGTACCGGGCCCAAAACGGCCCCTTGTGGAACCCCGCAGTCGACACGTCGCCGACCGACCACCCCATCTGCCCCCATCCACACGACCTGCCTGTCGCGGAGGTACGCGTCCAACACCCGCCGGAGATAGAGAGGCACCTCATGGTACCGAAGTGCCTCTCGTAGCGTCTCAAACGGCAGGGTGTTGAAGGCGTTGGCCACATCCAATGAGACGGCTAAAAGCACGTCTCCCTCCTCCACCGCGGCCAAGGACCGAACCTTCAGGGCGTTCAGGGCGTCCACGGTCGACCGACCCGCCCTGAACCCGAACTGAGCCTCTGAAAGGCCCGGCCCCACCTCCTCGAGATGCTGAGTAAGACGGGCAACGAGAATTCTCTCGAAGAGTTTGCCCATCTCACTCAGCATCACGATCGGCCTGTATGCCGAAGGGGAGTCCAGAGGACGACCCTCCTTGGGCAACAGGCACAACAACCCCTCCTTCCAGATCTTCGGGAACTGTCCAACGCGAAGACATGCGTTGAAGAGGTCCCGAAGATCCCCTCCCAGGTATTCCAGGGCGATGCACAGAACTCGCCCCGGAATACCATCCGTTCCCGGAGCCGTCCTCCTGGCCCGCAGCTTGTCTCGGGCCAGGTCCATCTCCCCCTCGGTGATTGGGGGGAATTCCTCAACTCCCACAGAGCGTGTGGGAGGAGCCATCACCGGGGGGACGTGCCCAGACGACTCCGGGAACAACCCTCCGATCAGTCGCAGGAGGACCTCGGGCGGCGTGGTCTCCGTGACCGGGGCGCCGTGCGCGCGGAGCTTGTTCCGCGCGCTGACGTAAGGGCGCCCCCACGGATCCCGATCCAGGCCCGCCAGCATTTCCTGGCGGGCCGCCGCCTTGGCCTGGCTGATGGCGAGCTGCAGGGCCTTTTTGGCTGACCTATAGGCCGCCCGCAGCTCGCTTTCCAACACCGGGTCCAGGCCATTCCTCCTGCGACACCGGACAAATCTCCTCCTATGCCAATTGCAGGTCGCCCGAAGCTGTGCGATTTCGGGCGACCACCAATAAACGCTCCGGCGACGCCGGTCGAGCCGCCTTATCCGCGGCATGGCCGCATTGCACACCCTCGTAAGGGCGTCGCGCATGCGGCCAGCCAGCTCCTCAACATTGGAGCTGGCGCCCACCACACTCCCCTGGGAGCACCATGCCTCTACGATGGCCGCCTCCTTGGCCAGCTCAGTATCGAGCCGGCCCAGGGCCCATCTCGGAAACGCTCGAGAGGGCCCCCTTGGGCGGTCCACCGGCACCGGACGGGTGGAGATCTCAAATCGGATATAATTATGATCCGACAGAGTCTCCACCTCCTCCTCTACCCTCCAGTTGATCACCCTGCGTGCGACGGCGGGGGTGGCGAACGTTAGGTCCACCACGGACCCCCCCTGCTGTCGCACGCACGTGAACGCTGTCCCCACATTGAGCAGGGACAGACCGGAGAGTAGGGCCCACGTCTGGACGGCTCGCCCTCGAGCGTCCGACGTGGGATTCCCCCAGGCCAAGGACTTGGCATTGAAGTCGCCGAGGACGATAGTGGGCCTCGGCGACTGCCTGCAAACCGCAGCACGGACGGAGTCGAGGAAGATCTCGAACTCCGCCAGACTGCGGTTGGGGGAGAAGTACACCGCAACGATGGCGTACTCTCCCCACCCTGCCACGACAAGTCCTTGGCCCCTCTCGATTGCCGAGAGACGGGGGCCGGTGCTGCTCCCAGACACTATGGCCACGGAGCCCTCTAAGTCCCCCACCCAGTTCGGTTGGTGAGGAACAAAGTAGGGCTCACAGGCCACCGCCAGACCTATCTCCCACTCGGCCATGGACTGCAGGAAAAGGTCCTGCGCTCCGGCCGAGTGGTTAACATTCCCTTGGAGGAAGCGAGTGTGTGTCCGTCCATTAAGATGACATCACTGCTTCCTCAGCCTGGCGGCTTCCGGCACTAGAGACGGCTCCGGTCCGTGGAGCCATCTTGCCTTTCGCGATGGGTGGGTTGCAATCGCGCCCACCCATCATATGCCCAGAGGGGCGCCCAGCGTCCGCGCAGACCGCACAGCGGACTGTCTTCGCGGTGCAAGCAGCAGACTGGTGCTCGTCGCTGCCGCACCGGAAGCACAGGCGCCCCCGCTCCACCCTCGATGGGCACCGAGGTAGGGTGTGCCCAAGACCCATGCACCTGAAGCAGCGAAGTGGTCGCTGCTCCAGCACCTCGACCTTGGCCGACGACCATCCGACCAGAAGTCGGCTTGCGTCGGCCACCTTCTTGGCTGCCGTAACTGGGCACCTTACGACAGCCGTGCCCATCCCCGCCTTTCCGGTATGCACCCGGCTCACCCAGACGGCCTCGGTTGAGCAGCCGCCTGCCCTCGCGACCGCCTCGGCCACCGCCTCCTTGGTGACCGAGTCGTCGAGGCCCCACACCCTCAGCTCTCCCGTTTTGGTGGGGCGCGCAATAGTCGCCACCCCGTCCAAAACCTGGCGGAGCTTCTCCGCCAGCCTGTCCGCAACCTCCGGTGGCACCGAGGCTTCGAGCTCCAGCAACCGCGCCCCGTTGCCGCAACCCTGACCGTCAGTCCCCCCGTGACTCCTAACTGGGCCAGGTCAACGCCCTGCCGCGCACGCTCCAGCAGCTTGGCGTAGGTGACGCCTTTAGCCGCCGCCTCCTGCTGGAGCGTTATAATAACCGCCGCTGTACGCGGCGGGGCCGAAACCTTGGGCTTAGCCGGCGCCGAAGGGGCCTTTCGCGCCACGGCGCATTTGGGCCCGAGGAGGCCTTTGGCGCCGACTTTGCGCCAGCTGGGGTAGCCGGGGCCGCAGGGGGGGAGGACTTCTTCCCCTTTCCCTTGCCCTTGCGGACCACTGTCGCCCACGTATCATCCCCGGCAGTGCTCGGTCCCGCCACAGGGGCCGGAGTAGCTGGTCCCGCCACAGGAGCTGCTGGCGCCGGCTGCGACCTAGGGCGCACCGGGGCTACCGTCCCTTCCACATTGGGCTGACGCCTGCGCGTCGCCGAGCCCTCACCCGCCACAACCGCTACCGGCGCTGGCGTGCTCTGAGGCGCTCTCGGCGTAGGCGTCGGCGCCGCAGCCTCCTTCCTTCTATCCGCTGCCAGAGGCGGACGATGCGACCTAGCTGGCAGCAGCCGCTCCTCAATTCCCGCCAGTTTGGCGTCAATAAGGGCCCCCACCGAGGAAATGAGGGAGGCCCTTAACTCCTCCAAAGCATCCCCCTGGAGTGAGGAGGACGGAGCACTCGCCTTCAGCTCCGAGAACTGCCTTCGGTGCGCCTTCACCTCCGCCTTGAGGCTCTCCACTTCCCGGCGCAGCCTCTCGTTGTCTGCCGCAACCTTCCTCGTTTCCTCATTCGAGGAGCGAGCCGCAAGGGTGTCTACTATACCCGTCAATGCCTCAGCGGCAAGTTTCAGGCGACGGACATACTCGCCTTTCAAATTGCCAGAGGTCCTGGCGACATGGAAGATCTCCGTCACATTGCGACCAGCCTCAGCCCGCAGGCTCTGCACATCCCTTGCGGTGTTATCCTCCTCCCGGCTCTCAGTGGCAGACAGGTCTGAGCCAAACTCAAAGACCGCTTTGTCTGCCGTACCCGTCTTTTTCTTGCGAAAAGCGCGCGCCTCAAGCGCGCGCTCAAATTCGGCCTCCCTGGCCTCGGCTTCCTTCTTGCGCAGGTCCGCGCGTGCGCGGGTGATACCCGTGCCACTTCCTGACCCAATGGGCCTCCCCCTTCGCGCCTTATTGGCCTTCGCTCGGACTCGCTCGTCAGTCTCCGTTTCCGAGCCTGTAGAGCCCGCTAACGGAGGACGAGCAGCCGTTCTCTTGCGCCCAATGGACGCATCTGTGTCCGCGCTGGCGTCTGAGTCAGCCATGACTCATTCGCCAACCGCACACACACAACACACTCCCAAACAACACAACAAACGTCGCCAAAACGACAAAAATCCAATCCAAGTGCAAAAATCCAAAATCCGTGAGAAAAGCCAAAAGTCAAAACATGTATTGCAGAAATCAAAGTCCGGTAGTCAAATCCAATCGATAAATATCCAAAACACTCAACAACAAACCCGTAATCGCAAGATGAAAAAGTTTTTTTCAACCTAACCTCAACCTAACCTAACCTTTTTTTTTTTTTTTTTTTTTTTTTTTTGTCGGGAAATGCATTTACGCATGCCACCTGATAAACCCCCCCTCCCCCCCCAGGTGGTTATGTGGGGCTCACCGGCTAGAAGAGCCGGTACTACCCACTAAAACCCGACATTCCCCTCCCCTCCGCCTTAATGGGACGCCGCAGGATCGCTCGCGCATAACTACTACGGCGCCCCGGCGGCAGGTCTGCCAATGGCTGACCACCATACCGATGAGGCTGCTCCACAGTCAACTCTGCTACACCAGAGAGGTACCCGGAGCAGCCCCATCAAATCCAACCTCCGCCCACCGAAGTAGGCCACCTCCAATCGGCTGCAGAGGACAGGGAGAGCGGCAACGACACACCGACACTCCTCTTCCTCTGCAGCCCCACCGCGTCCACCATCTAACGGTGGTGGCCCCGCTAGGCCGCGGGAGACAGGGACGAGCGGCGCATCGCCATACCGACACTCCTCTTCCCCCGCGGCCCCCCTACCGTCGGCCCACCTCCGGACCAAGATGGCTGCCGACAACCACGCCAGACGCAGGACCACCGAAATGGCCCCGCTCCAGCCGCCGCACCGACGGGCTAGCCCCGGCAGCACGGCCCGCGCAGCGCCTCCTACCGCAAAACGGCCGGAGACACCGCGCTACCTCCAAGGAGGAGACGGCGCCCTCCTGACACCGCTCCCCCTGCCCCTCCTGGCTGTTGGTCCGCGCCGGATTGCTCCGGTACCACAAGCTCCTGTCTGGGGGAACAGTCGCGAGTGGCATTCCCCTATCCGCCACCCGGGGGACGCGCCCGGTAGCAGTCAGCCTCTGCCCCGGGAACCTAACCTAACCTAACCTAACCTAACCTAACCTAACCTAACCTAACCTAACCTAACCTAACCTAACCTAACCTAACCTAACCTAACCTAACCTAACCTAACCTAACCTAACCTAACCTAACCTAACCAAACCTAACCCAAACCTAACCCAAACCTAACCCAAACCTAACCCAAACCTAACCCAAACCTAACCCAAACCTAACGTTTCGGAATGTTAGGTTTCGTTTCGGGAAGTTGGGTTTCCGTAAGTTAGGTTTCGGGAAGTAAGGTTTCCGTAAGTTAGGTTTCCGAAAGTTAGGTTTCGGGAAGTTAGGTTTCGGGGAGTTAGGTTTCCAAAAATTAGTTATCCGAAAGGTAGTTTTCCGAAAGTTAGGATTCCAAAAGTTAGGTCGCCGAAAGTTAGGTTTCTGTAAGTTAGGTTTCGGGAAGTTAGGTTTCTGAATGTTAGGTTTCCAAAAGTTAGGTTACCGAAAGTTAGGTTTCGGGAAGTTAGGTTTCGGAAAGTTAGGTTTCCGTAAGTTAGGTTTCGGGAAGTTAGGTTTCGGAAAGTTATCCGAAAGTAAGTTAGGTTATCGAAAGTTAGGTTTCGGGAAGTTAGGTTTCGGAAAGTTAGGTTTCGGGAAGTTAGGTTTCCGTAAGTTAGGTTTCCGAAAGTTAGGTTTCGGGGAGTTAGGTTTCCAAAAGTTAGTTATCCGAAAGGTAGTTTTCCGAAAGTTAGGATTCCAAAAGTTAGGTCGCCGAAAGTTAGGTTTCTGTAAGTTAGGTTTCGGGAAGTTAGGTTTCTGAATGTTAGGTTTCCAAAAGTTAGGTTACCGAAAGTTAGGTTTCGGGAAGTTAGGTTTCGGAAAGTTAGGTTTCCGTAAGTAAGGTTTCGGGGAGTTAGGTTTCGGAAAGTTATCCGAAAGTTATCCGAAAGTAAGTTAGGTTATCGAAAGTTAGGTTTCGGGAAGTTAGGTTTCGGAAAGTTAGGTTTCCGTAAGTTAGGTTTCGGGAAGTTAGGTTTCCGTAAGTTAGGTTTCCGAAAGTTAGGTTTCGGGAAGTTAGGTTTCGGGGAGTTAGGTTTCCAAAAGTTAGTTATCCGAAAGGTAGTTTTCCGAAAGTTAGGATTCCAAAAGTTAGGTCGCCGAAAGTTAGGTTTCTGTAAGTTAGGTTTCGGGAAGTTAGGTTTCGGAAAGTTAGGTTTCCGAAAATTTAGGTTTCCGTAAGTTAGATTTCGGGAAGTTAGGTTTCCAAAAGTTAGTTATCCGAAAGGTAGTTTTCCGTAAGTTAGGTTTCCGTAAGTTAGGTTTTGGGAAGTTAGGTTTCCAAAAGTTAGGTTTCGGAAAGTTAGGTTTCGGGAAGTTAGGTTTCGGAATGTTAGGTTTCCAAAAGTTAGGTTTCCGAAAGTTAGGTTTCGGGAAGTTAGGTTTCGGAATGTTAGGTTTCCAAAAGTTAGGTTTCCGAAAGTTAGGTTTCGGAAAGTTAGGTTTCCATAAGTTAGGTTTCCGAAAGTTAGGTTTCGGGAAGTTAGGTTTCCATAAGTTAGGTTTCAGTTAGTTCGCCGAAAGTTAGGATTCTGAAAGATGAGTTTCCGTAAGTTAGGTTTCCGAAAGATGGGTTTCCGTAAGCTAGGTTTCCGAAAGTTAACTATCCGAAAGGTAGGTTTCAGTAAGTTAGGTTTTGGAAAGTTAGGTTTCCGTAATTTAATAATTAGCCGTTATTCAGCATGAGAACACCTTATATGAGAACAGTTTTAGTAGTTTATAAGTAATACATTGTCTATTTTATATCCCGTGGTGTTTGTTGTTCTTAGAAAAGGTCTTTAAAAAAAAAAAAAAAAAACTTTTTTTTTTTTTTTTTTTCTTTAATTGATTTTCTATAGTCATTTGCTCCTCAAGCACTTTCTCCAGGCCCTAGGGTTCTAGATTTTAATATATTTTTTTTTTTTTTTTTTTTATATTTAAATTAATTTCATCAACTATTTTTTTTTTTTTTTTTTTCCATATTTGTTATTTCGGGTTTTTGTATTTTAATATCATCTTGAATTTTTTTTTTTTTTTTTATAATTTCATAATTTCCTACATGATTATTAATTGAAATATAAGTATAAATAAATAAAATAAATCAAAAGTTTGTATGTATCAATACCAATAACTTACTAAGGCCCTCGATTGGATGTTGTAGCTCACAACGTTGTGGTGGATGTGACTAAGTGATGTTACTTGATCGATATTCACAGTAGTAGTGTGACCGGATTACGATAGATGGCGTTGCGTTGTAAATATATTATTTTAGACAGAAATAACTGTTGTGTTTGAGCGTTTGATGTAAGTACCTTATAAATTATTTTTCGAATGCCCTCAACGTATTTATAAGCTTTTGTTCATTATTTTATTTTCTAATGAAATTTTGTTCCCTAATTGGAATTATTGTGAAATGTTAAAGTTGGGATGGCCGAATTAAAACTATTCAATGATTAATTTAATCCTTCTCTTTAAATATGGTTCTTCATAATCTTTTTGCGTAAGCGCTTTCTACTTCACTTCAGAAAACAGACAAAATCTGCGGGAAATAAAATCATTGACATTCTCTCCTATCCGGTTTATACACTTTTTAAGTATTTGTTAAACAATTTATATTTCCTATTCTCATCTATTTTAGAAAAAAAAAAAAAAAAAAAAAAAAAAAAAAAAAAAAAAAAAAAAAAAAGTACTTGTATCGTACATAATTAATTAATATGAGAATTTACTAACAATGTGGTAATTAATAACTCATTGCTATCATTTATTACAAAACAATAAATTATTAAATTAATATTAGTGGCGCCAACTCATATTCCGAGTTCTATCAGAAAACAATTTATCTATCTTTTTTCAATAAATGTTATTTAAATATGATATATGTTCACAAGATAATTTATAATTGAATTTAAAATAAAGTGATAATTGTTAACTAATTATTGTTGAAACCAAACAATTAAATTAGCATTAAAAGAAAGGTGATGGCGACATGTAGCGACATCTATTATCTCGAGCATAAACTACTTAATGACTGAAGGTTGTAACACTAACTTTTATCTAAATTGTGAAAAATAAATTACTGTTTTACTTGCCAGGTAATTCTTCTATAATTCCTTGTAAGGTCCTTTTTGTTCCATTGTGTATAAGTGAATTTCCTTACGATTAGCACAAACCACGATTTTAAGCACTTAATATATTTTTATTAGATTTTAACCACTGCCTTCAATTGCAGCAGCAATTCACATCACTTTTCTGGTTATAGGTATTCTGTTTGTGAAAAAAAAAAAAAAAAAAAAAAAAAAAAAAAAAAAAAAAAAAAATTACGGAGCTAATTTTTATCGTTAGCACAGTTGCGCCCTCTCTACCTACGGGACGGTTTCCGTAAGTTCCAATAGTTTCCAATAGTTAGGTTTTCGAAAGATAATCATACGCCTTTATTCAGTTAGACAACACCGTACTATACTATTTAATTATTCATTTGTGACTTCAGTGACAAGAGAGCGTATATTATATGTTCCATTATATTATAAGTGTTTTATTTAGATGATTTCAAGAGCAAAAAAAAAAAAAAATAAAAAAAAAAATAAAAATTTTTACGTTTCTTTTAGTTGATTTTCTATAGTCATTTGCTCCTCAATCACTTTCTCCAGGCCCTGGGTTTTCTTTCTAGATTTAAATTTTTTTTTATTTACATTTGAATTAATTTCATCAACTAGTGTTTTTTTTTTTTCATATTTGTTATTTCGAGTTTTTGTATTTTAATATTATTTTGAATATTTTTTAATACTTTCATAATTTCCTCCATGATTATTAATTGAAATATAAGTATAAATAAAATAAATCAAAAGTTTGTATGTATCAATACCAATAACTTACTAAGGCCCTCTATTGGATGTTGTAGAACACTACGTTGTGGTTGATGCGACTAAGTGATGTTGTTTAATCGATATTCACTATGTGAATACACTACTGTAGTGTTACCGGGTTACGATAGATGGCGTTGCATTGTAAATATATTATTTTACATACAAATAACTCGTTGAATAGCGTTTGATGTAAATACCTTATAAATTATTCTACGAATGCCCTCAATAAGCTTTTATTAAGTAATTATTTTGTTTTCATTTGGGAATTATTGTGAAACTTTAATCTAAATTGTGAAATATGTACGTAGTTATTGTTTTACATGCCAAGTAATTGTTCTATAATTCCTTGCGAGGTCCTTTTCGTTCCATTGTATATAACCATGGGGTCTTACTATGAACAAAATAAAAATTAGTTAAAAAAAATATATATATAACAGGTGGCGTAAATGTATCGATTTGTTTTCAATGTTCACTTAAAATTCCATATATTTAAAAAAAAAAAAAAAAAAAAAAAAAAAAAAAAAAAAAAAAAAAAAAAAAAAAAAAAAACTAATTTTAAAGAAATATTTAGAGTTAGGTAAAGTTATATAAAGAATAAATAGTATTTTAAAAATATATAAAATTCGATGATATTCTTGTATTTCTGGCGGTAATAATAGGTACTACGTTGTGATAGCACGATCTTTGATAATAATTATGTATACTCTGTTCACAGATGGCGCGCAATATAATATAAAAATTGATAAATGTAATTAAATTATTTTGCTTTACTTTGATACCGATATAGCTCATAGGTTCATTTCGTTATTTCTCGTTTAATTTTTTTTGCGTTAAAAAAATAATAATATTTATATACATAAGTCTATGCAATATATAAAACACGAAATGAAATAATAAAACAAGAAAATAATGTTTCAAATTGGACACGGTAGATTTAGATTTTAAAGATACACGCACTTAAATAAAAAAAAAAAAAAAAAAAAAAAAAAAAAAAAAAAAAAAAAAAAAAAAAAAAAAAAAGTATGTAATATTACCGTGACAATATTCTAAGCAATATAATTTGTAATTGCCATAGTGACCTTGAGACCTTGAGAGCGCGGATTAGCAAAGTCAAATATTTGTATGGACTCGACTATCTGTACTAGTATAGTATTATATGATCTGTGGTATAACTGAATTTCACAAACCACGATTTTAAGCACTAAATATATTTTTATTAGGTTGTAACCATTACCTTCTATTGTACTCATTTCTTGTTAACTTATTTTTACTTAACACTGCAATTCAGACCTTTTCTGGTTATATTTTGTATTTAAAGAATATTACGGAGCATATTCTTAACGTTAGCACAGTTGTGCCCTCTTTCCACACGGTACGGTTTCCGAAAGTTAGGTTTCCATAGGTTAGGTTTCTGAAAGTTTGGTTTCCAAAAGTTAGGTCGCCGAAAGTTAGGTTTCCGTAAGTTAGTTTTCGCAAAGTTAGGTTGCTCAAAGTTAGGTTTCCGAAAGTTAGGTCACTCACAGTTAGGTTACCGAAAGTTAGGTTGCTCAAAGTTAGGTTTCCGTAAGTTAGGTTACCGAAAGTTAGGTTTCGCAAAGTTAGGTTGCTCAAAGTTAGGTTTCCGTAAGTTAGGTTACCGAAAGTTAGGTTTCGCAAAGTTAGGTTGCTCAAAGTTAGGTTTCCGTAAGTTAGGTTACCGAAAGTTAGGTTTCGCAAAGTTAGGTTGCTCAAAGTTAGGTTTCCGAAAGTTAGGTCACTCACAGTTAGGTTACCGAAAGTTAGGTTTCGCAAAGTTAGGTTGCTCAAAGTTAGGTTTCCGTAAGTTAGGTTTCGCAAAGTTAGGTTGCTCAAAGTTAGGTTTCCGTAAGTTAGGTTTCGCAAAGTTAGGTTGCTCAAAGTTAGGTTTCCGTAAGTTAGGTTACCGAAAGTTAGGTTTCGCAAAGTTAGGTTGCTCAAAGTTAGGTTTCCGAAAGTTAGGTCACTCACAGTTAGGTTTCGCAAAGTTAGGTTGCTCAAAGTTAGGTTTCCGAAAGTTAGGTCACTCACAGTTAGGTTACCGAAAGTTAGGTTGCTCAAAGTTAGGTTTCCGTAAGTTAGGTTACCGAAAGTTAGGTTTCGCAAAGTTAGGTTGCTCAAAGTTAGGTTTCCGTAAGTTAGGTTACCGAAAGTTAGGTTTCGCAAAGTTAGGTTGCTCAAAGTTAGGTTTCCGTAAGTTAGGTTACCGAAAGTTAGGTTTCGCAAAGTTAGGTTGCTCAAAGTTAGGTTTCCGAAAGTTAGGTCACTCACAGTTAGGTTACCGAAAGTTAGGTTTCGCAAAGTTAGGTTGCTCAAAGTTAGGTTTCCGTAAGTTAGGTTTCGCAAAGTTAGGTTGCTCAAAGTTAGGTTTCCGTAAGTTAGGTTTCGCAAAGTTAGGTTGCTCAAAGTTAGGTTTCCGTAAGTTAGGTTACCGAAAGTTAGGTTTCGCAAAGTTAGGTTGCTCAAAGTTAGGTTTCCGAAAGTTAGGTCACTCACAGTTAGGTTTCGCAAAGTTAGGTTGCTCAAAGTTAGGTTTCCGAAAGTTAGGTCACTCACAGTTAGGTTTCGCAAAGTTAGGTTGCTCTAAGTTAGGTTTCCGTAAGTGAGGTTTCGCAAAGTTAGGTTGCTCAAAGTTAGGTTTCCGTAAGTTAGGTTACCGAAAGTTAGGTTTCGCAAAGTTAGGTTGCTCAAAGTTAGGTTTCCGAAAGTTAGGTCACTCACAGTTAGGTTTCGCAAAGTTAGGTTGCTCAAAGTTAGGTTTCCGAAAGTTAGGTCACTCACAGTTAGGTTTCGCAAAGTTAGGTTGCTCTAAGTTAGGTTTCCGAAAGTTAGGTCACTCATAGTTAGGTTTCCGTAAGTTAGGTCACACAAAGTTAGGTTTCCGATAGTTAGGTCACCCAAAGTTAGGTTTCCGTAAGTTAGGTTGTCTTAGGTTAGGTTTCCGAAAGTTAGGTTACCCAAAGTTAGGTTTCGTGTAAGTTAGGTTTCCTTAGGTTAGGTTTCTGAAAGTTAGGTTTCAAAAAGTTAGGTTAGGTTAGGTTTCTGAAAGTTAGGTTGGGTTAGGTTTCTGAAAGTTAGGTTAGGTTTCTAAGTTAGGTTAGGTTAGGTTCAAAATCGTGCGTGTATCGTTAGGTGTAGAACATTTTAACGTTGGTTAGGTTCTATCTCAATAGAGACAATTTTCCATAGACAAAACTCTATAGAGTTGACTTTTAATGTCAGTGTCAATATCTACTTTGACATTTGACAGCTGACAGTTGTTACGAGTGTATGTAATGAAAGACCAGCGGTTTAAACGATTTATTGGTATAAAGTAATAATTGCTCATTTCTTATTACTAATACTGTTTTCTCGCAGAAACATACATAATATAATGGCACAAGTTTAGTATGTGGGACGCGGTCCCTGGCGGAGTGGGTTGTATTTTTTAGATAGGGAAAGTGACAGGGAGTAAAAAGTTATTGAGACTTAAAGTACAACATATCTAATACATTTCCATACATTTCTTTATCTAAATAAGTGAGTACATAAGATAAAACGATAAATTAACGAATAGTAAACATCCTTTTTTATGTACAATACATATTTATACAACAATTACTTAAGCTTTATTTGTATTTAATATTTTAATAATTTCACAACAGTACCTATTCTAAACAAAATGATCTTACATTTTGACAAAACTGTCAATTTCTGTTTTATATTACCGCTTAAATAACAACAGATTATCGTAATACAATTTATAAACATGAGTAGACTATTTTTAAAATTTAAGTGTATTTCCTCCAGGGGCCGCGTCCCATATACTAAACTGCAGCCCATTTTTTATTATATAGATAGCTTTATACAATTATTAGTATATATAAAGAAAAGGATAATTTTTCATATAGACTTACAACAAATAGGTAACTCTCACAAAATATTGCTGTTAATAGATCTAAAAATATTTCTATATTATAATATAATCTAGAAACAGCTTATGTAAAAGTACTAAAACTTTCCAGTTACATATTATGAATAGTTTGTAAAATGAAGTTATAATTATTTGTAATAGCCAAGTTATGTACTTAAAGATAAATCTATATATTTTTATTAATATCATTCTTACAACACGTCGATATCTACAGACACGTAAACTTTACTTATCCTATGTAATAATATAAAAAAAATTGAAAGTAATAAATACAAAACTTTATAGTTATTACTTCCATTACAAATTAGTTTTCTCCCAAAGATGACATAAATCTAACAGGTGTAAGAACTAATTACTAAGTTCAGCAATGTACAAGTTGTACACTATCTAATAACTTATAAGAGTTAACTTTGATTAAGACTATTATAGTAGTATATTTTAAATTATTATTTAATTATTCTTTTAAATAAGTAGCAATTCAATATTTTATAATTTGTGTGAGCCTGTCATTGTTTTGGCATAGTTCTTTTCCTGTTTCATACAAATTATTTTGAGCTTTCTAATACTTTTTCAATTATAGTAATACAGGTTAATAAGAGTAATTATATTTTATGCCTTTTTTTTTAACGTTGTATTTACGTAGTTGAGTGTATTTTATTATTATTATATTAATTAAAATCCGTAGCAAAACCAATAAAATATAACATAATAGTAAATTTATATTTCATATGTATTATATATGTAGATACAATCAATAATAGACTACAAATAATCGATAAATAGTGCAAATACATACACACATTATCCATAATATGGATGTTCGAAAGCGCTAACATAAAGTTTAATTTCATTTCATTTTTAAATAAGTAAATACAGATTTAAAGTTGTATTTCGTGACTAACAATGTTGTCGGTCGCGGATTTGATATCATTTTGCGCAAAACTTGTAGGTAATTTACTAACAGTGAAATTTCTATTTAGCTTATAAATAATATACTATTTATAATCAATATTCAAGTCCTTAAAAAAGTTATGCTTTAATATTTAAGTTACAAAAGTGCATTATATTTTTAAATAAAACAACATAATACTATAAAAAAAAGAAAACCTATTGATTTGTGCCATCTAGTATAATTGTATATTTACTTCCGCTACTCCCCGCTAGAGGGCACACTAACTCAACATTGTGAAGATTTCTTATAAAACTGTACTATTCCTATTAGCAATGAATGCTACTTAACATAATTAATGTTGTACATTAAACAATTAAAAAAGAAACTGAGGCAAGTATCCTGTATTCAAGAGACTTCTGCTGCACAACGTTCTGTCGGACACACATTGGCTGAACATGATGGTCCTGAAAATTAACCATTTTAAATGAATTAATATTATGTCTAATGGCAGTTACATCATTCCCATAATGATTGTTTTCAGAATTAAGATAGCAGTTATAAAGAAAAAATTATAAATTCAGTTGTATGTTAATAGACGGCGTTATGTAAATGATGTGTAAAATTATTAATATTATATAATATGAAAAATAGTTCTTAAACAGGGTATATTCTAGTTTTCATATTTCATAATTTTACTGATTAATAGAAAATCAGATATAAGATAGTAAGTGTTTGACTGTGTATTCATAGATGTCATTTTTAATATTTCGAGTTATACGAGATTATATTACTACAAATGAAGGAATTGAAATTTATTTTATATTTTAGTATATAAAAAAACAGATAGTTTTCAGATCAGCACCACCTATCAACGACCAGCTACTAATGAAAACAAAAATAGCTCAAAGAATTTCCTTCAAATTAAAGCTCCATTCCAATAACAGTAACAACGAAGTATAAGTATATTATACTTTTGTAAAAATTATACACAGATTAAATAAATAGTAATTTTATATGAGTCAAAATTAGTTTGTGACTTGAGGAATTCTCTATGACACTAAAATAGCTTTTTCTAAACCAAATATCTCCTTAATTACAGTAAATATTTTTTAAATTTCATTCAATTCCAATCTTTCCAATATAAAATATTATAACTTTCTACTTTCATTTCCTTAGTCTTTACTAACTATTAAAGATTATTATCTTTTTGTTACAAAATGTTCTTTCCTCTTATTAAAAACCATTTTCCTTGCCTTAGCATATTTATTAAAAATAAAAATGCAGTCATTCACCTGTAGAGGATGAAATTTTCTTTTTATCATCTCTAATAGTCACTGCCTTTTCTTTCTGACATAAAGAAAAAGCTCTTGTACATAATCAAATTGCACTGTAACAAATAAAAATTACACAATATATTACAATTTATTTTCATGTGATTATACATATATTTATGTTTATATTTCACATTCAGCTTTCTTTGCTGTGCATTAATGTAAAGCTTTAAGTATAATTAATCTATACATATAATAAAATTGTAATTTAGCCAAAACTGTACATTAAATATTTTTTGGAAAATTTTATTGAAATAGACAATATTGATACAGAGTCCGAATCTATAGTTTTTAGAATTTGTGTCTGTCTGTTACTGCAACACGAGAAAACCACTAGACATATTTTGATTAAATTTGGTATGATGATAGCTGGCTAACCAGGTCAACATATAGGATACTTTTTACCACGGAAAAATATCTCATTACTGAGAAAAAATACAAAAACTGAATTGTAAGAGTATACTGATATGTAAAACCTAAGAATTTGGTTTTTGGTCATCTGAACGCAGGCGAAACCGCGGGCAATGCTAGTAGTAATATAAAAATGATTTTATTGAAAATAAAACTGTTCTTAGTATGAATATAATAATTAGCACAAAATAAATACCTCGCATGATTATTTTTTTTTACTATGTGAACAAAACTTATTGCCAAACATATTCCTTCTGTACGATCACATCTGTAATGAGAAAATATTCCAATTAATAAAAGGAATTCAATTTATTTTTTAAATATGCCTTGTATATTAAACTATAACAATATGACAAATAATACATAGTATGACTTGCTTTTAAAGCAATAGTAATTAATTCTAATATAATTTAAAAATTGTTCATTTGTTATTGAGTATTTGTGGCATATTTGATCTTTGAATGTCAAGCCCAATCCCCGTATGGAGTGGTTGTGTGTATTGACTATACAAAATATCTTTGTAATCTAAAGATACTTACGTTCATTATAAAATAAGCTAGCTATTATCTTGCATTGCCTTTTAGCAAAAGTACTTGGGAATATTACTGTACATTTTCGAAAGGGAAATGAACCATAGCTGACACCGTAGTAACTACTAAGAGATACCATCTACGAAAAATAAGTAAATAATAATTAGAATAACTCACCAAACAAATAGAAAGTAGCAGTCTCTTAGACAAATTTTATTAGGTAGGTACCTATATTAGATGCATATATGTTATAGGTATAGGAAATAATTGCTTGCCTTGTTTACATAGGTATTTACTGAAAACAATGGCAATTGCATACACATATCTAAAAGTAGTTACTTAAGTATATAATTTAAAAAGTCATAAAATTTTTAGTAGGTTAGTTTTCGTCTTTTTTCATTCACATTCACTAAGTTGTGTAAAATTAATAGGTATATTATATACTAAATAAAACGTGAAGCGTTTGAAACTACTATAAATATTAATATTATGATATTTTATTATGTAGGTAAGGTACATCACTGTACACAGTACAAAGTTCAAACTTCAAAGTAGTAAATTTATATATGTAGCAAATAGCAATTTATTATATTATAGTAAATACTAAATACTAATTACTAGGAGTAAACAGTAAATACCATTAGAGTGTGTAAATTGTAACCATAATCGTCCTCGATACCACAGAGTACAGTGTCACAGACTAAGCTAAAGCAGTCACAGTGACAGACCTGGACATAGAGTATATTGCTACATATATAAAGACCTGGAACAACAAGTTTATTTGTCATCCATGTTATAAAGCGCCTCGATCACAGATAATTAAGACAAATAAAGATTTAATACACCTTAGTATTATTAGCTCGACCGTCGTCCTCGTCTGTGGTGTGCAGACTGCAGTGTGCACAGGTTTAATAGTAGACTCAAGACTGTAGAACTGTGATAGAAAGATTTCTCAACTTGACAGTTGTCGATGACAATTGACAAGTGACATGACAACAAAAATCAATTCGGCACATGCGCGAGATTTTAAACTAACATTATTATTTTTATGATAATTAATATTTTGTAATTTTATATTTTCGTCATATTCCTACAATAACTTTAATAAATTAACTTTAATTAATTTCAACAACAGTAATGGTTTGTTATTTGTTATAAATATCGATTAATTGAAAAATTATAAAATAGGTAGGTATGTGTATATATTTGGGTTATTTTACATTACATATTTTTCAGACTACTGCTGTAAATAATTCCCAAAAGAAGAATGTGAACACTAATAATGCTTCTTCAGGCGGAGTTCGGAAGAAATCTGGACCGAAATTTGAACTTTCTGATGAGCAAAGACGTGATATTAAAGAAGCTTTTGATTTGTTCGATACCGAAAACACGGGTAAAATTGACACAAAAGAACTTAAAGTTGCTATCCGTGCACTTGGTTTTGAACCGAAAAAAGAAGAAATCAAAAAAATGATTGCAGAAATTGATAAGGGTGATGGCAAAGTGTCCTTTGATGATTTTCTGGAATTAATGACAGTAAAAATGGCAGAAAAAGACATAAAGGAAGAAATAATGAAGGCATTTAAATTGTTCGATGATGATGAAACAGGTATGATAGTAAAATTAAAAAAATATATTTATAAAATTTATTATGTATATATCATGCATATAAATAACATTCTGAAATTTATTAATATAAAGTGTTTGTTATCAGTTTCAGTTAACTGGTAAACTTATTTTTACGAATATTTAAATTGGAAGTTTCAATATAAGTAAGTTTATTGTAATTGCTTTTTGTTCTTCACGTATATTTCAGGAAAAATTTCATTTAAAAATCTAAAAAGAGTAGCGCGTGAATTGGGAGAGAACTTGACAGATGAAGAATTGCATGAGATGATTGATGAAGCTGATAGAGATGGTGATGGTGAGATAAATCAAGAAGAGTTTTTACGTATTATGAAGAAAACAAGCCTCTATTAAGTCTTTGAATTTAGGTGTTATACATGTATTTAGAAAAACTTATTCAATATTCAGGTGTTTCAATACATTTAGCTCAGCTTTCATATGAAACTCTGAAATATGAGGAGTTCATGGATTTTAAATTATTGCTGAGAGTGAATTTTGTTTGATTATTATCAAATTTTATAGGATAATGTAATATTATAAAATGTTAAACATTCCTCATAAATATAGAATTCTATCCTGAACTTGGATTAAGGCTTAATTTAATTGGAAAATAAATTACATAAATTATTGCACAAAGTAATTAAAAATAATGCATATATTCTATACAAGTCCTATATAGTTTTAATTTTATGATTAACAAAGTTATTTTTTATTATTAAGTAAGGCTATGGCATACCTTTTTAGTCACAAAGTAATATATATGTGCTAAAAAGAATAGTAGGGAAGGAAGGAAAAAGTTAAAAGCATCACCATTTTTCGTGTTTTATATAAATGGTAAATAGATAATAATTTGTAATGCTCAGTGGAGTATTTAAAAATTAGGCATCCTGGGTCTAAAAGACTGATTGACCCTTACATTATACTAGAGTACCTACCTTTTTTAATTTTTCCTTTTGTAGTAGGTACCTATATACTACAAAAGACAAAACTAAAAATGACCATTCTCAAGAATGAAGGTCATGTTAATCATTTATGTTTTTCAGACATTTGTATAAATCTGTTTATGAAATCCTCATTAACATAATCAGCAATTAAGACATTGAAACTTGCACAACCCCTTGCAAACCATGGACCATACTGCAGTAGGGTAGATATGCCACTGGTAATACTATTAAATCGATTTAGAACACTGGTTGGAATCTCTCATATGATAATATTTTTTTCTATTTATTCCATTAAATTCTCACATATCCAAAGAAAATCTATCACTATCTTTACATAGTCAAGGAATAAAGTAAGTACAGCTATATATAAAATTTAACTACATATTAATATGCATATTTTTATATACAATAATATGAATTTAAGAAAAACTTTTAATTTAGAATAAAAATTTCTGAGAAATAAAACAATTTATGGGTATTTTTTTAATGGTGTTGTATTTTAAAAGTAAGCAGCTACACCTATGGGCCTATATAAAAATACAAGGTATTAAAAAAAAATCTTTGGTAAAGTTCTTCAAAAACATGTATATTTTTTATTGTATAGAGTATATATTTTTTGAGTTTATTACAGTTGATTTACAACTAAACACTATGATACTACATGAACAGTCCACATATCAAAATTAGTTTCACTAAATTTCCATACTATCTCTAAGAGAAAATGTTTAGTCATGGTTAAATATAATTTTACAGTATAGTTAATTTAACAGTTCTCTTACAAAACAATTATATTTAAAACAAATTCAGTATGACACCATTAAATATATTGTGAAAATGTTACATTCAATATTGTAATTAAAATAAAATGTTCCTGTAAAAATGACAATCTATTTTTGTATTTCTTCTGGAAGTTTACTTGTATGCTCGATTAAATATAAAATAAAAATAAATTGTTTACAGCACCAGTAATGTGATAAATTTTTCAACTTGTCCCTCCCTCTAAATATTTGTGGATCATATAAACAACAAAAAACAATGCCAATAAAAAATAGTGGAGGTTATACTTAATAAAAAAATATACCTAAATGACAGCTATTTTTTAAATTATTCTTCTATGCCGTGATATGGCTGGCTACTATGAAGGCTATGTATCAAAGAGTTGATACATTTTGTACATTTTCAATTAAATACATATAACTAAAGAGATTTTTGTGTTGAAATACTTGTATCAAACAGATCTCTCGATAACTGTGCCTTCGGGTTGACCAAAATAGGCTTTGGTGCACATTTTTACAAATAATCCTATTTCGACTACTCCAGGAATCATTTTAATAGTAGCATTAACCATTTCCCAATCTAAATCTTGATTAACAAACATCCAGTCAAGAATAAAGTTTCCATTATCTGTCACTACTGGCCCAGCTTTAGCTATAGCATTCCTTAATTTAATTTCTCCCCCAAACATGCTAACTATTTTATTTTTAATAGGTACATAAGCAATAGGAACCACTTCAATCGGTATTCCTTTTTTATATCTGTCTCCTAATTTTTTTGAGTCTTTTGTATAATCAGCAATCACAATTAGTTTTTTAGAGAATGATGCAATAATTTTTTCTTGTAGTAAACAACCTCCACCCCCTTTAATTAGAGTCATGTTTGAATCAACTTCATCGGCACCATCAATAGTGACATCTATAACAGGGTATGTTTCAAGTTCTCCAAGTATAAGATTATGCTTTATAATGAGTTGCTTAGCTTGAAATGATGTTGGAATGCAAATCACTTTAAGATTTTCAGTTTCTACTCGCTCTGCTAAGCGTTGCACTGCATAAACTACTGTAGATCCACTTCCTACACCAATAATGCTGTTATCTTGTACGAATTCATCAACTGCTCGATATGCTGCCACTTGTTTAGATTGTTCTAAAGACATGTTTATTATATTTATTTGATTATGGAGAAATCGGCAGTGGTTGATGAAAGCAAAATATTTTCTTGGTACCAGGTTTAGAACTGACTTCGTAAACAACATTTAACACATTATTTTTAGATTGGGAATGGACTAAGATTGTGCCAAATAAAATGAAGCTACGATGCTTCTATATATTCTATATATGATACAAAGTTATTGGGCACTCGTTACTACCGTATCTGCATCTCACATGCCCAAATGTGAAATGTCAAATCATTTAATGTCAATTGTCACTGTCATAACAAAATATCAGTGACGCGTTCCGTTAGAGACCAAAATACTAATATATAAATCTAAAATCAATAATAATACATAAATCTAAAATCAAATCACTTTTATATTGTATATTAAAACTAGCATTGCCCGCGGCTCTGCTCGCGTTCACCAAAAACCAAATCCTTAGGTTTTCATATTAGTATACGCTTACATTGCAGTTTTTGTATTCTTCCTCGTATATGAGATATTTTCCCGTATATGTTGACCCGGATAACCAGCTATCATCATACCAAATTTCATCAAAATCCCTCCAGTGGTTTTCCCGTGATGCGGTAACAGACAGACAGACAGACAGACAAAAATTCTAAAAACTATAGATTTGGCCTCTGTATCGATAATAATATGTGAGTATAATTTTTGTAGATATAGAAAAATTTTCAGTATCTATGTTTTGTTTTACTTACAAGTTACATGTTCACCTTCTTAGAAAATTGTTCTGCGTCTTGTAAGATTTGTTTTTGATGAGACAGTAAAACACTAATTAAAGACAAATGTGATCTAAACTTAGGATATTTCATCGTTTCAAATGAATTTAAAATTTTAGTTTTGTCAAGTTCATTACCATATGACGTATTTTTAAACATATTTTTATATTGAATAGAATTATTTTCTCTTTTAGATCGCAGTATTTGATAATGTAAATTTTTGTTTTCTTTTATCAGTGAGTCTAAATAAGTTTCTAAAATATTAATTTTATTTTGAAGAAACCGATTTCTTTGTTGTAAAGATGAACATTTTGTTCGTATATCTTCTGAATTACTATAATATTGATGAGTGTAAGCAAACATATTTTTTATTTTATGAAATATAGATATATCAGAACGCAACGGTTCTTTTAATGTTTTAAGTAATGTTTCATAGCCTCTATTAATAAAATTTTCAATAAATCTTGTATTGCTTAATTGTTGTTCAGATTTTATTTGCAAAATTTCTCTATTTTTTCTGTTAAGAATGAATTTGACTATACCTTAAATCAAAGAAATTACTATCATGTCTGTCCAATGGTTATCAAACTATGTTAAGTTATGATATAACCTGTTAAGTTATTATAAATATCTCATATTAACAAATATGAACATTTGTTTGTTCTTAATCAATAATTATCAGTATTTTTTCCACTTTTATACCAACTACTTATAACAGTTTAGATTTCTCATAGGTGAGATATTTTCTCGCAGTTAAAATATCCTATATGTTGATCCGGATAACCAGCTATCATCGTACTAAATTTCACCAAAATCTGTCCAGTGGTTTTCTCGTGATGCTTTCCCAGACAGACAAAATTTTTAAAAACTATAGATTCTGCCTCTGTAATGATAATAATGAGTATTTCAATAAGATTTTCCAAAACATATTTAATATACAGATTCGCCTTAGTTCTCGTATATAAAGGGTAGATGGGATTGAGTCCAGACTTTCACCGTTTACATGTTTCTAGCGTAGTATCTTTCTATTAATGAATGTATAGTAGGTGGCGTACAAATCATACCGGATAAATTAATCAGAATAGAACAGGTGCAACTATCTATCAAAGTGTATGTTTGTATTTCATCTTCGTAAAATCGAAATACAATAAATAATACTTACCACGGAGTATTCGAATCGTTTGATTTAGGTGTTTTATTTTGTATTTCTTATTTCTTATGGACGCTTTGTATTTCGTTATTTTTAAAAGTATATTTCGTTTGCTACTAATATTTTCGTTATTACTGCAACTAAGTTATTAAGACATACATATTATAAAGATTAGTATGACTTTTAACACCAATTTAAAATTCGTAAATTTGTATTATATTCACTATTATTATAATGAGAGCTTTTCGCTAAATATTTCATTAAGGGGAGTCCTATACCTACCTATAATTACATTATTTACTTATAATATGAAACTGTTTTAATAAAACGACTCCACCCGCATTCAGATGGCAAAAAACCAAATTCTTAGGTTTTACAGATTTGTATACTTTTACATTGCAGTTTTTGCATTTTTTCTCAGAAGTGAGATATTTGCCCGCGGTAAAAAGTAATAATGTTTATTTCAATAAGATTTTCCAAAAAATATTCAATGTACAGATTCGGCTTAGTTACAATTTTATTATATGTATAGATTTTACTTTATCATGTGTTTGCAAATTAAGTATAATTAAGTACCTAACTCATTTGTAAGATGATTCAAGATTCAGATTATTGTTAAAAGCATCATTTTTAAATTTAAAGAACGTACCTTTGGATTTCTTTAGCAATTGCAAGAAGAATACTATTAAAATTATTTTTATGCTCGGTTCCGTCATAACATAGATATTGATTGACATCTAAATAATTTTTCTCCATTTTTTATTTTGTATAAGTAATATGATATTTCAAAAATTACAAATGTTTATTTGTAATTTTGCTTAAAAAACAATTATAATTTAATTTGGCATACACTTGAGAGTTATGATGACTGAAAGATTTTAGTACCATTTAATATTAAAACCTCTTTTTGATTTTGCAGAAAGTAGAGTACGTAATCGCACGGAGTTACGTACAACAAATCCTTTTGACCAACTTCAGAAAAGAAGCAGATACTCTATTCACGAAAAATATGTTTTATTTTGTGAGTATTGCGTGCTATCTTTGTTATTTGTGGACATTATAATTCCATCAGGAGTGATTTTATATGATTGTAAAAAAATCCACCCGAACCCATCAGAAGTAGTAGTCGGTGCATCTTTTTATAGTACTGAATAAACAATGAAAGTAATCGTTACAGCATTAGCATTTTAAGCGTTTATGTAATTTTTGTTACACATGAAAGTGAGATTCAAGTAAAGGTAGAGTACCTACTCTACCTATACTATAAACTTAGAGAATTGATTAATAAAGAAATGATAAAAAGACACGAATTATTCATCACGCTTTGAATGTCATGGTAACTCTACAAATAAAAATCTTGCATTAAAACGAAAATTAGAATATCGAGTGTCCTAATATGAATAATTACATAATATAAATAAGTTTATTCGAATAAGTCATATCGGCAGGCGGAACTTTTTGTGTCTTAGATTGTATCCATAGATATTACTTATGTACTGCCTCGGTTGTGTAGCGGTTAGCATGTACGGCTGCACACCTGCACATGGTTCGAGTCCCGGGTCGGGCCAAGTTTAGTTATTGAGTCTTTCTGTATAGTAAATCTCAGTAATAAGGAGTTCGGAAGTTGGCGGTGTTTCATCCCCGTGCCTCGGAGAGCACGTAAAGCCGTCGGTCCTGCGCTGACACTCTCACTGGTCGTGTCGAGTGCTCGTCCCACCGGAGTATGAGAGTGACAGGAACAGAGAGTTCACGTTGTGTCTGCGCTCTCCCTCACACGCGGTGCACTATAATATCTCCTGCGCAGTCTCAATGAGATTGGCCGCCGTGGCCGGAATCGGGCCGGAGGACATTATTATTATTATTACTATGTTCTTCCTCATCTAGTTTCTATATTTTTAATTCACTTTTTACGCATTCGGTTTTATTATTATTTTAAATAAAGTATTTTTTTACTTTAGCTTTTTAGAGTCGCGATATGTCTGTCTGGTTAATACTATTTTGGAGGCCACTATTTTGCGTATCTTGATAATATTAATATACCACACTAGACACATGTCTGTTGGGGTTAGTATCTACTGTACTTCCCTTACCTTACTGTACGTTCAGTGCCCACTGAAGGCATATAATTTTTTTATCCATTATCGTTTAAGGAAATTAGCAAAAGGCGGGAAGTAAAATAATATGAATTCGTCACGGAGTTTAAGCTAACGGACGGGTGAATTGCAATTTGCCAAACTTATACCCCAAGCTGTGTTCGGTTGCAAGCCAATTTTCCGCCAAACGCCACGCTCCGCCTAGCGATCTGCTATTTCGTTTGTTCACGAGACAACCGCTTGTGTGGTAACCATTTCACGCTCGATTTCATCGCTATCGTTAAAATAGGATTGTAATAATTATTTATTTAGTCTATTATTTTCCGAAGCTAAATACTTGAAAAATCAGATAAACTATTCGTTTTAAATATCTACGTCGAGGACTTATTGACATTTTCTCAATTTTAATCTTTATGTTAAAAATACAGTACTCTTGTACTTGGAGTAAAGAAAACAATTTTTTAACCTAGACATCCGCCCTTGCTGTGCTCTGGCGCATAGACTAAGTAAGTCTTTCTTACGGAAAACATTTCATCTACTGTCCCATACTTTACTCTCTGGCTCATAACTTTATGCAAAAATGACGTCCATCCCTTCCTGCTTGAAATCTAGATACACACATAATGATTTAAAAAAAATATACTCGCATATTGCGCGGCTCCGCCCGTATTACTATATCTTTATAAATTTAGCTTATGAGTTACTCTGATATATGATGATGATGATGATGTTCTCCTAGCCGATTCCGGCTACGGCGGCCAATCTCATTGAGATTAGCCAACTGCGCAGAAGATATTATAGTGCACTAATGTACGCGCAGACACAAGTGCACTCTCTATTCCTATCACTCTCATACTCCGGTGGGACGACCACTCGACACGACCGGTGAGAGTTAAGGCGCAGGACCGACGGCTTTACGTGCTCTCCGAGGCACGGGGTGAAACACCGCCAACTTCCCAACTCCGGGCTGTTACTGAGACTTACTATACAGAAAGACTCAATAACTAAACTTGGCCCGACCCGGGACTCGAACCCAGGACCTCCGGATGTGCAGCCGTACATGCTAGCCACTACACCACCGAGGCAGTTCTCTGATATATAAGATATATATGACTACAAGATATCAAATACAAGATATCAAATACAAGGAGTCACTCTGATATATAAGATATATATGACTACAAAGTTATATCAAAATTCATTCAATTATAGTTTTTGCGTAAAAGAGTAATAAACATACATCCATACTGAGGATGTATGTCAAAGGCGTTTATAATATTAGTAGGATTAGGAAGGATTATAATGTTTAAAAAGGGATTTGTTAGATAATACTTTTCACTGGATGAGGATTTACATTTTATCCAACTATTAATTATTAATCTGTGTTTATGTATGTATTGTTCCTTTCGCATTTAGTTGGGTAATCTTTTAAAAATATTGCAAAAGGCTAGAAAAGAAATGCAAAATTAAACTTACTTACATATTTTCCTAGCACTTTAAACGCAGTGGCATCGTAGAAGATAGCTTGGGCATGTCTAGCATTGTAGAAGATAGCTAAGCATACAGTGAGCATATTTTTGCAACTATTTAGTATGTTTAAAAGCTTTAGTATTCCTAAAGAAATCGAAAAAGTTTTTGTAGAGCATAGGAGTAATAACTGGTGCAACAAGCTGATATGATGGCTCGATGAATGAAATGATTCACCGATATATTCTTAAAGGATCCCGATCTTACTTAGCCGTTATCCGCACGGTCGGTTTATTTCAATTTCCTTCATAAAAGACGCCATTCTCGGATTTGAAGTAGATTTATCATGCTCGGATAAAGCGGGCACTTTTTGTGCTTTTCTTGTGCCTGGTTCTGACCCGAGATCTGTCCACTTAATGTGAATAATGGTGTGCGATGGAAAACGAATGCGAACCCGAACAAAGACAACAATACGACGCGATTTTAAGATTTGATACAAGGATTTTGTTAAGATAATATTGCTCTGTACGGTGCCTCCTTAATTTTTCCTAAGCTTTCTACTTACCTAATAGGTAAATGAAAATGAATTTCATTTAACCATGTATGTAAACATTTAAGTAAGATCCCATATGATCGTAGTCATAAATAGTAAAATAAATAAATCAATAAATATGTTAGGACATTAATACATAGCAGCACTAGTCCATGGTAAGCTACGAGGCTTGTGTTATGGATACCAGGTAGTTGATAACTATAAATATATACATATTATAAATATAAACAGCCACGACTGGAGTACAAACATTCGTGCTCATCACACAAATGAATGCCCCCAGCGTACCAGCGGTCGCCAGTACAGCAAGTAGGGTCACTATAAACTGAGCCAAACGTGTCGTCCGAACGTCGAAAAATAATAAAACTATAGCTTTTTCCTCTCACTGGAATTAAATCCTGTAGAATAAAAGTATACCATCGTTCCATATTCAACAGTATACATTTAATACACGCCGTCATAGTGGAATTGAGATCACACTGATATCTCTGGAATGTGTGCCGTCGAGGTAATCGATTCTTGGAGCAAGTCTTGCATCGCAAGAGATGCACTCGAGATGAACTCCGAAGTATTCTACTTACTGTGCATGTTAGGAACCTGGGAGACGCTTCATGTTGAGATGCTTTTAGAAATAAGTTTGAAAACGTAAGCTGCTTATCAACCGACTTCAAAAAGGAGGAGGTTCTCAATTCGACTGTATTTTTTTTATGTTTGTTACCTCAGAACTCCGTCATTTATTAACCGATTTGGACAATTTTTGTGTTGTTTGAAAGTGTATACTTCCAGATTGGTCCCATTTATTATATTTAATATCACTTTGTTAATTTCAATTATTTGTATCATTTACGTTGTTTCGGTTCACGTTATGTGTAGCTATATAAATGTTACATTGTTATTGTTGTTATTTGGCACACCAAAATATTTGCTAATGTTTAGAAAATGAATAGTGCTATACCCATTACTATTATATTGTGAGAAGAGCTGAATTTCTCAGATTTGCATGAGAATTCATTCAAAGCATATTCAGCGTGTCTGCAATAACGGCTACTTGTATTTTTCTTACATACTCCCTATATTTTGTTAACATGTGTTTATCTGTTGAATACAATAGCGATTTCTAAGATATTATAAACTATTTTTATTGATTTTGTATTTTAGATATTAAATATATGATATAGGATGCATAGAGAGTGTAACCTTTTTAATAGGATGTGAAATAAAAATGCATTTTTTATTTTCATTAAATTTATTAAAGCTCTTGTTGGACAATTAACATATAAATATATATATATATATATATATATATATATATATATAATGTTTGTTACTCTTTCACACAAAAACTACTTAATGGATTTTGATGAAACTTTACAATAATAGCTCATACATCAGAATAACACATAAACTACTTTTTATCTCGGAAAAATGTACTGTTCCCGTGAGATATTTTTGTTTTTATTTTTCTAGAGGCGAAACTGAGTGAAGCGAGGGTGAGCCGCTAGTCATAATTATATATGTAATTAGGTACATTAAGCTCTTCTAGTACAGTTTTTTTATAAATTTAAATAAAATATAACTCCTTTAAATTTATAGAATGTATGTCAAATGTCAATATATTAAATTCAAGACATGATCACTCGTAACATGAATATCAAATTAACTTATTTAGCTTTATAGATTTGTAGTAGCTTAGAGCTTAGAGAGGATAGGTGCCCTTGATTGTAGTATTCGATAATAATAATTAATCGAATCAACAGTCTGATTCTGTCCACGTGTGAACTGTTCACGTATGATTAAGTAGATACTATTAGAATTTATATTGAACTTCACCAGAGTTACATAAAAGAAACTTTCCAATAATACAATAATATTCATATACCTACATTTATTTAAATCAAATAATGGCTTTAAAGGAGAACTGGCTTTGTACCAAAAGCGTACCTGCTTGTATAAATAGTTAAATCTACTACTCTAATACAATTTGTAGTAAACCATGATCCCGACGCTAAGGTCGCATTATCAGATCGGAAAAAATGTTATAAAAAAGTTATGCAACTGGAAAAATAGAACTTGATATTCAGAAGTAAAGTTGATATTGGTTCGCAACCTACAACGGGTTTTGAGTGCGAGGGAGAGTTCTACAATGTTCATGTGACGGCGGGACCTTTTTGTTGGATTCTTTGTGCAGAGAATCCACGATGCCCCAGGGGCCCACGGCACGATTTCCATTACACGAGAGAGTTTTTGAAGAAATCTTAACTTTTAAATATAATTTACACAGTTTACGCCACATTTGTCCCTTGTAATCCTTAATGAGATAAAAACTAGTAGCTACTAATTCTGAAGTCCTGGTTTCGAGTTCAGGGTCGGGCTAAGTAATAGTCGAATTTTATTGTCACCGTAGGACAGATTTTTGCACAGAAGGCCCTCAGAAAGTCGACGCCGTGGCTGTTATTCGACCGCGACGATTTTATTTTACGCCGGTTAATAATTTAAAAATCTATAGTCCAGCTTTGTTACTGTATCAAATAAAAAAAATGCATGATTTAACATGTAGCTCTACTCGTTTATGATTTTTATTATAAAACAAAATAGTTTACCTACTTTACCATAAAAACGATAAAGAAAGAATAAAATGACTAAATTGAATAAAATGCATTTAGCCTAGATGAGGGTACAAATGATGTAATAACGTCAAGTCACGTTTGGACAGTATTTTGAGTTAAAAGTTGCGCACCAGCTGCTACTTGCAGGGATGCGATCCACTTTTGAATATTTTAATAAATTTAAATTTTCGTATTTCAAGAATGAAAAAATAATGTTCTTTGTGATTTAAATGATTTATTTACTTAATTATAAGGTGCTTGACTTCTTCTAAAATTGTCCAGACATCACTAGAAAATTAACCAGAGTACGATGCACAATTCACTTCGCCAATGTCACGTAGAATGATTGTGATTACTCGATTAAAATGAGATATACCTATATAACATGAGATTCGATAAAAACTTTTTAACAAATAAAAACTTTTTAACAAAAAAATAAAAACCGACTTCAAACAAAAGCACTAAAAAGTGAAAAATAACTGATTGGTAGTTTTCATTTACTATACATACCTAATCAAATATTTTCGAAGTCGGTGTGCTTTGCTTTGTATGGGCTGGCACCGATTTCGAAAATATTTGATTAGGTATGTATTTAATGGGTAGGTTTTAATTACTTAGCCAAAGCACACCGACTTCGAAAATATTTGATTAGGTATGTATAGTAAATGAAAACTACCAATCAGTTATTTTTCACTTTTTAGTGCTTTTGTTTGAAGTCGGTTTTTATTTTTTTGTTAAAAAGTTTTTATTTTTCCCTTTTTAGTGTAGACAGTAGTAGCAAAGTAAGGATTCTAACGTGTTAGGCTTGTCAAATCAAACAAAAAACTTTTTAACAAAAAAATAAAAACCGACTTCAAACAAAAGCACTAAAAAGTAAAAAATAACTGATTGGTAGTTTTCATTTACTATACATACCTAATCAAATATTTTCGAAGTCGGTGTGCTTTGGCTAAGTAATTAAAGCCTACGTATTAAATACATACCTAATCAAATATTTTCGAAATCGGTGCCAGCCCATACAAAGCAAAGCACACCGACTTCGAAAATATTTGATTAGGTATGTATAGTAAATGAAAACTACCAATCAGTTATTTTTTACTTTTTAGTGCTTTTGTTTGAAGTCGGTTTTTATTTTTTTGTTAAAAAGTTTTTATTTTTCCCTCTTTAGTGTAGACAGTAGTAGCAAAGTAAGAATTCTAACGTGTTAGGCTTGTCAAATCAAACAAAATAAGCCCAAACTCAAAGTATCTACTATTAGCCGTTGAAGAGTTCCACCTATCCACCTTCTGGCCTTGCCATCAGATCAGGTCAACAACATCGAACCACTGTACTATCAACGGAAATAGAAATACTTGCAAAGTTTCAAGTCAATATGACAATTAGAAGTAGGTTAAATTCATCATTAGTTGTTTTTCCACCCTTAGGGGTGGTATTTTTTTTTGAAATTTAAATGGGACCAATCTGGAAGTATACCCTTTCAAACAAAACAAAAATTGTCCAAATCGGTTAATAAATGACGGAGTTCTGAGGTAACAAACATAAAAAAAAAAAAAAAACATACAGTCGAATTGAGAACCTCCTCCTTTTTGAAGTCGGTTGAAAATAAGCCCAAACTCAAAGTATCTACTATTAGCCGTTGAAGAGTTCCACCTATCCACCTTCTGGCCTTGCCATCAGATCAGGTCAACAACACCGAACCACTGTACTATCAACGGAAATAGAAATACTTGCAAAGTTTCAAGTCAATATGACAATTAGAAGTAGGTTAAATTCATCATTAGTAGTTTTTCCACCCTTAGGGGTGGTATTTTTTTTTGAAATTTAAATGGGACCAATCTGGAAGTATACCCTTTCAAACGACACAAAAATTGTCCAAATCGGTTGATAAATGACGGAGTTCTGAGGTAACAAACATAAAAAAAAAAAAAAAAAAAACATACAGTCGAATTGAGAACCTCCTCCTTTTTGAAGTCGGTTGATAACTTATATAATTTAATATAATAAAACTACTTGGTTCACCTACCATAGACCTAAATATAGAGTAGGTACAGTATCTAAATAGTAATACTACACAAAGAGCGCTCCGCTAAAATCAAGTTATCAGTTAAAATGAATCTCGAGAGTTTACTTCGCTGGATCCCTTGTGAAATTCATTAAAATAATAATATGCCTGAAACAGTCCACGGTATTAGTGTAAAACACATATTATAATTATCGTCTTTATAAATATCTTCATAATTAACACATTAAAAAAAGACAGGTTGTTTACGAAACTATTTTAACTAATATTATACCTATTCGTAGTATTGATCCATATCTTGTTAAATAGGTTTTTATTTACTTTGGACATTATAGATCAAAAATTTTCTTTAGAGCGATGTAAACAAAATTATTTTTTATTTATTTGTTTCAAAGCATAGCTTATAACATTTGTGTTATATTAATAAAATATTAGTATCTATTGGTATATCTTTTTTTCTAATAGCAACGGAGCATCAGGTGGATGTGATTATTTGCATAGAGATAATTTATGGACTAATGATTGAAATAAGAGTATCCTTATTTCAATCTATCGCCCAAAAACTGTCTCTACTAACGTGTAGCTAACGGTCTCTAGTGGAATAAAGTTTCGCATTTGTCGAACTTGGCCTTAGGTATAAATTTAATTAGTTATAAAGTGTTCATTGTACAGGTAATCACAACATGATCTCACAAAAACATCTTCCCATAACCTTCCCATTCGCAATCGCCAAATTAGGAAGTAAAGTTAAATGCAGGGGCGCAATATTAGATTTCTGTGCGATACCTATGCAGTTAAAACACCAGTGAATACTACATACGTGTAATTAAATGTCAGCTTTATTGACAGAAGTATGCTTTATGTTAACTTTATGACATATAAAACATACTCGTATCTAACAAAATAGAACGATGCGAAAACACGTGAGGTGGACATTTAAATATGAAAATTAACATTCACATATTAATGCAATGTACGACGAGTACGTAGAAGTTAATTTCTTACTGAATATCTTACTCTTGGTACTATACTATCGTTACTGAATACTGCTACTGCTATTCATGCTGATGAACATAAGGGGCATTATATGGATTTCTGGTAATCGTTATTACAAAAGTTATTACACCAGTCATCCGAACAAATGGTCTCATTTGTTGAAAATATTTTCGCAATGGTAATGCCAGGTGATTCCGTAGCCGAGGTCTGGCAACAATACAGTAAAAACGTTCGACGTAATTATGATCATTTCGCTTGCCATTTCATTAACATGAATACGCGTCAGCGTTTTACATTGTGTACAATTAAATCAATAGGTTAATTGAAAATAAAAATCACTATTTTATTTATCGTGAAAATATTTTTTTTCTTACTAAACCAAATTTCGAATGGGTAAACATAGTTGTTACGAATGAATCTAAACGAAGTTTAAATTTAAAAACAATTAAATAAATAACTAAAAGTATTCCTTGGTGGCGGATGGGGTCGAGGTGTAGGCACCCACGTGTGGAACGAGGGTTGGAGTGAATTTTCTGCCCTGTCGCGCGGCGAGATGAAGAGACCTCTAGAAAACTAACCACTAAAAGCTATAGATATAAAGTCCGAACAAAATGTTCATTCTTTGAACACTATTCTAAAATACGGTGTAAGCGTTTATTTTGTTTTATTCTTATTTACGAGTATTAGTATAAATATCTTTTACTAAGTAAAAACTCCTACACTATGTATAAAATTAGATCAGTGACAAAGGTTCTTGTAAATTTTTTTTGGATGTAGTATATTTTTAGATTCCAAATAATAAATATTATAAGATGTTGAACCACAATCTAGAAATTTTCCTCAACTTATGTTTAAAAGTATGCTTTTAAGTCCCCAACCAATATTTAGAAGATATTTTTACATGTAGGTATAAAATGAAGTCGCTTCAGCTGTCTGTTAGCTTAGATCTTTTAAACTACTCAATGGATTTTAATGCAGTTTTCAGCAATAGATAGAGTCATTCAAGAGGAGGGTTTATATGTATAATACATGCACATTATAGTACAGAAAAGCCGAGAAATTCAAAGATTTGTATTTCATACTAACCGTTAAAAAGTAACTAGTCTATACTATAATAAAACAGTAGAGGTTGAATTTCTGTACATAGCAAAAAAATACTAAAAACCGAGACAGGGGAATGTAAGAAAACAAATAGAGTTTTTTTCAATTTTTTTGTTTCTCTGTCTGTTTGTCTGTTTGTACAGGCTAATCTTCGAATCTATTGGACCGATTTAAATGAAATTTGCATGGTGGTTGGACCTAATATCCCCGGGCAACATCTTAGGTACTTTTTATCCAGGAAAATTAAAGAGTTCCCGTAAGATAGTTACAAAACTATAATAACTTATATAGCTTAGTACACAAAAACTACTGATTGGATTTTTATAAAACTTTACAATAATATAGTTCATACATGACAATAACAAATCGGCTACTTTTCATACGGGAAAATTAAAGGGTTCCTGTGGGACAGTCAAAAAACTATAGTAACTTATACAGCTTAGTACACAACAACTATGCACCTAATTTAGTAAAATTTAATATTCTGATATTGCCGGTCAAACAACAGGTTACTTTTCGTCCCGGAAAAATGAACGGTTTCCGTGAGATAGATCTGTTATTGTTTGTTTGTAATGTATTATGTACACAATATAGACCCCAAAACAATAATTATAAAAAAATTGTCTGTTTGTTTGTTTGCCTGTATATCGGTTTGTCAGTTTGTATGTTTGTACGGGCTAATCTCCGAAATTGTTGGACCGATTTAAATGAAATTTTGCATGGTGGTACCTTATATCCCCAGTCAACATCTTAGATACTTTTCATCCCAGGAAATTAAAGAGTTCCCGTGGGATAGTTAAAAAACTATAGTATCTTATACGGCTTAGTACACAACAACTTATGCACCTAATTTAGTAAAATTTAACATTCTGATACCCTATATTGCCGGTCAAACAACAGATTACTTTCCATCCCTGAAAAATGGATGGTTCCCGTGGGAACTAATAGATCTCTATTAGTGTTTTTCTAGTTATGAATAAATACAAACGTCAAAGAAAGAATACAAAAATCAAAACGTACTATAGGACATTGGATAAATATTATGTTAAATTAATAATTTTTGTAGTATTACCCATAATATTATAATCAGATAAAAGATAAAATTACGTTTTTATGAAAGGGCGGGGTCTCCTAATACAGGCAAATTATTTGCTTAAAAGGGGATCTCAACCACAAAATTTGAAATTTTGATTTGATTTGAAATAAATAAATAAATTTTAAATTAATCAATTAATTATATGTTAATTTTTATTTCAAATGTAAATGTATATTGTTATCTAATTTATATTTTTTATTGTTGTGTTATAATAAATAAATTATTAAATTTAAAAAAAACGCTATGACGACACATTATAGTATATATCTTTAATATATTCATGAAGTTATACCAGCCATGTATGCTTACAATAATAACATTGCAGATAGCAAATCCGTGTTAAACAAGTATTTGTATACGATTCAAATTCTGCTCGCATTCGGACGCGGACGCAAAACGTTTCACCTGCTATAGTTTATTACCTATTCAACGGACTCGCACAAATAAAATTGTATAATGCATAAGCGAATAGCGAGTGGCGAGTTTGATTTAGGGAAGAGTAGGCGGCCGCGTGAGTCGCGCGCTGAATAACTTATATAGGGCCTTTCAATCCTAGTCGAACCTAATATTCTATTTGGCTTATAGTATATACTACGGTATATACAAACATGAGTACCTACTATTTGAATTTATACTATGAAGTAGGAGAAGCTCAAGTGTTTTAGAATTTCGAGTGAAAATAATCGATGTTAAATAGTAAAAAAAGCTAAATTCATTAAACTTCGTACACCTTATATTAAAAATTGATAATTATAGTGAATTAATGGAGAGTCCATTTCAATACTTTACGTAAACCTGTAAAGCTTTCTATAGATAAAGTAGATATGAATATTACTATTAGACTCTTAAGTTCCAGCGTGGCCCCTATATGAAGGTACTAGCGAATTAAATAAACTGTGCAGTGTTTGTGGTGAAACAAAAATAAAACTTAGGTATATGTAATTGTTTACAAACAGCTTGTTTAGTATAATTTAGTGTATTATATTACTATGGAGATGTGCAGCCGTTATTAATACGTTCTTTGAAAATGATCTTCGTTTTTTATTATTGCTCTATTCGTGCAATTTAATAGGTTAGAGGTAGGTCCTACTTTTAGAGTATCTATAACCTAATAGATTGCACGAATAGACTATTAATAAAAAAATAAGAATAATTACAACTACGTCCTAAAGAATCTTCAGTATTAATTTAAATGTAATTAATCTACTAAACCAACACATATCCCCACGCACGTACACACATACACATACTGTATGTAATTACTGCACACATGTGTGTATGTGTAGGTGTGTGCGTGTTTAAGTTATTTAATTTTTTTTTATAAAGTTACTAAAGAAATTTCATTATTAAATTTTTCATTATTCATTCATAAATATCTTTTACTCGGCTACACCAAGTTTGTGATTTGTTAACAGACTAAACAAACAGAATTTAAGAAAACGGTAAAAAAAAACTTATATTTCTATATTTATAGAATGTTTGTGTATTAAAGGTAACAATACAATAAATCATTTTACAGACGATAATACAGATTATAAAAAATTAGGTACATTGTAACATTTTATGTTTATAAAATAAATTTAAAAAATCTACGATTCCGCTTTTTTGTAATACCTAATTCTTATCAGGTCCTTTTTCGAACTACTGGTGGAGTTTTTTAACAAAAATTTAACTTTTATAATATATTGACTTGCTCGGCTTTTCAGAATATGAAATTCATTATTAACTTGACCCCAAAAAATCTTTTGATTTTCTTTTATTTAACATGGAACTTAACCAACATATTGTACATATTATGATCATGGCTTGTTTAGTACGCATACAAGGAGGATAATACACATACATTCTTATATAAAAAACTAGCATTACCCGCGGCTCCACCCGCGTTCAAATGACCAAAAACCAAATTCTTAGGTTTTACATAGTACTCGTAGTATACTCTTACATTGCAGTTTTTGTATTTTTTCTCAGAAATGAGACATTTTCCTAGTATCCTATATGTTGACCCGGATAACCAGCTATCACCATACCAAATTTCATCAAAATCCCTCCAGTGTTTTTTTGTGATGCGGTAACAGACAGACAGATAGACAAAAATTCTTAAAACTATAGATTCGGCCTCTGCATCGATAATAATGTTTATTTCAATAAGATTTTCCAAAAAATATTTAATGTACAGATTCGGATTAGTTACAATTTTATTATATGTACAGATGTTTAATAAAATTGTAATATTCATGTGATTGTTTCATTATGATAAAATGAGATGCTGGAAGTAGAAACTATTACCTGGCACCCGATAAAGGCGGCAAGCGGCAAAAGCACTGTTTATTCTTTATCCCTATCATTAAAGTGAGTAATTTATAAAGGATTTTTCGCAAGTTCAAATGAAGTTTGATTTTTCAAAAGGGGTCAACACAAGCGAGTGTAGTATTGTGATATAGAATGACATATCGAGATTCTCTTTATGGTCAGCCCTTTCATTGACCTCGGGTTGCGGTTACATAAAATCCCTTAAGTACTATCTTACATGAATCTGCTTTTAGCTAAACATTATTCGATTTCACTCGTTTTGTAGACAACAGGACAGAAAACATAATCAATATTTATAGATAAATTCATGTTTGCGCTAAAGAAAACTGAATATAATTAGATACATTCTTTTTCAAGATAATATGTAGGTATATACACCGAGGTATTGATAGATTGTTAATCAACTAATGGAATCAGGTCAGACTACGTTTCTAAAGATCTTAATCAGGGCAAATTCCTCGATTAAATTATTTACTCCATTTCTACTCTCGCACAAGTGATATTAACGGAGTTTCTAAGTAAGCATAAAACATAAGCAACCTGGAACCAGATGCTTGCGACTTGCGAGTCATAAAACTGAAAGGTGAAAATACCCAATTAGCTTCTAATCGATATTTTCTAAACAAATTTTCTTCTAAATAGAAGGTTATAAATTCCTTATATTTTTGGTTATTGTTTAAAACTATCGTAAATATTTTAAAGAGTAAAAAAATATATTATTAACGTCTTCTATGCATGCCAAAGTTGTAATATTTAATTTAAATTGAAAGTTTCTGTTGTAGTTCCATCAACGTATGATATGATGAATGATGGTGGTGGGAGTTTGTGTGTACCAAATGTAATTCAGGTGCATGTACCACATGGTGTTAATCATAATTACTAATATGTAATCATTATATGTATTGACTTCGCACACGAAGAAATATAAATAGAATTTATTCAATATTTTAACATATAAATATATTTATTTACAGGGTCTAATTATATAATATCTAATTAAATAATTAATTAATCATAAATTATTTTATATTCGTTTTAGTTAGAATTATTGTGGTGGTAATTGGTCTTTATTTATTTTCATTTCGACATTTGTGATTGTGAGAGAGAGACATACCAGGTTTAATCATTAGGTTTTTTAATTTGTACGCATAAAATTTCTACTCTTTAATCTGATATTAAAATATTGATATTTATTTACAAAGGTACTCTTATTTATCGGAGCAGATGTATAGCAGTTCGAGAAAAAAGAAAACACTGCTAACGATCCTCCAAGGAAGATACAAATACTGTAAGAAATATTTATGGAGGTTTTTCGCAATGGAATCCCCGAGGAAAGCGGCTGCGACCGAGTACCCTGTGAAAATGGGAGAAAACACGTTACAAATCCCTCGCCACGCATAATTCTTAATACTGGGATTATAGAATGGCTTCTTAAAGCTTGGGCGCCAAAAGAAAGATAACAAGCAATTAGTGTGTTGAAAATGCTGGTGAAAATTGCATTAACAAGTAAATATTTTTTTTGAATTATTTAGATTTTTCATTTCGGACATTTCGAATACTTTACAGCAATTACAACAATGTCAAATATTTGCGTAAAATATAAGAAAGTATTGTAACTTATTAAAATACATTAAATAGATTCCATTTGAACCTACCGATGAACGTACTATTATTATTTCTGCATCTTCGGTATTTACATTTATCATATAGGTAAAAGGAAATAATATGAATAAAAGACTATGTATCGGAGAAAAAGACATATTTTATTGCTTAGTGCTAAGTTTTAATATTTTCTTATGTGTATCCTATATGAAAACTGAACACTTTCTTCTTTCTATTCTGAATATCAGACCGTCTGTTAGTTTTTATTTGTCGGAATGATTAGGCGGAAAAAGTGAGATTTGAAGTCTAAAGATGTACAATTTTTGATTCAATAACCCATCTATAATAATAGGTTATACTCGTAGAGGTCTAACGAAACCCAAAAAATCTCAAGTACATCATGTGATATTAAAAAGGGCTCTATAATTAGAATACAGTTTAATATCAAACCAATATTAGGCTACAGCAAGAAGCGAGGATAAGTCGCTAGTATTTAAATAAAACTCTCTAATTTTTTAATTCTCATAATATACGGATCCGGAGTCCGACCGAGTTGACCAATTTTATTTATTCTTATTATAATATGTCCAGAATTCCATTTTAAAATAAATTTTATTTATTAATTTATTATTATTTCAATTAGCATGTTTTATTTACATTTATTTTTATTTAAAATTAAAATACTTAATTTGTATATAATGATTCATAAACTAATTATTTTACTTTGCATAATATTTGACATGGCCAATTGGATTAATTAACTATACGAATTGAATTAATGAAATTACAGTTCTAATTGGACATCATTTTCAGTGCTTTGCCTATACCTATGTGTACGACGGCACGGGACGGTAATATAGGATATTATATTACCATCGAACACAAATATAATATCCTAGATACGTCGTCGTCTCTCGACGACTATATTAAGTTTGTTTTCTTTCATTTAGTCAGACGAAAGGTACGTTGCTACCTCTGGCTGCACTGAGTAAGTAAACGTTGAACAGTAAGTAAACAGAACAAAAACTGTGCGGCCCGGACGGTGGCTACTGTTGCGTATATCGGAGCGCAACAATTAGTGTTTCTAGATAGTACTAGGTAGGTTTATTTTTCCCCCCGATGTGTATTACATATATACCTTGTCGTGGTGGGGGCGCAAAGCCAAGAAACGCACTGGGAAGTGGCCCACCTCGGTGGGTGGTGTGCCATGCTTGTTGCTCCATGTACTTCTCCTATAGCAGAGTAGACCGTTGGAGCAACCCCATGGTTATTGTGGCCTGCCTCGCCAGGAAGCCGTCTGCAACGTCCCATTAAGACGAGGTAGGTTCCGTTAGGTTTTATCGGGTAGTACTAGGTTTTCTAGCCGATGAGCCCCATATAATATTAATTTAAAACGTTAACCAACGTTGAAAAAAGATAGTTTTAACTTTTATGTAACATAGTTTATTAAATCATAGAGTTTTAAAAACACATTCAATTGGCCATATAGGAAGGAAGATAACCGTAAGTATTGTTATGAAATAAATTATATAATTTTAATTATTCAACTTTAAAATCACTGAGGTTTTATCAAAACGGATGTTGATAAATATTTAATTTAAACAACAAATAATACTGAATATGTACCTACTAAATATAATCTAAATAAGGATTCTTTATTTAGATATCATATACATCCATACTTAATATTATAAACGTGAAAGTGTGTTTGTTTGTCCTTGTTTCACGTCGAAATGGAGTGACGGATTGGCGTGATCTTTTGTGTGGAGATAGTTGGAGGGCTGGCTACTTTTTTCCGCGGGAGATCATCTAATTCCTACGAGAAAACAAGTTATCCCATCAAAAACATTCTGTAAAAAAATTGCAAGTCTCGCAACGCATTTCTTCTACCGCAAAAAGCTATGAGATGTAATGTAAAACCAAGTCGGTTAATTTATTCATTACCTATCTATGGAAGCATCTATCCGACAACTTTGTCATAAATCGTTACCGAATTAGTTAAGTTACAACATTTTATAGTGACCGTATTAATATTAGATATATTTATTTCTTTAATTAATAGAATGACTTGGCCATCGCATGGAAACATAATCACATATGAGTATACTACTTTAAATAGCCCTAATTAAACATATCATGATCAAGGTGGACGGACGACTTAGTCAAAGTCGCTGGAGCCCACTGGATGCGGATGGCACAAGACTGGTTATCGTGGAACTTTTTGGTGGAGGCCTATGTCCATCTATGCATGTGTTTGAGCTGAGATGAACTGAACATAGCACTAGCGGGTCAAATTTATGCATAGACTAACATAAATAATACACTCAGAACGCTAATTTTAGGTAAATTTTGTTATTTGTAGATTCTATTATCATGTGCGATGGCCAAGTCATTCTATTAATTAAAGAAATAAATATATCTAATATTAATACGGTCACTATAAAATGTTGTAACTTAACTAATTCGGTAACGATTTATGACAAAGTTGTCGGATAGATGCTTCCATAGATAGGTAATGAATAAATTAACCGACTTGGTTTTACATTACATCTCATAGCTTTTTGCGGTAGAAGAAATGCGTTGCGAGACTTGCAATTTTTTTACAGAATGTTTTTGATGGGATCTCATTTCTTTTTGTAAATATTTCTTCTTTTTCTCTTTTCTTGTACTATTTCTTGTGTGTCAGCTAAGGACTTTTTAAAAGCCCACTCCTTGTCTCTGTGGGCTTTTTTCAGAGGCTTTGATATAGGTAACAAATTTTGACAAGTCTGGATGATAAAAAATCTAAGTCTATTGTATTGGGAAATTATGGACTCCTGGACTTTAATACTACTATCTTATGCATTAAGTATAAATATGTAAAGTTAATTTAACGAATATTTTAATTTCATTGTTGACCCTAAATACCTACTCTGATACTGATATTCGACTTACATAAGTTTAATAAGACGTGTAGATTTATGTGTCTATCTGCAGCATCGTAGTTAAATCCCGAAAGATGTATTCGATTCCATTTTAAAAGTAATTTTCGAAGAAGAGATTGATATTTCATGACCTCTATATTCCATTTTCTAATAGGTGGGTACAATTACGAGCAATAAGATGTTGACAAGGTTTTCTAATTCATATCAACATCATACTTTGTAAAAGAAAATGTACGAGCTTTGTTTCAAAATTAAGTAATCGTCAAGTTGTTTCTTAATTAGGTATATATTTTAATCAATTCATTATAAATAACAGTAATCGAATATTTGTAGGTATAAACTATACACGCTTCACATTACATTTATGTACCCATTTGTATATGCATAAAAATGTATACAGCTACTAAAAAAGCTTAAAATATTATTTTCGCATTTAAAAAATACTTTTCTAATACATATAATTGCAAATATAAACATTAATAAATAGACCAATCAAAATTAGGTTAGTAATTACGAGGGAACATAGGATCGGACGTACAAACATACATACCTACAGGTAAAACACTAACCTAACCCCCTTTTACAGTGCAACTATTCTATAATTAATTTACCATTAATTATAAATTTTATAAGAATATATGAATGAGGTGAAAAAAATAAAAGTAAGATATCGGGAAATGAAAAAATAATATTTAATTAAAATAATGGAAGGAAAAAATAGTGTAAATTTAATTAAAATATTTTATGATTTTTAAACAAAATTTATATTTGACATAACGGCACAAATTAAGGCAAGCTATGATGAAGTTTATTTATGTCAAAATATTTATATTATGTGCTATTTTATTGTGACCTATTATTTTAAAAAATACCTAAACCTTCTAGCGTTCCTTGACGTCGTTAAAGTGGAGAAATTGACTAACAAATTAAATACTTAGTGATGACAAACGGAACTCTGAGAAAGATATATTTTAAGTTGGATATTTAAGTTAATAAAATAATATATGAGTTATTCCTGTGTTTTTTTAACATGACTAAACTAAATATTGATAAATACATATGGTATGTATTAGTCAAGTAGAAGTCGAACTAACGCTTCGAGGGCTCTGTACTTTTTTTTTTATAGTTGGGAAATCCTATTACGGATACAACCCGACTTCCCCTGGGCGACTCTCGCTACGGAACTCACGAGTGTTCGTTTACTTGTATATTTTTTTTATATTTAAGATCTTTTATACATATAAGTTTTAATTTATATATTAAATATATTATTTCTTAAAACTATTTACAATATTGATAATTACATTTTAGTCGTCGCTAACACTTACAGTATATCCACTATTTACCCAGCTATACATTTGGGTAGTTTAAGTGACGAAAAATGATATGAATGATCAGTATGAACTGCAAAAATAACTTTGTAATCCCATATATCGCATATCTATTTGTATAGGAATACAAAGTTACTTATGCAGTTTGTATATCTCGAAAACAGGATTGAAATTGCATGATGTTTGAGTTTTTCCTTGCGTTATAGGCTAAACACTAATTGTGTTCAAAATTTGAAGCTCCTATGTCTGCTAGAAGTACCTTAGAATTTTGATGATCGGTGAGTGAGTGAGTGAGTGTGTGAGTGACGATATTAACGAATTTTGATCTGCAACAGCTCATAAACTACAGGTTCAAATTGAATGTAATTTGGAAATATGCCTAGTTTTATTATGTTCTTTTAGTCACTGAAAATTCAGGCTTCTAGCTTTATCCATAACGAAGTTATGGGGGGGTGGAAAATGCTCTGAATCGCTTCGAGAAAAGGATGGTACTGTCGTGCCCTTTTTTGCTCGACTTGGCGGGGGCACTCCGTGCCCCCCGATACAATAGGTATACATAGTACAAATTATTCAAAAAAATATTTATGATCAAAATTACTTGAAACTTGGTATTAATGCTCTTCAATAAAATTAAATAAATACGCGTTTTAGCTTTTTTCGAATTTCATCCTATAAGGGGGTAAAATAGGGTATGAAAGTTTGTACGAAACTACATTTTTAGAGATTTTTTTGTAGTTTTAGCGCGAGCGAAGCCGCGGGTTCTGCTAGTATATACATAATTATATTATGATGTTTCAGTAATATAAGTAATAAACTTATTTGAGCAGTAGGTACACGTACAGACGTAAAGACGTAGATCGCTGATTATGATACTCGTATATCAAAGTAAATTAACACAAATAGCAATTAATGCAACGCCAGAAATAATTTAAAAAAATACATCGAGTGTATTAAACATAAGTATGTCATATATGATATACTTGCTACTTTGTACTTTGTAGAATTTATGTTTGTACATTGTAGAATCAAACTATCAAACCAAGTTCAAAACTGGCGGTGTTCAATTGGTAAAATACATATTGGAATCTATGGATATGTGAAAACTAAAAAGCAATTACAGTTATATTTATGGATTTGAGTAAATCCTTTGATTTCGTACTTACTAATAACTAATTTGTACACCATAGTGGTAAGACTGAGTAATCACTTTTATTATTAAAAATCTTTTTTAATAATAATAATTTTTACTTGTAGTAAAAAATCAGGTTACATAAATATACTCTACATATAACTCTACATAACATTTTGTACGCCATTTTATATAAATAATTGATTTGGGTAAGGTTTAAAGTGAATTTGGTTTATACAACGATCTTTTAACATAGGAATGTATACAAGAATAAAAAATATTGATTTAAACATTTTTAAGCCCTAAAACGTTATATGGTTTCATTTTAATCAATTAGAGCCTGTTATAGATTTATTAGAAAATTGCATTCCCTCGGGTGCGTCCTTGGGTGACCACAGTAGCCTCGTCAGTTAATAGTCTATCTGGGTACTTATCCAAATACGAGTATATATGAGCCATTTCAGCGTGAAGGAGCAAACATCTATACATATAATAAAATTTGTGACTAAGTCGAATCTGTACATTAAATATTTTTTGGAAAATCTTATTGACATTATTATTGATACAAAGGCCGAATCTAAAGTTTTTGAAATTTTTGTCTGTCTGTCTGTCTGTCTGTTACCGCATCACGGAAAAACCACTGGAGGGATTTTGATGAAATTTGGTATGATGGTAGCTGGTTATCCGGGTCAACATATAGAATACTTTTTATAGCGGGAAAATATCTCATTTCTGAGAAAAAATACAAAAACTGCATTATAAGAGTATACTAATATGTTTTGGTCATCTGAACGCGGGCGAAGCCGCGGGCAATACTAGTACTTAACTAAATATAAACTTTCGAATTTATAATTGTAGTTCAATTAAAGAAAATATTAATTTAATTATTTCGTTGATGACTTCAAAGCGTGCCAGTTGATCACAGATTACTACACCAATGCCGCCAATCACCACGTAAAATGGAGAGGACAGATTGGTCAGTAAAATAAGAATATTAAACTAAATAAATTAAGCATAATATGTAAAAAAGGGAGTAAATCCTTCATAAACCTTGCAGATTATAATTAATTGCTATTTCATTTGCAATGCATTTAATTTGTATGATATATTATAGTATTTGGCAAATATATGTAGAACTGATAATAAAATCAGCACTCCATGAGTTGCGTAGCTTTGTTCGCGTTCACCTGGGCCTCGTAAATATCGCCCAGGACCATAAAATGCATTAGTAAAGTCTGCTTTGAATAATGCCAACCCAGTCAGCTTTCAGGTAAAATAAAATTCTAAATGTGCGTAGAAGGTCGTTGAACGTTTCACTGCCCGTGTGCAATGCGATGTGGTTTGTGATTAACGTTCGCGTTTATTTACCAATGGCTAATCCACGAGCTCTTTGTGTCGGAATCTAATTTATGTTTCATGTCTTCCGATTATGTAGAAACCGATTTTTTTATTTTTTGCTTGAATTTTATTGATTTCATTCCTTTTTTCTAGTTTTAAAAGTTGTTATTTATCATTTTTTTGTTTAGTGAATAATAATAAACCGGAAAAGTTATTTTATTATAATAATATTAAAAATAAATAGTTTTCAATTAACATTTAAACTATAAGTTAACTGTAAACTAAAAAATAACAATTTAATGATATTTTTACCTAAGTTACTTTTTAGGCCAAATCTATAATACTGAAAAGTTGTATGTATCAGTTCGGTGCATGAGTTATGTTAATTAAGTAATGGATCCTCAGGGTGTAATCGCGAAGGGCTCAGCTTAATTAATTAATGGCCATTCATCTCGCAGTAACTTTAATGTGATGAGTTTAAAATCTCTTTCGTAATATATTATACTTACATTAAAACAAACTAATATTCAAATATTGCCACGTTAACAACAACAACAATCACGATGAATAAAAAAAAATTGTTTTATCTTCATTGTTTCATATAAATATAATTAGTGTAACGGTTGTATAATAAAAACTTAAAAGAAAAACGACTTCCAGGCACTAAAATGTAAAACTAACTAAACGGGGGTTTTCATTTAGAATAGATACCTAATCAGATAATATCGAAGTCGGTGCCAGCCGATGCTAAGCAAATCTAATAGGTATATTTCGATACGTAAAATACAAATATACCTATTAGATATTCATATCTTAAAATATTGTAGCTGGCACCGACTTCGAAAATATCTGATTAGATATCTATTCTAAATGAAAACCTCCGTTTAGTTATTTTTTACATTTTAGTGCCTGGAAGTCGGTTTATATATTTTGTTAAAAAGTTTTTATTTTTCCATTTTTAGTGTAGACGTAATAAGCAGGTAATTTGTAAGAAGAAAGTTTTTTAATAACATATTCGATTAAGCAATTTATTTAAAAAAATATTTATTGTTGATTTTTTTAAAAACCGCTCTACCGATTTCGATAAAATTTATATGGGACAACCTGGGAAGTATACCCATACTATATCGGTTCAGGCGTCTTCGAGTAATCGGTGAACATACATAAAAAAATGATTCCGAGGAATTGAGAACCTCCTCCTTTTTGGAAGTGGGTTAAAAATATAACATAGGATGATTAAAAGTAGACTCGTAGAAGAGTCGAGAAGTAGCGTGTGTGTCGAATATCATACATAAGAATTTATTTATCTAGCTATCAAATAATGCATCTTGGAGGCATATAAGTTTTTATGGAGAACCAATCCGACAAGAAATATTGCTGAAGTTAAATTGAGGAAGCGTCGACATTGTTATTATCGCTTCAACCCTGTTCTGTTCGAGTCTGTTCGAGCTCTATAACAATCTTTTCACTTCAATTGGATGTTGGATTGTGAAATCTCGTCTACTATGATCTCCGACGAGCATTCATATCTTTTGCTTTCCGTCCTTTTTCATGAATTCGCGTTTCATTTCTCCGAGCTCGACGATGTATAAAGTCTTTTAGGAACAAAAAATTGTTTTTGAAGGCGGTTTTCTATTAAGGTAAATAAAAAATTACATTTGTTGAATGAACAATTGGGCGTACTTTAAATTGTGCCGGGAAACTCGTAGTTTAAGAGAGAGGAAGCGAAAATTTCAGCTTTTCCCTATGAATTTTTTGTTGTACTTACTTCTAAAACAAAGCGTAATGACCCGCACGGCACGCATTTGTTTGCGAACAATCCGAATAGGCCATTTTTCATCTCGAACAATTGAGGGCGGTGCTCCAACACAATTGGCAGAGTATTTTGTCAAGCATTTGTCGTACGAGCGAGACTCGAGTATACGACATTACGAGTGCACTCTATGCTTCCGAGCTGCCTCATAATTATAGTTTCAGAAAATCTGCCACTAACATTAACATGTAATACCTACCGCACACAAGAGGAAATTGATTGCACTCGGAACATTGCTCTATTTTCAACTAACAGTGAAGAATGTTTATTTAAGATATACGTTATAAGCGATGAAGGAAATGTAAATGCCTTAGTTTTAAATGAATATTCTTTTAACTTCATAGTTTTAAAGTCCCGAATTTATTGTAATAAGAAAGAGACATATTGTTTCTATTATATTAATCACCCGCGGAAGCGTATTGTCCGTAGCGATACTCATAAAATCTCGCCTCTTATGATTTTCATAGCGGCTGAAGGCATTACGTTGGAATTTTTCGTTTTATTTTATGGTGGCGCGTACTGTCGCGAAGAAATATTGGCTCGGCGGAATAGCTCGTAAAGAAAACAGTTTCCTTTGCACGGGGCTACGAACCGCAACTACCAACCTGTCTTATACTTACATTTATTATTACCTGAAGGCGTAATTCTATAATATTTATAATATATAAATATTAATTTTTGATAAAATCTCTGTCAGTGATTTCAAAATACTGGATTCAGAATAACCAGTAGGTACATTTTTCCCACATTTTTCTCTACCAGTCGAGATTCGAGATCGATATCGAGATCGAGTATTATAGCGAGTAGATGATTATGATGAGTGATGTAGATTTCTTTTAATGTTGAGAAAGAGAAGGAGTGTCCGCTCGATAGTATACAGTAGATTTAAAATACTAATTGTTTTTAACATAACTTTAATTAACGGGTGAAGGATTTGGGTAAGAGTGATATAAGCTTTTAAAAATTATTTTTAAATAAAACTCCCATCTCTACTCTTCTAAAATAATTTATGGCCCGATATTATAAGTAAGGTTATATTTAGTAAGTTATAATCATTTTGTATTAGTTAAAAAATATAGGTAAAGTTTTCTGAATTAATAACCTAATATTATTACATAATACGATAATTTAAAAAAAAAAACATATTTTTCAACAGCTATTTAAATGTGTAGAATTAGGAAAAATATATACATTAAATAATATAATATTTTCGAAGTGATCTAAGAATTTTATAGACAAATAAAGAATTATTGTTTTATTGTATTAAATTATTTAATACAATTGAATAATTTATTGTATAAAAAAATAAAAGATTTCTTAGGAAATATAAATTAACATATACAGCATGTAGCAGATACATTCACAAATATGTATTGTTATGTAAAAAAATTCTTAATGGCAAGGAATAAAAGGCTTTTTTAAGTTTTATTTTCATTTTATTAATGTTAATTTTATAAATTTATTGTATCTATAAAAATTCTGTACAGCGGTTTTATTCCTGAGATTGTATAGTGGGCCGGCATTTTGCCGGTTCACTAGTCGGATCCCTTTTCCACGCACATCATTATTCAACTTAAGTGGACGGTTTTTGTAAGGTTAGTAAATGTGTAACGGAAAATTTTTATGTTTCAACTATAGCGAGCATGATATTATAAATGTACCACCTTATAGGACTTACGGGGCTTGAGGTAGATTATCTTAAATTTGAATTCAAAAATGTATCTGTTATACCAAGAGTAGTAAGAAGATAACTTTTAAGCACCATCAAACAAGAATCCAAGTGTGAGGTTATTGATTTGCTACATGTACTTGGTAAATAGCATGTTTCCTATTTAGGAAGGCAGTAAATTAAAATTATGATTGTGATTTTAATAACATCATGCATTATTTTCGATCTATTTCAAAACGGAGGAGATATTCAAATCGATTGTATATATTTTATACAATTATTAAATACTAGTGACTTGCCCTCGTTTCGCTCGGGTGCCTAATAGTTAATAGCCGATAGAGTAACTGAACGGCCATTTTTTCCGACTTTAATTAAGGTTATTATAATTTCTGACAGTGAATCATAGTTCAAAAAAGTACTAGATATACAATCAGTGACAAAAAATGGTCTCATTTTATGAATGAGCGCTCATTTGAACATTTGAGCGCGTTTTTTTTTCAACCGACTTCAAAAAGGAGGAGGTTCTCAATTCAACTGTATGTTTTTTTTTATGTTTGTTACCTCAGAACTCCGTCATTTATTAACCGATTTGGACAATTTTTGTTTTGTTTGAAGGGTATACTTCCAGATTGGTCCCATTTAAAGAATTTCAAACTAGAAATATTACCTAAACACAATGATGGTGACCTTTTAAGAGAAGTATTTCCATTTCTGTTGATACAGTGGTTCAGTGAAAACATTTATAGGTGGAATAAAAAACGGCATAGTAGATACTTCGAGTTTGGGCTTATTTTGTTGATTTGACAATTTTCAGAATCCCTTACTTTGCTACTACTGTCTACACTAAAAAGGAAAAAATAAAAACTTTTTAAACAAAAAATAAAAAACCGACTTCAACAAAAGCACTAAAAAAGTAAAAAATAACTGATTGGTAGTTTTCATTTACTATACACACCTAATCAAATATTTTCGAAGTCGGTGTGCTTTGGCTAATAATTTGTATTATTACGTTAAAAAAGGTAATTTTGCAACGCAAGTCGACGAAAAAATTAAAAAGAAAAATATCGCGATTTGCGCGCAAAGTTTAGGGTATGTGCTTTGTGTAATAAATCTTTATTTTTTTTTTATATTGATATATATATATATAATTATATTATATATATAGTTTATATAGTATATATATATTATTATCTTATAATATTATATATATATATATATATATAGATATTAAGAGTGAACTGAATAATAAAATAATAACAAAGCGAAATCTGTAAACGAGCGAAGCGAGGGTACGTTGCCTGTAATTAATATAATAAACACAAAATTATATTTTTGAGTTGTAATCATTGTATCAAGTAGTGCAGCTCAACGTATGAATTGCTTAATACTTGTAGCGCTATCGGTTTTACTTTACACGATTATAGGAAAACTTTCTTATTCAGATAACTTGTTTAAAGACAGTTTAATGATAACACCTAGACTAATATAAAAACATAAGATCAGCACTATTATTGCCACAGACCTACGCTAGTATTGCACAATATATTTCTTGAAGTACAAAATATATTGAAGCATACAGTGTAACAATACATTAGTATACTTCTGTTACAGTTAGCAATAATAGTGGTACGTAAGTATGTTCGAATTGATAGCAATAAAGTTGGTTTGAGGAGCTTTATTCGTTTACGTAAACTTTGAGATTGACTCTAACAAGGCTGGGAGAGGCGGGAGCGCCTGTGATTTCTACTCTTAAAATCCAATTTAAATGCATTCCTCTGTGCCACAGGAGCCTCGCCGATACGCTCCAGAGGCCAATTAACTTATTCATCCTTAACATTTCATTGCTCAACTCAACTTCAGACCAATCTTGGATTACGTTTCGCACTTGACCCGTTTGTTTTTATTAACTTAGTTCATTACAGTAGGTTTGCAATTAAAGTATACTTTTTAATTATTTATCGTATGTTTTTATGTAAAATAAGCGATATTGACTTCACTTATAATTTATCCTTGGTACTTGTATCAAGCGAATCTGAATGACATACAAATACTTGTGAATATTATGATACAGAATTAAAATAAGTCACAATTTTGTGCCTCTATCAAAAAGTATTTGGACATACTTTTCAGGAGAAGTAAAAACAGCGCATTTAAAATAAATTTTATCAATGTTCCCAGAATTTAAACAACAAACGAATTAAGTAGTATTATATAGTATATTAGTAGTATAGTACAGCCTACATACACGTGACACGTTACGAGATAAAGTTAGCTCTTTCTTGTATTAATGCTTTTTTTTGTTTGAACTGAATACCTTATATCGAGCCACAAATTGTAGCTTTTAAAAGATATAAAATAAATTCAACCTTTTTTATACTGACTTAAAAAAAGGTGGAGGTGCTACTAGGTATATATTCGATGGATATAGTTGTAGGTATATTCTCCGTAAGTTTACCGATTTGCCTAGTTTAAATTGTAGTTTACTAAAGTAAATCCCGTAGTAGTCATATATTTAAACCAAGTCTGTATCAAAAAGAACTATGAAAATATTATACCTATATATATAAAGAAATTTAGCAAGTTAATTTTTACAAAGGTAGTACTTTTAATTGCTTACTTTTACTTGAAACTTTGCAAGTTTATGTACGTATTTCTGATGGTTCATGGTAGTACTATAATTTAATATTATCGAATTAATTTGACGATAGAACCACGAGGTGGATAGAGAAAATCTATAATGGCTACCAGTAAACCTTTCCAGTTCGAGCTCTTTTAATTTCTTTTGACAAGTCCAATGGACACAATGTTCTTGGACGTTAGATGTGATTTTGAGAACATGCCTTTTATTTATTACTAAAATATTGCCAGATCTAAGTAAGTATGTAATGAAAAATATTAACAAAAAAAATTGTATTTAATTTCTTAATGTTTTGAAGTTAGGACAGAGGGAAATGAAGTTTTTGAGCATATTATTGCTGAAGGGAATCCCCATCGGTCTCATTGCCTGTTAAATGAATAACTTCAAAACAAGACATGATTTCCATAAACGCTTTTAACGCTGCAATGAAATCTGTATTACTTGCAAGTTAAATTACTAGCCAGTTTAAACTTCCAGATGAAGTGGGGTTCGAAAATGCTATTATAAATTCAGCAGTTTACAATCACGGCCCTACTTGGCGATGGCAAAAAACCTTGGCGGGGAACTCGTTCTAACTTTTCCTATTTTTCTGCGTTAATTTCACCTGAACCCATTACAGTTTGCAACAATTCTTAGTGCGAACGTTTCTATTAGGAGCTTTAAATTGCATTTTAAATGACTTTTTCTTTGGAAATTATGTAATATAGACATTGCGTAGATCCTCGCGACATAAGAAAATATACAATATTCGTTGTTATAGGAATAGATATTAAATGAAATTGTAGTTTCTAGCTTTCTAATAAATTGACAAAATAGTTAAATTTAAAACTTTTACACTTGATAACTAATGCTTTTAAGATATAATTAACATTAAATTAAAAAAATATATCAAATAATATTCTCGTAAATTAAAATTGATTCTACCCCTTTTACTACATAATCATTATTCGGTATTCAATAAAAACGTTCCTTTCAAAACATCCTCGGACCCTATTTATTTGGAGATGCGATGACTCAAGCAGATTCGCGAGATATCTCGCCGCCGTCTGTGGATTACTTTGCAAGTCTTTTATAGGAGAGAATACCCAGTATCATCACTACTTAAGGATATTAAAATCCCTCCTATTCGTGTAAGGAGCTTGTTTTCTTAACGGCGAAGCATTTATTTAGTAATCCCGATAAAATAAGGGTATTGAGTACATTTATTTTTTATTTGTTGTATTTTGGATTTTTTATTGCTGAATAATGTTTATTTGATATTCTGGTGCACAAATAATGATTGATAATTTCAAATAATCTAATTAAATTGTTTGTTTGAATTGTGTACATAAAATACGATTTGAACGGCAATAAATTCATACATTTATCTATTTGACCTAATTAGATACTCATCATATTACTAGGCTTGCTTATCAGGCATTATTTTCTGGCAGTACAAATCTTTAAAGCATCCACTGTAGAAGTTTAAAATACTTTAGATAAAATATAATTATAAATATACTTACATTATTCTGGTAGTGTATACCTCAAAATGCGTAAATTATTATTAATTTTCTTAATTGCATTAATTGTAACTACCTTCATACAAGCAAAACCATGTTCAACGAGGTAAGCCAAATTTATAAAAATAAAAAAAAACCGCTTTTGTTGCAGATCAAATTAAAAAATGGAAAATAAATTATTGTTTAAGGAACTATAAAATACGCTTTGAAAATGAGTTATGCCCACAATTAAGAAAATTATAAATTATTTATTAGTATTTATTATAATGAAATCAGTCATTGAAAAATTTGGAGATTTATTATAAGCGTAAGCGATTCTCGAAATAACTAATTGGAATCCCAGTTATTTTGAAAATCAACCAACGATATTCTAAATATAGAATAACTAGCGACTCACCCTTGCTTCGCTCGGGTTCGTCCCTAGGTGCATTTTAATTTTTTTGAGCGGAGTCCTAATTCTTTTACTGAAACAAAAGTAGCCTAAGTTACTCCTTATAACATCAACTACCTACCAGTGAAAGTCCCATCAAAATCGGCCCAGCTATTTCGGAGATTAGCCGGAACAAACAGACAGACAGATAGACAAAAATTTTAAAAATTGTGTTTTTCTTATAAATACCGTATATAATTCCATTATTATGCATTTAGTAAAAAGCTGTTATTTTGACATTACAAACAGATACTTCAATTTCATTTATCTGTATAGACTAGCAGAACCCGCGGCTTCGCTCGCGCTAAAACTACAGAAATATTCTAAAAAAGTAGGTTTCATATAAACTTTCATCCCCTATTTTACCCTCTTATGGGATGAATTTCGAAAAGGCTAAAATACGTATTTATTTAATTGTATTGAAGAGCATTAATACCAAGTTTCAAGTAATTCTGATCAAAAATATTTTTTGAGTTGTTCTTATTATAACGTCTTGTCCCGTGGGAAAAAGATTATCTCCCGCGATAAAAAGTAAGTCATTCTCCAGCCCTCCAACTATCTCCACACACAAAATCACGTCAATCCGCGACTTCGTTTCGATGTGAAAGAAAGACAAACAAACACACACACTTCCACATTTATAATACTAAGTATGGAATATGGATATTATAGCAGAAACTTTTATTCGAGTTAAAAGCTTGAAAAACTGTTTAATTTCATCTTTATTTATAGACAGTTAATTTAACTTCGTAAATTAGTTTATGTTAAGTTCGTAGTTAATGGATTTGGTAAATTGTTCTATATTTTTATTGCGAATAATAGTTATTGTGATATCGGCATATAATCATTTTATTAATTAGAATAACATATATAATAATAATATTTTTAGAATAGGAACACAGTTCGGTATACTATATTGTAGTGAATGCATTTCAATTTCTTCCAGGAAACATTGTAAGAGCGAAAGTGACAGCAATGAGGTTAGTACAATAACAAGTCTTGTAAATTATTTTTTATTTATGTTTTGATTTTACATTCAATTTCGCACAAGTCTAAATAAATATTGAACGCTTTACATTACATTTGTTGTAAATAAGTACGTCGAAGTTTTAAGTGTAGGAACTTCTTATCAGCTGCGACCTACTTCCATGTTCTAAAATGAAAATATTTACACACTAGCAACTAACCCTCGATCCGCTCGAGTTTGTCCCTAGTTACGTTTTAACGTTAAGTACCAATAGGTTTCTCAGAGATTAAATATATTTCGTCAGTTAAATGTATCCTATATGTTGACCCGGATAACCAGCTATCATCATACCAAATCAAAATATGTCTAGTGGTTTTCCTGTGATGCCGTCATAGACAGACAGACTCACAAAAATTCTAAAAACTATAGATTCGACCTCTGCATCGATAATAATGTCTATTTCAATAAGATTTTCCAAAAAATATTTAATGTACAGATTTAGCGTAGTTAACATTTTATTATATGTATAGATTTGTAATATACCAATGATCTAAAGTTCTGATATAACTTTGGTATATTTTTTAATAATCTTACACAATTTTAAATTATGTTAATATCAACTTAATATATTTATTACAGACTTAATATGTTTATCTTAATATTAAGTAGGTACATTACGTGCTAATATTAATTATATTGATAACTTTTGTCGTCATGTTTAAGTATATTATGCAAGAAATGTTTTATCGCAACATTTTAGGTAGATTTTCGTCTACCGATATACATATTATGTACCTATACTAAGTGAATATTTTACCTTTAGACTAATAGCAAGGAGAAAAAGAAGTGCGAAGATGAGTCTTCATCATCATCTTCTTCCTCGTCATCTTCATCATCTTCATCGTCATCATCTTCATCAGAAGAAGATGGCAATAATTGTAACAGGGTATGATATCAATTTTTTTTTAAATTTATAAACATCGATTACTATTTTTATTACCTTATAAGTTTCTGCCAGCAGTTTCGTTTATTATTATTTTTTTAATTAGTTTTATGAACTATCATTTAGCTATTTTCATATTTTATTCTATATTCGTCGGGCATGCGACTGGATAATAAGCATTTTTATTCTCTATAACATATTCCTACTAAACTACAAAAACTCTAAAATAAACTACAAAAACTCTAAAATGGTAGGTTTTATACAAACTTTTATCCGCTGTTTTACCCTCTTATGGGATGAATTTCGAAAAATGCGAATATTTAATTAATTGTATTGAAGAGCATTAATACCAAGTTTCAAGTAATTTTCATCCCATCAGACCATAAATTTTTTTTGGCTTTTATTATAACGTGTTTTCCCGTAGGAAGTAGATGATCTCCCGCGGTAAAAAATAAGTCATTCTCCAGCCCTCCAACTATCTCCACACGAAAAATCATCCCAATCCGCCAAGCCGTTTTGACGTGAAATAAAGACAAACAAACACACTTTCACATTTATAATATTAGTATGTTAGTATGGAAGTATATATTTTATGATAGTGGAGGTGACGAGTTATATCATCCAGAGTTAAAAATTGTGCAGTTTAAATGTATTAGATCTTAGTAGATCTTTTATATTTCTCACTCTCTGTATTAGTACATACTATTAGTTATGTTTATTGTGTGCTAGACTAGCGTTTACCGGTGGAGGTGTATTGCAATGTTTAATGAAATAGAGGAGTTGTCGTTTATGTTTTAATTTTAAAGTATATGTTTTAGAATAATGAAAAAGATGATGACAGTTCTTCATCATCTTCGTCCTCATCATCTTCTGAGGAGAATCACGATTCAAAAAAATGCGCGGATTCTGAAGAAAAATTAAATCATCACGTAAGTACAAAACAGCTGAACAACTTTAATATTTAGCGGATTTTTGAGACTATGTTCATAATATTATGCTACGTTTTCAAATAGTAAATATACTTATATTTTAATTTTTAAAATAATCTTTTTTTCATTTCAGCATAAAAAAGCAAGTCATTTGAAGAGAAAAAAAGACAATTGAAATGCTAATCATAATAAATAATGAAACAATAATTTTATCAAAACAATAATACTTTTATTAAGTTCTTTTATTTAAAAAAAAACGTGTTTAACATTATAACGTTTATTAATTGTTAAAAATTAGTGTGGCCTTCAGTAGCTTATTGCAACAGATTTGTAGGTATCTCAGGGTAGAGATAGAATATAGCTTATGTCTAAATCTGGGTCATGAACAGTGCCTATGCAAAAGTGATAACAGACCTATTGCTATTTGACCAGATGCTATTTGAAAACGACAAACTGCGAAACACGTTTGCGTATACAATATTTGTAAGTACTATGATGTGAGTACACTTTGCTCCTTCTAATTATATTATATTGGGTGAAATTTATCAAAATATATATAATATTTGTCTAACACAAATAAATGAACCTTAATCTATAAGTATATTTTTTTCTTTCATTCTTCCCGGTCAAACAAATCTAGTCAAAATATTTTTTAATTACTAACCATCGTATTGAGTATATTTGTGTTTAAATATAATACTTTATCAGAAATGTGGACAGCAATATTAACATGTTACGAGTAATAAGCGATGGGCATTTTAATTACAAAATAGCTGTCATGCTCGTACTGTGTTTCCCCGAATTTTTCGTTTAGGGGAGACATTACGTCAAAGGATGCTTTAAATTTTACTGTAATTACAATTAATTTGATAAACCTATTAAAATCGATATCGTGGAATATTAAATTTATTTTACTAGTTATATGAAAATAAAAAAGTATTTTTGAAATCACAAATTGGTCAGTTATTTCGAGAAAATTAGCCGTCTTTCTACCGAACGAATGAAATCGCTGAAGCGAGTCTGTATTGCGAGGTTTACTAACGAGAAATTTACAATGATGAACAGAGAGCACTCTGTATTTGTAATAAAAAAGGTGTGGTGGTTGTTATGAGTCTAACATAGGTTTCGACTTTCATAACCACTTCTAAGTTTTTTCAATTATTTTGATTGATTTATATAATTTATCAAAGTTTAATATTCTAAAAATCAAAAATAATTTTTGTGCACTATAAACCTTGGTGTATTATATTGAATGTTAATTAAGTTTTTATTCAATTATAAGTAGTAGTATGTGTAATATTATATATTACACATTGGACGATTTCAAGGTTTTAGCAAGGTTATTTATCTATTCCAAGAATATATAGAAATATTCAATATACCAAATCATAATATAACGATAACTGAGTACGTGTATGCGGGAAGTCGTCGAAGATAAGCGTGTGGTTGATATCCACTGAACCTATTCATATAATGACGCGTCCGTTCACACAAATAGTTGTGATCCATATTATTCTCCAATTGCTGTTGAACGTTGATACCGCACCATATTCGGTTCAAGATTTGAAAAGTTTATTTGCAAACCCTATAAAAGACTTTGTAAAATTATTTACGCAAGAAAGTCCCCAAAAACCGAGTGAAAGTGTAGAAAATTCAGAGCATGGTAAGCGAGAGCGTGAGAGTATGATAGACGTACCGTTTAACGGAAAGAAAACGTGCCAAAATGGAGGCGAGAAAGATATAGATGGAGTATGCAGAACACCTTTTTGATTTCATAATATGGACTAATAGTAATAAATGCAGCGCAGTTAACTTCCTACGATACGTAAAAATGGACGTAAAAATATTGTTCATCATTACGGTGCTTGTGCTTTGTGCTGTTAATACAAGTGAAAGCGGAATTGTTTTTAATTTCCACGATAAGCTTCGAGCAGCAACATCATCTACTACAGAAAATTTACTTACTGGTCAAATTATACGAGTGCCAGACCTTGAATGTCCAGACGGATTCCGACGCGACCAAATAGGCAATTGTCGACAGAGATTATGAAGGTTTGTAAATACCAATGTTGTTTTTATTGTGCTTAAAATTATATTTTTCTATCTCATATGAACTAGCAGGTTGGAATCATAAGGAAGAGTTTAAATTTATATATACCTATAACAATGAACAAAATTATCGATGCTACTACTTTTTAATACCTACTATATTCTCCAACTTATGTGGATAGTTACCAAGTCGATTTTTTTATTTTTGAACTCCCAGTTCCCATCATAGTTACAGGTAACCTTCCCTTTTGCACTTAGTTGTCGTACAGTGTCGAAATACAGATCTCCTTGGTCAGTACACATATTGTTTGTGGCCATGAAACTTAAAAACTTTAAAAAAATTTACTACACTACGTCATAGTCAAATAACATTGCAAATAAAATTAAATTCAAACATATGCGTAGCCAAAAAATAAAAATGACGTCATGTTTTCAACAAGGATTAGGATAGTATTTGGAGTTACTTTTTGTAAGCATTGAATAATTACTTAAATATTATTTATTTTATTGTATTCTAGATGGTTTTTATCTATTCATGGAATTTAATATATCGTATGTCTTTGTAATTGTGCCTAAGGCCAAAAGGCCACAACAGTTATCATTCTGTTGATTTAAGTTAAAGTAATTCAGTTTTGCAATATCTATAGAAGCTTACACAAGTTTAGACATTAAAAATTATAAAATGAAGATTGTACACTGTTTTTGTATTTTTACATATTTTCTGTTCTTTTTACAGAACGCTAATGGAGGGCTAGTTAAAGGATTTATTGAATCGGTTCATGAAAAAGCTCACAAAGTACATGATGATATACGAGATTTTTTACATCCCAAAAACAACGAAAACGTCCCAGCATATAATAGCAATAACGAGGACAATAATGACGGTAAACTGATTTTCGTATCGTCTCCAACACTCCCGGCTAACGCAGAAGGAACGACAAATGAGAATAATTACAATCGCGATGTTAAATCTGAAAATATTAGTGAAGACAAGGTAGTTTTTGTAGTTTCCTCAACTACTGAGGTTGCAGCTGCTACAGTGGCAGGTTCCACAACCACAGAGAAAGAAGGTAGAGAGAATTTCTTTGGAGGATGCTCAACTGGATTTAAACGAACTGCAGATGGAAGGTGTAAGCCTACTTTCTAATAGCAATATGTTATTTCATTTAAATTGATTTTATGATTAAATTATTGTTTTTATTATGTTTTTTTTTGTAGTTAACCTATTAGTATTTCACGTAATTGCTTTTGTTAATTCATAATAATGATGTTCATGTAATTGTAAATATGATAAGAATTTGCACACAAAATTTAAAAATAGGTACTCTCTATATTAGATATGCGTTTTTTTTGTAAAATATATCTTAAAGGATACATATTTACTCACACTCTAAAACAAATCTTATATATTTAACAATAGATCCTTTTTTTAATTCTGCTATTAAATCATGAAATTTATAATATTTTATTAGTCAATAATATGTAATAAATAAGTTACTTAATATGATACGATTTAAAAAAAAGTAAATGTACCAGACATTGATAACAATTCTGTTAGGAAATAAATTTAAAATTTTAGCATACTTGCTAGGTATAAGTTATCTCGTAGCTGATTTTGTTCAAGGATATTTCGTAGGACTTCTGTAACAATTTCCAAGTAAACTCTATATTTTTATACCATAACGTAGGCTGAAATGAAATATGACAAATATAACGCAATATTATAGCTTTCAAGACAAGACAACGTTAGTTTATGATATTTTTATGATAAAATAATAAAGTTGATCATCACTATAACTTAATAGAGATAAAATGCTCTTTACAGATTATAATTTGGTTTAAGAGATAATGAAAATGAAAAATGAAAATCGCTAATTTACATAAACAAATAAACAGATAAAATAATATAGCAATAACTGAAAAGGTAAGAAAAAATGATGAAGGGACATAGTATTATGCAGTCGGAGACATGTGTACATACACGTAGCAAGGCTCGCAGCTAGTACAAAACATGTACATCATATGCGGTGAAGAGAAAAAAAAACAATCTTGAACGTCTCTACTTCACCGCATAATAAAATGGAATAGAAGTATCTTTAATGCAACCTGATTAATTTTCTTTGTTTTTCGCTTTTTTTTTGTCAGCAACTACTAGGAGTTTCTATGGTGCATTCTGGAATGGGGTCGCATGAGGATCTAAGAAAAATGAGTTAAAATAATTGTCAATAGATGGCATTATCTGTATCGATTTGTTAACACTAAACTAAACTTCAATAGTTTCAGAAAAATTAACAAAATTAAAAAAAAAATCGAGATCAAGATCCCCACAAGGAATAATTATAGTTTTAAGAACATGCCTAAATGAAAAGAAATATTAAACTCATTAAATTATATTTTTGTTATTTTACTGATTATTGGAGATTTTTTTGGCTGATTATAGCAAAAAGCAATCAAGTGGTTTGTAGTGCATAGTCACAGATGGCGCTTTTATTTTTTACTAGCATTGCCCGCGGCTCCGCCCGCGTTCAGATGACCAAAAACCAAATTTTTATTATGTATTATGTATATTATGACATCTGTGATTATGGTATCAAAGAAATGGGAGGAGAAATCCAGATGGTCTTCTGACACCCACAGGCTGTCTTCCAGTGATTTTTAGCGATTTTTCTTTTGGCTTTATGACGTCTGGATTACGATATATCGGTGAGCTCTTTCACCACTTATGTAGAAATTGTCATATTAATAATTAAATTATGTTATACCACCGATTTACCTTTACTTCACTCGGGTGAGTATGAGGAGATAGACACATGCAGTCGCGGACTTTTCTATAGGTATTTTTAAGACATTCAATTTTATAGTACATTGTTATGGCGTATGTCTTAAGGTTTAGCCAGCGTTAGCGTACGAAAATAGATTTTTTTGACAAAATACCGTATCAATATTCGTTATGTGGTTTTAAACAATGAGCTGAGGTAAGCGGAGAAACAGCCAGAGGTAGAAAGACTTTCTTTTATACTTTGTATAGATTTAGATAAATAACTTACGCTGGAACAAAATTTTGTATCTTTCTATGAGAATAAATAAATAAATAAATAAATAAATATGTTGGGACATTAACACACAGCACTATCTAGTTTCATGGTAAGCTACGAGGCTTGTGTTATGGATACCAGATAGTTGATACTGTATTATATTGTAGTAAAATGAGAGATTTTACTGCAACAAATTGTTGTGTGTGTTTAAATTGGATTGAATTGTTAACCTTCCTACTAGGTTATAGTTTTGTGTAATAAATCATTGATTTTATGAACAACAACTTGACCTAAACAGTTATTGTATTTTCCTTGGTAATAAGAGTTTTTTTGTATTAAAAGGTACGTTAAAAGTTAATCCGTAATAAGTTGTCACTACACAAAAAGTTATAATCCGATCAGTACTTTTTGCGTGAAAATCAAACAGATATACAGACGAAGAGACAAAAATTTCAACAACTATGAGGCTTATAGGATTTACATTCTGTACACATTAAGTAACAGTAATTTGGTTTTAAAAAATATTTCAAGTACAGATTGAGTCTTTTTTATTATTTTATTTTATACTAGCATTGCCCGCGGCTCCGCCCGCGTTCAGATGACCAAAAACTAAATTCTTAGGTGTTACATATTAGTATACTCTTACATTGCAGTTTTTGTATTTTTCCTCAGAAATAAGATATTTTCCCGCGGTAAAAAGTATCCTAGGATCGCGCGCTACATCGCCCGGTTTATATAGCTTGAGCAGGCGGTCGAGCGATGCGGGGCAGAGGGGATGGACTCGCCGTAGGCATCGCAATGCTCGCCAAGCATTAAAAATGTTTCGCTACTAATTACTTCTAACAACGATATCTCAAAAACTATTCATCTGATTGATTTAGTGTAAAGAGCAATTTTAATCTGCATTAAATGACTAAGCTAACTAAAATATTCATTTGGATAAGGATTAATACCGAACTAAAGAAAATAACTTTGAAAATAACGTAATGTTTTTAATTAAAAATGTTAACATAAAAGTGGTTATTGTAAGTCAACCGTAAGAGATAGAGATATGCTATCGCAGACTTTTTTGTAGCATTTTTATAGATTTTGAATTCTCTAGTACATTACTTAACTGTATCTTTGCTAGTTTACGCGGCGTTCGCGTGGAAAGTTCCCATTTGGCGAGATTTTTTGCGACCTCTTCAACATTTGTCGCCGTATTTCAGCTAATTTACATAAAAGCATAATAAATTATATACCTAAACCTTCCTCAAGAATTACTCTTTCTATTGTTGAAAACCGTATAAAAATCCGTTCAGTAGTTTTCGAGTTTATCGCGTACAGACAGACAGGAGGACAGACAGGAGGACAGAAAGACGCGGCCGGGGGACTTATTTTTATAATAAGTATAGATATGGGGCATTTCATGTGAAGCGTACAACGAAAATAAAGTGAGGTCGTGAAAATTGTTCATACTCTGGTCAGTTATAGTTCTAGTGGACATGGATGTGCAAATACATTTTTTTTTTCGTATGATGCTTTATTGCAGAGTTATGAACTTTTAAAAATTTAGGAAGTATGAAATCCGTACTTTTTGAAAGCTTATTATTTGTATCAATACAATTTGTAAAAATATCTAAAAAATATCGTTTCTAAAAGTTTAGAGGATGTAGTTTTTATTTTTTATTTTTTTATTTCAAATTTGTTTCTTTTTACGTATAGTAAACCGGAAGTGAAGATTTCAAATGGATGTTTGAGTAACTTCGACATAATTTTTTTTCAATATTTTAACTTTGAATTAAAGCTTTGAATATCTTAATTCTTAAAAAAAATATAACGTGATCGCCAATAGTTTAGGACTTGGAGCATATTGAGTACCTACACATCGCACTGCGCGCCACATCTAGTACTTTTTTAGTTGAGTCTGTCGCCTTTGGAACATACTATACCTACTCATTTTTTTTTATAAAATGATATACCTATTAAGGAATTAAATATAACTGCTAACAAATATGATTACCATTAATTTATTTTTTTCTTTTTATAGTAAGTATTTGCAATTTTTAAATATAATTTTTCGTTAAAAAATCTCACTACAATTTTTTAACAAATTTCGAGTGTGAAATAAGAGAGTACGTATAAATCGCAACTATATATAATAATATACTGCTAAAAGTAGTCAAAATCATACAAGTATGTAAATATATGGAACAGGTACGGTTCTATTAATTGAGATTGAAATTGAATTAATTATAATAGATAACTCTATTTTGTAATTTTTACAATTTTACTATTTGCACTAGTACTGGTTCTTTTAACATATAGACCTTCATTGGTTGGGAGAAAAGCATAAAGTTTTTTAATTCCTAGAACGGTGATAGCGGAAGCAAAACGGATTCGTAGAAAGTCTCGCTCTTGTTGTATACTTTCCTTCGAGCAATAGTATATTGACGTTTCAGTCAACGAAGATTTTACCCATTCATACAACCACAAAATTATCACTACACCTTTGAGGTTTAGTGATAATTTTGTTGGTAGACTGTAAACTGACACGTGTTGCCAGACGTGTAAGTTTTCCCCTAAGACCATCACATGGCCCTTATCCATGAGCTGTGGTATGAAAGTGTAATTGTGTTTCTTTGTTAAAATCTTGTTTATAATAAAACAGATTGTCCCTTTCTAGCAAGTATCGACTATAGATATTGTATTTCTTAGTCATTCTTTTTGCTACGAGATGGCGTTCACAATCATATCGTTTCGGATATGACTCCTTTATATGAACTTGTTATTTTATAACAAATATTTGTGTTGTTAATAATTTTTATATCAATAAGAAATTAATTTCGTATATTTTTATATTTACGCATGTTAAAATGAAAGAATAAAATGGTAACAGCATAGTATTTTAGCATGTTAACTCATAAACATGACTGCTACGAAAATTCTCCTAGCGATGTGTATGTACTCAATATGCTCTAAGTCCTAAACTATTGGCGATCACGTTATAATTTTTTATGTGAAGAATTAAGATATTCAAAGCTTTAATTCAAAGTTAAAATATTGAAAAAAAATTATGTCGAAGTTATTCAAACATCCAGTTGAAATCTTTACTTCCAGTAATAAAATACGTAAAAAGAAACAAATTTGAAATTAAATAAAAAAAATAAAAACTGCATCCTTTTAACTTTCAGAAACGATATTTTTTAGATATTTTTACAAATTGATAGATACAAATAATAAGCATTTAAAGAGTAAGGATTTCATACTTCGTAATTTTTAAAAGCTCATAAGTCGGCAATAAAGGATCATACGAAAAAAATAATGTATTTGCACATCCATGTCCACTAGAACTATAACTGACCAGAGTATGAACAATTCTCACAACCTCACTTTATTTTCGTTGTCCGCTTCACGTGAAATGCCCCATATATATATTCTTTCTTTTAGTTTATTAGATTGAGTTTACTACGTAGGTATATCTATTATAAAGGAAAGTCATTTGCATTTAGTTCAACACAAGTGATGATTTTTAAATTAGGAATAATAAAGGAATCATACTTCTGACTACCTTATTATTTTAATTAATATTTCCAAAGATATTACATTTCTACACCTTTATACAATTTTAAAGATGTAGTAAAAAAATTAAGTATTTTCATAATACTATACTCTTTTAAGTGGCAATACTTTAAAGTCTTCATGTTTCTCATTATTATTATAATACATAGTTTTGTTTTGGTTATTTAAATTATTGACAAACGGTTCACCTCGTCGTGGGACATTCATTAAGTTTGTTGGAGTAGTCATTGAATTCGAATATACAGGTTTGCTATTAACAATAACTATATTATTATTTCCTGGTCCATGACCAATATTATCAAAAACATTCATTTCTTCATTTGCGTCCTGATTTCTTAAAGTAATCCCTGTATCAGAAAGCGGCCAATTTTTGCTGTAATGAGTGTACATTGAACTATCAACTATTGGCTTTCCAGCACTATGTTGAATATGTTTGTGTAATGTAGTGGGAGATCGGTTAAATTCATATGCATTGTCATTTATCATAACTATGTTACGATTATTAATACCATTTCCTATACTATTTATAGTAGATGTCTGCCTTAAATTTGGTGTATATACTTGTTTTGAATCAGGATTGTTGATGTCATCGTTGCTTCCAACAAAATTACGCCTCGAGCCTTTATTCACTATAAGGACGTTATTATTGTCTCGACCATTGCCAAAATTCAAGATCTGGTTTCCATCAGCTATAGTATATGCGTGATTTGAATTTGCAATATTATCATTTCCAATTCCTATGGTATTTTTATCAGTTGTTCTTCTGTAGTTTGGCGAATATTGTCCTGGTTTTGGGTTGTAAAACTGTGGTGTTTCATCGGTACCGTACCTATTGTCTAAAGTGCTTCCATAACCTTGAATGTTAGGTTTGCCTGAATTAATGGCATAAATGCCATCCATGTTTGTATTTTCATCAAATCTTGGCCTTGATCTTTCATCCACTATAACAGCGTTATGTCTGTTATGGCCGTTGCCAATATTCACATCTTGATTTTCATCTACTATAACGTATCCCTGATTTGGATTTGTATGTACTCGTAGTGTCTGAAAATATACAGAATAACACCTTTATCTAAAGTTAACTTATATGTATGTTTACTAACCTTTTAACTTAAATAACAGCAAATATTCACGTAAATGAATATAAATTGATTAGTATTTTTTATTAGATATTATTTATTATTTTTCTTTGAAATTATCGACTTTGAAATCATTTAAATGTAATTATTTTACCCTTAATAGACTCCATTGGATACATGCAAAGAAAGTAATTGTTTTTGAAGTAGTAGAAGTAAGTAAATTAATAAACTTATGCAAAACTAGCAACTCACCCTCGCTTTGCTCGGGTTCGTCCCTACTTTACGTTTTAACGTTTAGTATAGATTTCTCAGATATGAGATAGTTTCCCGCAGTAAAAAGTATCCTATATGTTGACTCGGATAACCAGCTATCATCATACCAAATTTTGTCAAAATCCCTCCAGTAGTTTTTCCGTGATGCGGTAACAGACACACAGACATACAGATAGACAGACAAAAATTCTAAAAACTATAGATTCGGCCTCTGTATCGATAATAATGTCTATTTCAATAAGAATTTCCAAAAGATATTTATTATACAGATTCGGCTTAGTTACAATTTTATTATATATACTAGCAGTAACCACGGCTTCGCCCGCATCCAAACTTCCGATCACTAACAAAATTCACAGGATCACCCGCTGAGCTAACCTGAAACTTTTATCAAAATCGCTCCTCGATTTTTATTTTATTCAATCAACAATTTAATTTTTTTTATAGCTAGGGAAATGGAGTCTTTTATGAAAATTTAGTGACACACCGACTGCAGCACCACCTACTGGATCTATTTGTGAATCAAACCTTGCAGGGACCTACTCGAACATACACAAAAAATATCATTAAAAATTATCGTCCCTGCCGTTTAGATGTTCAGTGGCACAGCGACTGCAGCGCTACCTACCGGATCCATTTGTATTTTCAGACCTTGCAGGAGCCCATTGAAGTACACACACAAAATTTCATCCAAATCGGTCCAGTCCTTTAGGAGGAGTAGGTTAACTAACACACATACAGAAGAATTATATATATTAAGATAGATAAACAGTGACAAAATTCACCGTTTTTAAACTTTATGTCTATACTTGCGATGATGTATTCATTTATTTTTATAGTGATTATTATTTTGGGTTCGCCAATTCGTTCAGTACTCCTCAAGATCAGCGCGCGGGAAATTTACTATAGCATTTTTCACGACTGCAGCATCAAGTTATGAATTATATCAATAATTTTGTTAGGTTTAATAGAATTACGCTTCATTTATAAAGAAAATACTAGGTATGTTTGTTTGTGAAAGTTCAGTAGGTAGGTTCACTGTGGAGTATAGAGCGTAAAACGCTGTCGAATATATTATACACATAATATGACTTACCTGGAGACTTTCGATCGGTCTATAATTTGAATTGTACAGTTCATTTCTGGGAACAAAAGTATTTAGAATTAATGCAATTTTTTATTGCGAAAATCGAGAACTAATATGTAATATAACTATGTAATACACAATGTAACTTTCTCTAACTCTTGCTGAGGTCCAACACGCCAAATTAAAGTGGTCCAGTTTCTTTTATTCGAAATTTGGAAAATTTGTGAGTTTGTTTGTAGTATTGAACCGATTTAGATGAAATTAGGTAAGAAGATAGTAGTTTGAGACCCCGGGGAGGACAATTTTATGCCGGAAATCATATCTTAAGGGGGCGAAAATGGGGATGAAACTTTGTATGGAAAATCTACCTAAGGACGAACGATAATAATAGGTACGAGTATATTTATAAACAGATACTATGTTCCTTCTTCAAGTTTTTCGATCGTTTTAGTTCGCCTATTACGCAGTCGGATTTTATGAATTCTTACAATATAATTTAAGATTAGTTATATCGTAGTCGTTTCAGAATGCAAGTCGTATGTTTTGGAATTTATTGATGATGTTTTATTTACCAATAGTCAGTTATATTTCCCCGAAGTATTAAATATTTCAACAGCTTTGAAACACTTATTAACTAATGACTGATTAGAAAGAACATTTTTTTTGTAAAACTTAACGGCAGAAGTGGTAACTCTTTTTGTCACTAGATGGAGCATTGTTCGTTCCATACAACGTTAACGTTATCGCTAATGATCGATTTGTAGAATAAATTAAAAACTAAAAAAAATCCCTACGCAAATTAATTGTCATTTAACGATTACACTGGCACGCGTGAAGCACTTAATCGAGTAATCATACGCCAAAATGTCTTACATCATTTTGGAAAGGAGCTGATACGCTTACACTGCTGGACTGATATTAACCAAACATAGCTAAGAACCACGCAAGTAAACTGGCTTTCAAATAAAAAACTGCATCGAAATCGGTCCATCCGTTTGAGAGCTACGATGCCACAGACAGACACACACACACAGACAGACCGACTTATAACGCCCCTCTTTTTGCGTCGGGGGTTAAAAATAGCACTAGACTACAGTAATTTTATGCAACATTACCGTGACCAGACACTGGGCCGCTGCTAACATAATATAATAAAAATATACTGATGTATGCCAAATTCATTGGCGTGCTCTGTAGTGTCGTCATAAACGACTAACAATAAGATGGATTTTAATTTTTAAGATATTAGATGTCCTTAGATTTATCTTAATTATAGAAGTGGCATAGGGCATAAAATTTTAAATGAGATATTCGCTTATCAAATTAAAGGAAAAAATAAATATAGTAAATACAGTTTAATATTTAAATTATAAGAGTAGGTATAAAATAAAATTAGTTATAAAGCAAATTCCAAATATTTATTTATATTATATTGTAACATTTATATAACATTACACAAAATATGTTATATTTACATTTAAAATAACAGACATTTTTTTTCTGTTTTTAACATTTTACCTATTATCACTGTTTGCTTGATTTGTGCTTTTGTACTGTGATTAGTTTGAATACGTGCTACTTTAAAAAAACTGATATAAATGATCTAGTTGCTTAATATAAATCTATTTGTTATATTAGAAAACAGATAATAATTACATTACTAAGCGTACCTCAAATATAAATTTAAATTAAATTTATTTACTATTTAAATAGTAAATAAATTGTACGTACGTACCTCAAATTTGCATTGATCTTTGGGCGCGCCTCGTACAAGGATATGTTAACCACTCCAATGAAAATAAGTATTATAAAAGTATACATAATTATTGACAGTTGTTTCTTCTGTTTTCAACGTATCGTAGCAGACTTACTATATTTATATTAATTTACTATATATATTGAACGTTACTAAAAGGCAGGTTAAGCTGATAAGCGGTAATGATAACCTTTTAAAAATTTATGTATTTTGCCTAGCTAGTGACTGTGGCTTCACTTTTTCGCTTCTCTTCGTGTTATTTGTCAGTGCATACTACAAACGTATCTTCTATACATATAATAAAACTGTAAAGGTCGAATGTCTGTACTTAGATATTTTTTTTTGCTAAAACTGAGTCAAGGGCATGTAAGAAGAGAAAAGAGAACAAATCCAGTTTATTTTCAATTTTTTTGTATCTCTGCCTGTTTGCCTGTTTGTACGGGCTAATCTCCGAAACTGTTGGATCGATTTAAATGAAATTTTGCATGGTGGCACCTTATATCCCCGGGTCAACATTTTATATACTTTTCATCCGGGAAATTTAAAGAGTTTCCGTGGGATAGATAAAAAACTATAGTAAATTATACAGTTTAGTACACAAAAACTACTGATTCGATTTTAATGAAATTTTACAATAATATATTTATAATTATAATATACTTAGTTCATACATTAGTATAACAAATAGGCTAATTTTTATTCCGGAAAAATGTACGGTTCCCGTGAAATAGATTTGCTTTTGTTTGTTTACAGGCGAACCCGAGGGAAGCGAGGGTAAGGCGCTAGTGTATTTAATAAAACTACTCTCAGTATTGAGAAGAGCCCCATTGAAATCGATCCTGGTATTCACAAGTGATGTGAGACAAACACAAAACAGTTCATGTCCTTTTTGATTGGATTTTTTTAACAAAAGATGGTATGGAATTGGTGCTAGCAATCCCTTTGCCCGTCCCTGCTTGTGCGTATGTTTGCTGTATGTTCACTCTTTCACGCTAAAACGGCTATCACGCATTTAGATGAGTACACAAATAGTCTGTGAGCTGGAGTAATACATAGGTTACTCCATTTGTTAATAATAAAAATATTAATTTGTTAATAATAAAATTATTAACAAATAACTATTGTTAATATTAATAAAATTTCAAAAAAGTGGCGCTGGTTGTAGATAATAGTATAAATATAAAAAAAACACAAACATAGAAAAGTAAATCGAGGGTAAGTCGCTAATCAAGCATAATTCAATCAATAGTAGTAAACATAATTTAGTTATACTAGTTTTAATGCATAGTTATGTGTTTCTACAAAAATAAAATATAAACATATACTCGTAGAACAAAACCTTTTATATGATATAATCTAAAAGGAAAAGAAAGTTTGTTAGTGCAGTTTAATAATTATGTACACTATTGTTCTGGCACGACTGGTTGCGCTTGGAACAAGAACCGATCAGCAGACGAGTTTTGGGTTTTTTCCAGAATTATCGTTTCCCTCATTTACATTACCATAATTAGGTAGAGGTGAAGTTGATGTCACTGTATCTTGATAATAATAAAATATTATTGTGAGTTGTCATTGTGTGTGTTTGATCGTTTTTATTAGATTCTACAGGAGATTCATAAATAAAGTCATCATTATAAGTAGGTGTGGGTTCTCTGTTATGAGGTGGTCCTCTATTAGGCGGTGGACCTCTATTTGGTGGAGGCCCCCTATTTGGCGGAGGACCCCTATTTGGCGGAGGACCCCTATTTGGCGGAGGACCTCTATTTGACGGAGGACCCCTATTTGATGGAGGACCCATATTTTGTGGTGGACCTCGATTTGGCGGTGGACCTCTATTTTGCCCACGATTTTCATCATTGTCATACGAAAAGTCTTCTCGGGGGACTCTAAGAGGAAATTGATTTCCATTATGTAATAAATAAAGATTGTTCGGCGGAGGCGGTGGTGGTCGTATTGATTCACGTTCTTCATATAATGAATGTAGATGAGGAGTATATGACCAATAATGCGATGGCCTAGAAGATCCTTCTTGATAATGTGACAATGGTTCGTCATAATATGAATAACGAAAATTTGATTCTCTTCCTTCTCTCTTTTGGACCTTTGGGCTCCCGTAATTTCTCTATCGTTATACATTAAATATAACATTTTAGTAAGCATGCCAGGGAAGATACTAGCTTTAGTATCCAGAAGTGTAATA